>CM031243.1:184287614-184869425 GCA_018340775.1 Taxus wallichiana var. yunnanensis | reverse complement strand
AAGAGAAAAGCTATAAGTAAAGGGTCGAGGCACTTTCATTTTCACTTTGCGAAATAGAGAAAGAAGTGAGTTTTACAAACTAGGGTTTCTAGATTCGATCATGTGAAGAAATATCTGTGAGATTGAAGCATGAGCAGCCAGTTTGATTTTGTAAACTAGAAGGAAGGGGTTACATGGGTGTGGAAAAAATGTTGTGAGGAGGCACCATCTTGTGGAAGTTTTATCCTAGTTAGGGTTTGACAAACTAGGGCATGGGTTCAAGAGGTTTTTTATCACATGCTTGAGATCGAGAGGATGAAAGAAGTGGAAGAATAAAGTAACAAGGAGGGAGTGAAGTGATAGGAGGACCTCGAAAATGGCACCCAAGAAAGGAAAGGGCAAGGCCAAGGCCAAGCAGCAAGAACCTGACATGAACATGAATGAAGAATGGTATACGGAGATGCAATACCCAGATGGGGTAATGATGGGTAAGGAGTGGGAGTCCCACCTAAGGAATGTGCCCATGTAAGTGACTATAACCACTGAATGAACATGATTGAGAAGGAAATGGCACTGGAGTTAGTGTGCCCCATGAACAAATAGACACCAGAGGGCTTGCCCATCTACAATGATGATGTTAAGGTCAAATTGGAGAAGGCAGGGTTGTTGCAACTCTATGAGTTGCCCTATTTTGGAAAACTAGAACACCTATACCAATGGCTAATGTCACGGGTACATGAAGATTACTTCCATTTTGTAGGGCACAAGATGTGCATTACTCCCCAACTCATCTCTCAGTTCACAGGCCTCATATGTGAAGGAAACAACTTGGAGGATGACCTGAGCGATAAGGAGGCAATTCAGGAAACCATCAATGAATATGCCTGCAAGAAGGGGTCAAGGTACTATGACATCTCTGACATCAAAGACCCAAGTGATGAAAATGGACACACATCTAGTAACAAAGTTGAATGGCCAGGAGAGATGGACCCAGGTCAATAAGCCTTGGTTACATGTCTACAGGAAAATTACAGAGGGCACCATATATAACTTGTCTTTATACATCGCAAAGGATATTTTTAGTTACACAAAGGAGGGGGACAAAATCCTCTTCAGAAACATCCTCCTAACCATCATGTTTTCAGATATTGGAGTTCCTGACGCACTAAACAAATTTGTATGGGAGTACCCTGCCGAGGATCCTTCACTCGCGAAGATATTTGAGAAGTATCCCTACGACACAATGACAACACCCCACAAGGTGCAACTTGAGAAGTGGTATATGCACCTGAGGAATGTGTTTCGGGAAAAGTGGAGGATCCTCAAACAACTGTTTTGCACAGAATGTTTTAGCTTTTGGGGATAGAGATGCTTCTATCCTTTTATTCCTTTGAGAAACAGATAAGGGTTAGGGCTAGGAGGAATACCTGTTGAATGTCGAGAGGGTGTGCGCGTACCGTAGAGAAAGATCAGATCGACTGCGAAGAACTCCTTTTTGTCTTGGAAGGACTACCTGCAAGTAAGAATACAAGACCACCAGATTTTAATTAGACAATAAATGAGGGAACTGCCTTGGGCCCAAGAAATATAAAACTTCCTTTCGAAGGTGGTCAGTTCCCCTGCTAATATGAATTAACACAAATGATTGTAAAATCACAATTTAATTGCCTCGTTGAAACAAGTAGAGGAAAGGCTGGTTTTTGGTTTTGAATCACTATGGCTGACACCGGTCGTCATCACGATACCGGTTAATGATAACCGATATCGGTAGGGGTAGTGATTTAAGGGGTTGGGTGAAGGTTGGCTATAAGATGGCTATATGATGGCTATGGTGTTTATAAGCTTGGTAAAGTGACTGGGGATAGGTAACGAGGTGATGGAGAAGACTCAGAGAGTATGGGGGCTATTCTTAGGGCAAATTAGGGGTAGAGGAATGTAAGTTAGGTGAGGAGTGTTACTGGGTAGTGGATCAGGGGTAAACTTGTAATTACTGTGATTCAGAAATCCAAGAAATATTACTAAAAGAACGTATAAGACTTACTAGTTCCTGATGGAAAATGCAGGTTTTGGGACTATGATGATGAAGACAGGGCTCAAGTAGGATGATCTGACAATCCAAGATGAGCTATCTCCTCTCCTGATGCTCGGATGAGTGTCACTGGGTTCAAGTTATTGATTGCGATCAGGGCTTGATGTCCTTCTCTGCAAACTTCTCTCTTTCCTTCACTTGTCTCTGCTCGGCCAAGTGAATTCCAGATTCTTCCAATGACTTCTGATTCGGATCAATGAAAATCTAACCCTTTGTTTTTGGTTGGGAGTGGTCATTTACAGGGAACCGATGGCGGTTACGTAACCGACAGCGGTCGAGTAGGAACCGGTATCGGTCAGGTCAAAGTGGGCTATTTTTAGTAAAATAGCCAGCTTTCCCTCCTTTTCTCCCGAGGGATTAGTTGCGGGCTTGGTCAAGTCATTATGAGGTTGGTTTTAGGTGCGGGTGAGGAGTAATTAGTCATGGGTGTGGATGTAGACCAAGTTATAGGTCTTAATTAGGTTAGTTTAGGGTTAAGACTAGGTCATGATGAGGTGGCAAAATGAGGTGGCAGGTATGGCGATGTGGATTTATTAATTATAAGGTAATTAATAAATAATTGTGTAAGGTTTAGGTGATGAGGTTAGGTTGCGAAATGAGATGCGGGGCATAGGGGGTCGTAAGACACAAATTTGGTGTCTACATTAGCCCCTTATTGTCGTGTAGCTTGTATTGTTAAAGCTACAGACAATAATAAGAAGTGGTTACCCCTGTTAAGGGTATAGGTATCCCCCTCAAATCTATCGCAGATTGAGGTAGCATGAAATCGGGGATAGGGTTGATAAAGGGTAAATGGTTTTTAGATGATGGTAAGATGGTGGGGTAGGTCCAGGAAGCGAGACGCATGTTGAAATGTAGTAGTGCGACCGAGTGGTACATGATTTGAAGAGAAAACAAGCAATTCATAGGCAAAGGTCGATAGTTTATCAAACAAAGGGTGATATAACCACCTGTATCCAAGGCACGGGAAGAAGCACCGGGGGATATAACGGGTAAGTTACGGGAACATTTAGGCATGTTCGGTAGTACGAAATGGTTGGTTTGGTCGAGATAAACATCACGGTCTTGGTCTAGGAAAAGTTGGTCGACTGATCAAGTCAAGGACCCTAATCATGCTAAAAAATGAACAGGTGAGCTCGATTGAACAAAAAGCTACATGATGGGTGGATAAAATTGTAATTTGTTGGTTTTGGGCGAGGTATTTAATGGGTGTGGCCTTGGGTCGGGCCGATTGATTAGTAAGGGCCATGGGTCGGGCCAAATGGTTGGGTGTGGCCTTGGGTCGGGCCAAATGGGTTGGTTGCGGCCTTGGGTCAGGCCAGATAGTTGGTTATAGCCTTGGGTCAGGCCAGATAGTTGGTTATGGCCTTGGGTCAAGCCAAATTGGTTGGTTGCGGCCTTGGGTCGGGCCAAATGGGTTGGTTGCGGCTGTGGGTTAGGCCAAATGGTTGGTTACAGCCTTGGGTCGGGCTAGATGGTTGGTTACGGCCTTGGGTCGGGCCAAATTGGTTGGTGGCAGCCTTGGGTCGAGCCAAATGGTTAGTTGCGGCCTTGGGTCGGGCCAAATTGGTTGGTGGCGCCCTTGGGTCGGGCCAAATGGTCAGTTGCGGCCTTAGGTCGGGCCAAATTGGTTGGTTGCAGCCTTGGGTCGGGCCAATGAAGTCAACAAAGGGTTTTCAGCGAAGGTGGATATAGGCGATGTTGTGAGAAAGGGCGATTAGTAAATAAGGGCAAAAATTGGGAAAAGGTGAGATTAAACCGATATCGATTCTGTATGACCGGTATCGGTTAGATGACCGATACCGGTTCTTTAGGGCATAATATAACCGATATCGGTTATAGGTCGAAAACCTATAAAAATAAAAATACGGCCTGTCATTGTCATATTGTCAATTTGAAAACCAATTTTAGTTGTCTGAGGTCTTTTAGCGAAATTGTTGAATTTTTCGGCTGAGGTGGCACTATTTGAGTGGAGAAGTGAGTGGTTGGTAGGCCTAGCGAGTAGGAGGCAGCATTTGATTGGTGGGGACCCAGCAGAGGAGATTTAGAGCCATGGCATAGCCAGGAGGAGCTGGAGGTGCTGGACCAGCTGGACCACCACCACCTATCCCACCACGACGACGTGTAGTCGTACCGGTAGGTTCGAAACCTCTCATTATGTGAATTTGATGTTGTTAAGCTAGATTTGGGGTTTGGGTAGGAATCCAATATTTTGATAAAATAATGAATAAATTGAAGCTATTTGAAAAATGGAGAGGGTAGATGAGTTAAATAGGCCAAGGCGGCAGGGTGGGTAGGTTTTTAGGGTGTTTGGGTGGGTAAATAGAGATAAATAGGCCAAAAATGGATTTGGGGGGCCGCGTCGGGTTCGGCTCCATAATTTTACAGTGACCGATGTCGGTCACTAAGCGACCGGCATCGGTCACAAAGTTTTCGGGTGAGGTTGGTTTGTGGTTGACCGGTGTCGGTCGTGGGTCGACCGGCATCGGTGGAGAGATGATGGAGAGAGGACCGGTGGCGGTCATGGGTGACCGGTACCGGTCCTTAGTTAAGATTATTTATTTTGTTGGTTTGGGTGTGTTGTTGTGTTGAATTTGTGGTTGTTGTTTGGGTGTTTTGGTATTGTTTGGGTTGTTGTTTGGGTGTGTTGGTAGTAGTGATTTGGTTTTTGTGTTTATTGTTGGGCTTTGTGTTTTTGGGGGTGGAGAGGGAAGGGGTAGAGGTTGATAGGAAGGTTGATTGGTGGGTGGGGGGGAAAAAATGGAGCGGTTTGTGTGGTCGGGTGGGTAAAAGGGGGTATAGAAGGTTAAAGGAGTTGTTGTTTGAAAGGGTAGGTCTAATGAAGTGGGTGATTTGTGCAGGCACGTCAGCAGCTGACTATGCAGGATAGGATGCCCCCACTGTTGAGATGGATGTGGCCACACATGTCCGCAGCACAATGGGCCATCATGCGCGAGGTGGGACTTAGCGGAGTCTAGCGATATAGGGCTATAGATAGGGATCATAGTCTTATGGTTGCCCTCATCGAGAGATGGGATCCGGCGACTAATGTTTTCCATCTCCCGACTGGAGAGATGACTATCACGCTGGAGGATGTGTATCGCATCCTTAGACTGCCGATCGATGGAGAGGCAGTATTTCAGGTAGACGCAGAGACAACTATGGACAACATTCTATAGGTATTTGGGGATGCAGCTACGCTATTGACTTATCACAGCGCGAGCATTGCCTATGGGGACATGTATCGTGCCCACAGACATGAGACACGGCTTGCCGTGTTGATGATGATAGGCATCACATGCTTCACCCTCCCGGACTCAGAGGGAGGCCGCTTTCCATGGGTGCTGATGGGGGTACTACATGAGATGGTGGAGGAGCATACATGTTATGCTTGGGCACTAGTATACCTAGTGCAGTTATATAGAGAGTTGTGGGGCTATCGCCAGATGAGGCGATTCGGATTTGTTCCACATTTTTGTTACATTGCTGGGCATATGAGCATATCATATGTATTCGACCAGTAGGGCTGCCCCAGCAGCTGGGGCCACAGGTGATATATAGATATGGCTTTCAGAGGTGGTTGGGGGTCGTGGGCCAGCCACGAGCAGTGCTCGCCGGACGGGATGTAGCATATTACCGTCATTTATTAGAGGGCATGACTACCTTGGATATTGTATGGAGGCCTTACAGAGGTCATCAGCCCCGCGGAGGAGCCCGATCACAGTTGCGTTGGATCTAGTATACATTCTGGATAGCGGGACGGAGGCCGAGAGATGAGCGGATACCCCTAGAGAGGGTACGATGGCAGTTGGGGCTACGACAGGATGAGCCACCTCCCTTCCCTCAGTACCGGAGGGATGATGTAGAGGCCCCACTGCCTGCACCACAGCCCGTGGACCTAGATTGGGTAGCAGAGAGGCCAGCAGATGATACTGTGGATGACGCCTTAGGGTTTACGAGTTCATTCTTGGTTTGGTGGGCTGGTCAGAGAGCAGCGAGGAGAGCACAGCCCATACAGCCAGACTTAGCGGCTGTTATAGTAGAGAGGAACCAACTTAGGGGACAAGTACAATGCAGGTTATTCAGGGTAGCTTGCACTACTGCACAGCACAAATAGGTGTATTACAGGCGCTAGCCCAGCACGCAGTGCACATACACCACGACCACAAGTACCACCAATGGCACCACCACAGGCACCACCAAAGTGGCACCAAGCATAGCCATAGGTGCAGTACCGCCACCGGTGCAGCCACGAGCATAGTACCACCACCAGACCGGGTGTCTTGGTAGGACATGGGCCATTGTTATTAGGAGTCGGGTGACCAGCTCAGGGGACAAGTACAATTGTTACAGGGGCAGCTTGCTACTACACGAGCACGTATAGGTGTATTACAGGGGTAATTAGCCCACCCACAGTACCACTAAGCGGCACCGTGTGACAGAACCACCGCAGCCACCACCATGACCACGCATGCAGTACCGCCACCGCGTGCCACCACGAGCATAGGTACCGCCACCGGCACCAGGTGTACTTGGTAGGACAGGGGCCATTGTTATTAGGAGTCGGGGACCAGCCCCAGCAGCTATGGTGGCACGGGCCCATTATATGGAGGTGAGAGCGGAGGCCCGGTACTATCAGGACGTCCTTGATGGTACCGGGGCTGACTATCAGCCATATGCGGCGCACAGAGCCGAGACCTCGTGGAGCCAAAGATCCTAGAAGGTGCAGCCATGCAAACAGCGAGTGGGTCCGTTATAGGAGGAGGTGAGAGGCAACGATAGGACCAAAGAGGGAGACAGCAGTAGGGCGGTGGAGAGAGCTGAGGTATCCGTGTAGAGGAGATAGTTTGTGTTTTTGGATATTAGATAGAGGCACCGGTCTGCGAACCGGTTATGTATAGAGAGGCCTGCGTGCCCACATATGATTCTTTCATTCATTTATTCATCTTGTTGTATATACCGGCCTGCGAGCCAAGTACGGGTTGTATAGTTGATACCGGTCTGTGAGCCAAGTATATTTTTGATATGAGAGACCGGCCTATGAGCCGAGTCGATATTTTGACAGTTATTGCGGCCTGCGTGCGGCTTTGTATTATCTTGAGATCACAGAGGCCCCTATGCAGGGCAAGTTGTATATTTGAAACCTTTGATATATATATATATATATATATATATATATATATATATGATGATTTTGACCCACATGGTGTATATGAAATGTTTTATTTGTTTTGTTGATGGTTTGTGAAATTTAATATATGATGAGTTTAATCCACATGGTGTATATGAAATGGTGTATGTGTTTTGTCGATGGTTTGTCTTATTGTAGATAGATGATGTTGATGAAATAGCGATAATATATTGATGTGATTTTGATGAAAAATATTGGTAAATGGTGTTGTTATGCAGGAAAAAGAGGCGGGCGCCACAAAAATTTGTAAAAACGAAGAAACGGCTTAGGTTTAAGCAAAAGGGGCACATGACCGATATCGGTTATGTAACCGATGTCGGTAGCTATATGACCGATAACGGTTATGTAACCGATATCGGTTATTTCAAAATTATATTTCCTAAAAATAGAACTGCTTGGTTGGCAACTTAAGTTCTTATTTTTAGCATTCTTATTTTTAGAGTCATGCAACAAGTTAAATACGTGAATGCGACGCTGTTTGACAACTGATACAGGTAATTGCATGAAAGAATTTGAGTGATAAGGAGAACAGAGACAGGTGAAGTGAGTGTGGGCGGAGATTCAGAAGGCAGAAAGACAAGTTATATTTGAAGAGGGTGGTGAACATGGCTAAACGAGGAGAAGCATCCAGCAGGCAGGGACGAGGGGGAAGACAAGTTCCACCCCAAGCTGCTGCATCCCGAGAGGTAAACTGTTTGGTTGTAATTTGATTCTTGCATGTTTTGTGTGAATAGGATGAGAGAGAGTAAGTGGGTAAAGATGAGAAAGAAAAGGTGATAGGCAAGGGTTTGGGATGGGGTGAGTGCTATGGGGTAGGTAAGCAGGGTGTTCTCGTGTGTTTTTAGGTATAGATAGGAGTAAACGGAAAAATAATTATCGTAGGTGTATGTTTTTAAGCAGGGTGTATATTTTTGACAGTGACTGGTATCGTTTAGAGATAACCGGTATCGGTTAGCAAACCGGTATCGGTTATCTATAACCGATATCGGTTACTGTAGGAGTTTCCAGAATTTGAGAAAAAACCCGTGGAGATTTGTTTTATTGAATAATTATGTGTCGTTTTGATGTATGCAGGCGGAAGCAGGGTTAAGGATGAATGATGATACTGCGCGCGTTGTTGTCACAAATCCGAATGATGTAACACTAGCTGAATGGGCATTGATAAATCGTTTGGGGTTAAGTGGAATCCACTATTATTCACGAATCGCACGTAACCATGCTATGTTGCAGTGTTGATTGAGAGATGGAATCCAGAAAAGAATACCTTCTATCTGCCAACAGGGGAGATGACAGTGACATTGGAAGATGTGTTCCATATTTTGAGACTCCCAATGATAGGAAAAATAGTGTATCAGGTGTTGCCTAGTGTGGGGCGGGCAGCGATAACAGCAGTATTTGGTTCAGCTGCACGAGATTTGACACAACGAGGTTTGACATTCACTTATGGTACAATGTATGCAACACACCCTGAGGAAATAAGGTTGGCAGTGGTATTAATGATAGTGGTAGGGTATTATGCATTACCGAGGGCGGAGGGTGGAAGATTTCCAAAAGCATTGATGAGTGTTATTTGGGAAATGATAGAAATGAGCATGACTTTCGCATGGGCACCCGCATATCTGGCAGAGTTATATAGGGGTTTATGGGCTTGCAAGAGAAAACACAGGACGAAACTGGATTGTTCGTACTTATTACATTGTTGGGCCTATGAGCATATTGTTTGTGTGCGTCCAATAGGCCGACCCATCTAGTCGAGAGGCAAAGAGTGCAGAGGTTAGGATTCGACGATGGGTCCGCATTAAACAAGAAGCGAGATCCTAGGCCGTGATAGATGACATCGAGTATTATAGATAGGTATGGGAGATGGTAACGATTGTAGATATTTTTTGGAGGCCTTACGGGAACTATATGGTGACAGAGAACATAGCTGAGGAGTTAAGGGGTGTGGAGCGATTGAGGTGGATCGCAGGGCACAGGCCGGGTGAGTACGAGAGGATTCCTCTAGATCGCGTGCGGTGACAATTTGGGTTCGTTCAGGATATACCTATGACATATAGACCATACATGAGGATCGACATCGAGGCAACATTCTCACCTCCTCCCTGGCTAACACCTCGAGAAGGGCCAAGAGATAACAACCGATCGTAGGGTAATGGATGCGGGAACGACAGAGGCCTATAGAGTATGGTGGGTAGCAGAGCTGTGAGGTGCACGTGAGCACCCTGACATAGCTGTGATTACAGCGGAGAGAGATTGTCTATAGGATTTGGTTCACCAGCTTCAAACACAGGTGAATGAGACAATGGGATTGTTAGAGGTTTCACAGTTACGAGTGGAGAGACTAGAGGCAAGATTCCTCCACGTGAGAGGACGTATTCATATGTTACAGGAGATGTTGGTGGATCAGTGGGAGGAACCAATAGCAGTGGCACCTTTGAGGATGGAGAGGCCAAGTGAAGGGCGTCGATGATCACGATCACCACCTGATTTGGGAGGAGGCGCAAGGGTCTAAGTGAATTTCGTAGGAATATAAGAATAAATAAGGATGTCGACCTACGAGTCGATGATAGAGAAGATGTATTTGTTTAACATATAAAATATGTATATTGTTTTGAGTGATGATAATAATAAGAATGGTTGTGTTTTGAATGTTGTTTTTGTTTGTTTTGAAAAAGGATAAAGATGAATGTTGTCAAAATAGAAATACACAAAAATATTTATATTTACAACACATGATAGGGTATGGTAGGGGATGGTCGAGCTAACCTTGGGAGACCCCATGTCTCCTAAGTGCTACCTACATAGCCCATTGCACAAAGCAAGGAAGGGCCTCAGACCGATGTAGTTCTCCCTTAGGACCAGGGAGAGGTGAATTCAGCAATTTGGTTGTAGTTAGGCAATGTGTTGTTTGATAAGAATATTAATATTGGTAGGGTAATGTTGTTGGTGTTGGCGATGTTGATGTAGGTATCGGTAAAGCGAAAGTTAGCTTATCCAAGTAGTAGGGAATCGTATCCTGATTAAGGTCAACACACAATCCTAGAGTCGAGAAAAAGAGGCAAAAAGTGTCCCACAGTTGAGAAGAGCCAAACAAACCACATATTAACATAGGATGAGCTTGAATCCCTAGGTACCTAGCATAGGCGAGAAGTCGATAGGTGAAAAGATTTGTATAATCACAATATATCGGATATATGTCACGTCCCTTGAGTTTTGTTGTTTTGACAAATGGTGAGGTGAGGTGGTTGATATAGGTGGGGGTGCTGAGAGCTTGTTACAAGGTGATTATTCTGACGAAAGAGGACCAAACCTAAATAGACAAGTCCATGACTCAAAAGTGCTTTTGAATACGGTTTTTATTTTGTTGAATATAGACTGATCGATGCGGGAAGTCTACAAGGGATATGTATTTTGTTACTCTTGAGGTCTTCACGAAGCTAATCAATGTGAGAAGCTTCTGATAAAGGATGACTGTGTATAGCTGTCCTTCAAGGGAGCAGTCTATTTATAGTAGCAGATGCGGTGTTTGTGTATAGCTGTCCTTCGGGGGAGCAGTCTATATATAATAGCAGCAATAGTTTGGCATATAGCTGTCCTTCAAGGGAGCAGTCTATGTATAATTTAGAGGTCTAGATGTTTGTTAGGCATAAAGCATCTAGTTTTGTAGGAAGTTTGACTCAAGAAAATCCCATAAGTGTTTAATTAAGAATGTGTCATTTTGATACTTTGAAGTCATGGACTAGACTAAAAAGGGGAAGGCATCTTTAAGGGGAGGTGATAATCAAACCATGTGAGCTTGATTTGATTTTGAGATGTAGGAAACAAAGTGTATGCGGTGGTAAATGAGCTCAAGGGACGAGTGCAAGGTAGATAAGAAGTGATATAAACTGAATTCAACAAAAGAATGGTTGAAGATGCAAGGCATTAAGGGCTCGAGCTCGGGTTTACCATTAAGTGAAGCTAAACGATAAGTGCCTGATCCATAAGTGTGAGTGATAATGTAAGGCCCAATCCAATTAGGAGAAAATTTTCCACGTCTGCTCTTTTCTAGTTTTGTTACATGTTGATTCTCTTTAAGGACAAGATCACCAACCTTAAAGGTATGCTCATGAAGTCGCTTATCATAAGCACGCTTGATGCATTTTTGATAGATTTGAAGGTGGTCAAGATCTGTAAGATGACGCTCGTCAAGAAGCTCTAATTGGGCTAACCGCTCTTGGTGGAAATCATCGTTGGTGAGAATATCCTGAAGAGATATTCTGAGGGAGGGTATTTGTATTTCGAGAGGCAAGACAGCCTCGATACCATATACCAAAGAAAATGGTGTGGCATTAGTGGAGGTATGAATGCTAATACGATAAGCCCAAAGGGCAAAGGGGATGTGATCATGCCAATTTCTTCCAGAATCATTAACAACTTTCATGAGGATTTTGGTTAGGGTTTTATTAGAAGATTCAGCCTGACCATTGGCCTGTGGATAGTAAGGTGATGAGAAACTAAGTTTGATACCAAAGTTGTCACAAAGGTCTTGTAACAACTTATTTTTGAAAGATTTACCGTTATCTGTTATCAAACGATGAGGAACACCAAAACGACAGATAATGTGATGGTTAACGAATTCGACAATTTTTTCTTTTTTAGTTGAAATGAGTGGAATGGCTTCCACCCATTTAGTGTAATATTCAGTTGCGGTGATTATCCAACGGTGACGTTGCGAAGAGGGTGGGTGAATCTCACCAATAAGGTCTAAACCCCATTGTGAGAAAGGCCAAAGATCTCGTGCGACCTGTAGCGGATGGCTAGGAGTATGTTGAAGGTTGGCATGTTGTTGACACATAACACAATGCTTAACATATTCATAGCAGTCGTTATTAAGAGTAGGCCAATAATAACCTAGGCGAAGGATTCGTTTAGCCACGGCAAGGCCACTAAAATGTCCACCACAAATACCGTCGTGGATTTGTTGGATGGTATAGGTGACCTCCGCACTGGTTAGACATCGAAGGAGGATGCCATCAAAGCCACGTTTATAGAGGATTCCCCCCATGATGACATAACAAGAAACACTTTTAAGAAAAGCACGTTTTCCGGTACTAGTAAGGTCAGGTGGGAGAACAGAGGTTGTAAGGCGATCGTGAAATTGGTGATACCGGTATCCCGTGAATTAGCAGAGACACATTATTTATCATACAAACAATCAAATGAGTAAGATGGGGCAAAGAGTTTTGGACCAAGACAAATATGTCGAGTCGGTTGGTGAGGTAGGAATTTGCGAGGCTAAGCAAGCCATAGTATCCGCAAATTTGTTATTGGAGCGGGAATGGTCTGGATAGAATAATGAGTAAAGAAGGTCAAAAGTGAATCCACGTAATGTTTGTACTTTTGAAGTTCCTCATTTTTACATTGGTAGATTCCCATAACTTGATTGACTACTAATTGAGAGTCACCGAAAATATTGATAGATTTGACACCTAAGTGTAATGCAACCTGGAGACCCAAAACAAGGGCCTCATATTCCACTGTATTATTAGTGCAGGGGAAATCGAGCCGGAATGAAAGAGGCATAGGCTCAGCATCAAGAGGAATGAGAACAATGCCAGCTCCTCCGCCGCGCTAGCATTTGGATCCATCAAAGAAGAGGGTCATTGGATACGACTCTTCCCTGAGTGAAAGAGTGGCGATGAGTTCGTCAGGGAAATTAAAATTGGTAAATTGTTCCCCAGGTAAAGGGGCCTCCGTGAGTTGGTCTGCAATAGTTTGTCCTTTGATTGACTTCTGGTGTATAAATTCAAGGTCGAGGTCAGCGAGGAGCATAAGCCATTGGGCGATGCGTTGGTTTAGATGTGGTTTGGCATACATATAATGAATGGGGTCCGCGTTGGTGATGACAAAAGTTTTATGATTTAAGAGGTAGTGTCGGAGTTTGGTGGCTACAAATGATAGGGCTAGGCACAATTTTTCTACATGTGTATACCTAGTCTCATAATCCACCAGAGTATGACTTATATAATAAATAGCTTGTTCTCGATACTCGAGTCATGATGTGCGAGCATGGCCCCTACAGCGTGGTCGGTGGCGGAAAGGTAAAGGTAGAAAGGGTGATCGTCCTGAGGTGGGATAAGCACGGGTGGCTGCAAGAGATAGGCTTTAAGAGCCTCAAAGGCTTGGTGACATTCCTCACTCCATTGAAAGGCAATTTCCTTTTTAAGAAGGTGATGGAAAGGTTGACATCGATCCGAGAGTTGGGAAATGAAACGCCGGATAGATTGAAGTTTACCTTGCAAACTACACAATTGTTTGAGGTTTTTGGGTGGGGGCATTTCTAGGATAGCTTTGACTTTAGATGGATCGACCTCAATGCCACGCAAAGAGACGATTAAACCAAGAAGTTTTCCCGAAAGAACACCAAAGACACATTTCTTTGGTTGAAGCTGGACCGAATATTGTAACAGGCGATTGAAAATAATGGTTAAAACATCGAGATGTTCACTGCGATGTTTAGATTTGCCAAGAAGATCATCAACATAATCCTCAAGGATAGTGTGCATAATGTCATGAAAAATGTAAGTCATAGTCCGCTGATAGGTCGCACCAGCATTCTTAAGGCCAAACAACATGACACGATAACAAAAGGTTCCCCAAGGAGTTATGAAGGCAGTTTTATGTTGATCGGCGGGGCTACCAAAATTTGATTGTATCCCGAAAATCCATCCATGAGAGAAAGCATTTCATGGCCCGCAGTGAGATCAAAAAGTTGATCAATACTTGGAGGAAGTCATCTTTGGGGCAAGCGAGGTTAAGGTCTCAAAATTTGTGCATATCCGAAGTCCCCGTCGCTTTAGTGATATGTACGATGTTAGAAATCCATTGAGGATAGTCAATAGACAAGATGAAGGAAATATAAAGGAGTCATTGAAGCTCTTCTTTGACCAAGAGGGCAATGCATGGATGCATTTTCTCGGTTCTGTTAACTTGGTTTGGAATCGGGTTTTAGGGTAATGTTATCAACAATGAATGTCAGATCAATTCTGGCATGTCGGCATAGAGACCAAGCGAAGGCTTGGTTGTGGGTACGGAGAAAGGTAGTAAAGTTGGCTTGTTCTGATGTGTTAAGGGATTGTCTGATCTTCACAATGTGAGGATCCTCCTCTGTGTGGATGTTGATTTCTATAGTTGACTCATTCAGCATGGTTTGAGTTTCAGATGGTAAGGCGCGTTGAATATAGGAATCGTTCGCACCAAGGTAAGTGAGGATGGAGTCGTCATCCTGGCACTCAACAATATTAATTGAAGGTGAATCCTCTTTGATCATGTATGGATATAGCAGGGGAAGAGAAGATGGGTCCTCATTATCATGTTGATAAGTGAGAGGACCTAGGAAGATAACATTTATGAAAAAAAAAAGTTAGGAGGGATAGATTCAGGGTCTATCGACTCTGTGGGTGATGATGGCAAAATGGATGATGATGGTTTGGTAGGGGTGATGTCGTCATCTTCTAGGTTACAACTGATACGAGGGTTCTCTGGTGTAAGTATTTCAGGAAATCCGAGACCACTATGATCATTGTGTTTGCGTGTAGTCACAGGAATGATTGTATGTCGGCCTTGTTCATAAAGACCAAAACCAAATCCTTTCCAAGCACAGAGAGTCAAGAAGGTGAGGGCGAAATGACGATTTGTCAGGTATTGAAAATTGGATTGGAAGGGAACCACCCCAAGAGGAGGTTCAGGGGTAACGGAGGATGCGTCGACACCCCCATATGTTAGGTTGGTGCGGAAATTAGGTGGTCCGTAAGAGATTACCTCCCCCACGCGACAGTCGTAGGTAGGATGCGCATGTAACTGTCCATACTCCTATGGGGTATGGAAAGAACTAACATTATATAGGCGGTACTCCCCCAGCGTAAGGCGTTGAAAAACATCTACGAGGGGTCCGAGGTTGGGATGTTGTCATGGGGAAAGGAAGTGGTATTTGCGGCAGGCGGTTTCATTGGTTGAAGGTGTAGGTGTGGTTGAAGTGGATGTTGGAGGTGTGGTTGAAGTAGATGGTTGGGTTGGATGAATGGGTGTCTTGGTGTACAAGCACATCATTAGGGAGATATAACATATTACAGGTTTTGAAGGGGGGAGGATCAGCTTTTACGGTGTAGGACTTCCCCTTGTACTCAAATTTTATGCATCTATGTAAGGTGGAGGGAACGCATCCCATAGCCCGGATCCAAGGGTGGCCTAACAACATATTATATTGGAACTCTCCCTCAAGGACATAGAAGAGTTCGGGTAAAGTGCGTGGCCCTACACGAATGTTAAGGATCACGGTACCTAAGGTAGAAGTAATAGCATCATTGAATGACCGCAACATGATGGGGTTGGCACACATGCAACTAGAAGGGATATTCATTTGTTGGAAGGATTTTGAAGAGATGATGTTTAGACTAGCACCCCCGTCAATCATAACATGATGTACCCGAATGTCCCGGACATAAGCTGAGATGAAAAGAGCAGGGTCAGGATCTTCTGCACCAAAGTCAATAATTTCATCTTCGGAGAAACTGACAGTAGCGGCTTGCTATACAGAGACAGAAGTGGTTGGGGAGATAGGTTGTTTGGTGAGTGAAGCAACGTGATTGGGTGTTAGAATGGAGGTAACAGAAAGGTTTCATTAGGTAAAACTTTTATCCCTTGAAGGATTTCAACGAGAGCTTGTTGATGAGATTCAGAAGTCTGAATGAGATCATACAGTGTCATTTTTACAGGTGATTGGTGAAGTTGTTTGATCATGGTTCGGTGGGCAACTCCATTAGAGACGGGGTAGGCGGGTCCACGAATAACCACTTTAGGTGGTGGTGCGATCGGGATGGTGGATGGAGAAAGGGAGGCTGCAGGTGTGCTTTCTTTCACTTTCCCATTGTTTTTCTACCCTCGAGTAGCAACACTAATCATATTGATCTCGTGAACACGAGAGGAGGAAGATGGTATGGATAAGTCATGGTCTTTGAGAGGTGGAGTTGTAATAATGATAGATTTTGGTGAGGCGGGGATAGGTGGTATAGGAGAGGGAATTGAAGCTAAAGGTCTCTCCCTTCGTAAGTTGTCTTTCTTAACTTTTCTATCTAAGAGAGGTGACTGACGAAGTATGGCTTTCAACGCTTTGCATCCCTCTACGTCATGTCCTGGTGTGCGGTGGTAAGCACGATGATTTTAGACTCATCATAACCTATAGGTCGAGGTTTAGATGGATCATAAGGTCTAAGTGGGGGTAGGGAAATGGTCGCATTCTCCACCAACATAGCAAGGATTTTGGCGTAAGACCCTTTGAGTGGGTCAAAGTCAGAGGAAGATGAGGCTATTGACTGGGTAGTTTCTGTAATCACGGGTATGGTTGATTTGTATGGGTGGTGGTTTAGCCAAGGGGTTTTGATAATGGGCTTTAACTAAATGTGGCTTCTTTGGCGCAGAAGATATGTTTAGCTGGTTAGATGATGAGGCCATAGACGATGTGGTATCAAAGCAAACAACCACGGAGAAATAGGAGTGACAACAAACAAATCTTTTGATGATGGGATTTGTTTAGGATTGATAGGTGGACAAGATACGTGGGGTGATGGTGTTGATATACACTTGGATCTCTGTATGGGTGCAGAAGGTGTAGGTCATTTTAAAGAAAACACAGGAGGTATGATATATTGATGCAAGGTGGAGGGATGAGGTCCCAGTATGGAAGGTAGGTGTGACGACGATGGTTTTAGTTGTGATAGAGACATAGGTTGAGGAGATTGAGTCTGTCTCCTAAATGGATGGACGGCTTTATTTTTGGATAAGTCAAGCCGCTTAGGTGGGTGTGTTAGACTGGGTATTGGTGAGGTCCCAAGCGTAGGGGAAGATTTGGTTAGGCTAATAGAGGTGGATGAGGTATTTAGTAGAGATGAGGGGGGTGAAGATGAGGACATAGGCATTTTAAGCTTCTGTAAACACTTCGGGTATATGGTAGAGGCATCTGGATCGGTCATCTGCATTTGAGTAGAATATGGGGTACTCAAACGTTCCCATAGGACTCGTCTATCTTCTGAGGGATGAAAATCCTCATGTGTGAATAGGAATCGTTGTCAAAATTTCCCCCAGGGTAAATTTCGATAACATGCATCAGAGTATTCAAGTCCCAGGCAGATTGATTGATTCGGGGCCAAAAATCATGTTGCTAGAGTCCCCTCAAATATTTTCTAAGTCCCCTGTCTGAGAGGAAAAGAGCAAGCTCTGAGAAAATGTAGAAGGGTTGCAGAAGGCAAGTAGGTTGATCCAGGAAAAAATCATAAAAATGACTAAGTCCTAGCCCCTAGTAAGGCGATGGGACATTTGGGACAAAAAGGCCCGAACCGGCCGGCTCGGCCGAAGTAAGCACAAACAGCCCGCAAAGCAACAGGGACATCTGGGACAAAAGTACGCGGTGGACGCGAAATGCCGGTTCGACCGAGAGGAAAAAATTGGCTAAGTCCTACTCAAAAAAGCGATTGGGACATCCGGGCCGCAAAGGCGCAAGCCGAAGCGAACCGGCCGAAAAGAATCAAGTCAGTCCGAAGCAAAGTGAGACAAGCGGGCCAAAAATGCCCGAACCGGTCGAATCGGCCGAAATGATTCCAAAGGGCCCAAAATCAAATGGGACATCTGGGACAAATGGACGCGAAATGCCCGAACCGGCCGAATCGGCCGAAATGAGTCCAAAGGGCCCAAAATCAAATGGGACATCCGGGACAAATGGAGGCGAAGTACGCGAAGGAGCCGAATCAGCCGAGGACCAATCAGAAGCTGCCACGTGTCCTCACAAGAGAAAAGTCAAAAAGTCAATGGGTGAGTTTTCGACCACCGATCCGAACCAATCAGATAATGCCACGTGTCATCCAAGTGGCAGAGCGCGGGAAAAATTCCAAAATCCGTTTTGGTCTGCTCCGTGCCCTAAATCTTCAGATCGCCATATCTTTTGATCCAGAGCTCGGATTTCCACGTTCTTTATATCAACGGAAAGCTGTTGAGATGCTCTACATGATTCTGGGATCAATCTCGAGTTTTGGTGTAGTCTGAAGAGAGAAAATCGAGAAACGGCTCTGACGTGTGGTAATGGCCAGAAGCGACCTTTCAACAACCCGTTTTAATGCTAATGGGTCGCATTCTTCTTCTGCACGGCCAGAAGTGACATTTTAGCGGCCAAATTAATACAAATGGGTCACATTCTCCTCCAAAATTGGTCAAAGATGGCAGGGTATGGGTTGGAAAGGTATCCCATGCCGTTTTTATGCATCTGCAGTCAATGAGGAATGGGCTTGCACGTTTTCCTACGTTTCTGTCCCCTGGGTTCGACCCATGCAATGTAAAAGCCAGTTTTGGCTCATTTTGAAGAGGTGGTTCATTCTTTCGGCTCTGCCCTCCCTTCTTTTCTTCTCTAGGGTTGAAAATGGAGTTCGAACCTCTTCCCTTGCTCTGTAATGGCGTTTTTGCCTTTTACTAATGGAATGATGTTCTGTGCAAACTTCTGGAGCAACAAAACGTGTTTTGTGATGCATCTGTCCATCCTTCCTCGTTTTTGCTTGTCCTCTTCTTGCCTCTCTTCATTGCAGGTATTTGTGCATGTTTGAATGTTCATTGCAGGTTTGGAGCTGTGTTCATGGAGTTTTGGGACATTTTCTGTGTGAAATCTATCCTTGGGCCTGTGATGCATCTGTCCATCCTTCCCATTGCTCACCTCTCTTTGTCCCATGGCAGTTTTGATAGATGTCCAACATTCTCCTTCTCTGGTGTATCACCGTTTTAGTGTAGGCTTTTGTTGTTTTTTTCCTTTCTCTCTCTCTCTCTCTGTCTCCTTGGCATGGTTAGATTAGGATTAGATTAGCTTGCCTGCACTGGAATAGCTTGTGGCAGGTAGTTTAGGAGCAGGAACCAGCCTTCTCTGGAGATTCCTCTCTCGGTTTTACAAGTCCCATGCTTGGAGAGAGGTTTCCATGTTGTGCAATCACACTGGATGCCTGAACATCAACCTAGAAGCCTGATGTGCGTCCAGGGGTGCTGTGATTTTGCATCAACAGTTTTGGCACGCCCGGTGGGACCTTAGAGGTCTTTCACTTCATCTTTTGCAGGTTGATGTGTTCCTGTGAAGATTTCAGCCTTTGGAGGCACTTGCAAACACATCTGGCGACTCCATCTGGTCAACAACCCATCTCTCAAGTTGCAGACCTTCCTTTCCATTCATTTCCATCCATTTTCATCCATCTTTCTTTCCATCCCCTTCATTCTTTTCCATTCCATGAAGTTGTGCAATCATGACTTCATTTCCATCATGGAATTCACATCAACAACAGCAGTATATTCCACCTCCAACATGTTTTACAAATCCTCCAAATCAGCATTTTGAGCAGATTCAAGATCAGTATGCATACCCATATGAGCAGCAGTGCCAAAGTCAGTTTGGCTATGGAGCTTTCCAAGAGCAAGGGTGTGCATACAATGAAGACCATCAGATCCAAGATGCTGGTCTGTTGGAGAAAATCCAAAAGATGGAGGTAAACATAGTGCAGTCCAGGGCTCAGGCACAGATGAGAGCATTTGGAATCGGTTGTGGAGCACCCTGTCCATGGGTGGGACCTTTTCCAAGTCATTACAGCCCTCAGGAGAAGCTTGACTTCATGATTGCAACGCTGCCTTTGCTTGCAAAGTGGATTGAAGAAATAGAGGTGTATGAGAGAAGTATTCAGCAACCTTGTCAACAGGTAAGCACACCATCTCATGCCTTTTCTTTTCCTCTTTCCCAATCTGTTTCAGTTCAGCAGTGTCAAGTTTCAAACTCTCCATCTGCTGTCCCAAATGTGGAATCCATGTCTCCACCTCTCAGTCTTCCATTTCATCTCGATTCTTCTTTCATTTTCCCTTCCAAACAGTCATTCCCTCCACAAGAGCTAACAGAAATACCCCCTCCTCCAAAGAAACAAGAGTTTCTACCTCCTCCACCACCACAAAAAAATGTAAAATCAATCGAGTTTCAACCCATTCCTCCTTTTGCATTCCCAATTCCATGTGGGAAAGAAGAAATTGTAAAAATCAGTCATCAAGGACAACAAGAGGAAGAGCCCAGAAAAGAAATGACAGACAGCTTGAAGGTTTGGGCTGCCAAATTTGGGATGACACAGATCCCTTTGCTGGTGAAGCCCACAGAAGAGGCTGAGGTTGAACAAATGGTGGTTAGGACTGATTTGGTTGCAGCAGAAGAAGAAGATCTTGCAGTCCCAACTTATCCTCTAGAGCAGCAGATTGAAGAGTTTGACTTGACAAACTTCATGCTGGAGAAGGAGTTCAATCAAGAGCAAGATTGCCTTCAAACATTGGAGGAAGGAGAAGCTGCTCCAAATCCAAAAGAAGAGGAGCACAATCTAGCTATGGAGGAGAAAAACGCAGATCCAAGGGCTTTGAGCACAAAGCAGGTTACAGAAGAACCTTCAGTTCTTCTTTCCACTTCATCTCTCTCAAGTTCTAGCACTGAAAAGGAGTTTGATCTCTCAAACTCAATATTGGAGAGTGAAGGAAACCATGGTGGTCAAGTTGCAGATCAAGAGGACACCATGGAGGAAGTTGAACACGAGCAGCAGGACAGCAATGAGGCAGTTTACCTGTCAGATTTGGAGGACTGTTTTGATGGAGAAGAGCCGGTTGAGTTTTCACCATTCTCTCTTTCATCATCCACATTCCAAACACAAGAGTCTGCTGTCATGAAGGAGAGCATTCATTTGCAGCAGCCTGCATCTTATAGCAGCCCTTTGGAACCAAAATTGGAAGATTTAAATCTTCCATGTTCTTCATCGGAGGAAGAGAAAGGGCAGAAGGGTCCTACCATTTCTTCCACGTCATCCATTCAGGTGGGTCTACAAGAAGACTCCATTCTTGGAGTTGAAAATCAGAGCTATGGGCATGTCAAACGGATCAGACCTTGCCCAATCAGGTATTTGGCTTCATTGGAGCCAAAGGAGAAGCCACAACCAGTCATGCTTGCTTCTGAGCATGAGGATGAGCTACAAAGTACCAAGGATCAGCTGCCATACCTCTCCAATCCAAATGCAGAGCAACTAAAAGAGGTATTGGATTTTTCAGTTGATACCTTGATGATTTGGATAGAAGACCAGCTTCTTGTTGATTTTCCATCCATCCAAACAGCCATGATCAGTGCCAAATCAATTGCATGGCTGCCAATTTTGAAGAAAGGAAGCTATTTCTCACAACCAGTTGCAGGGTTTGTTTAGCTTGCCTTTGCTTCCAGTTAGAGTAGAGTAGCTAGGTTTGCTTTCAGCAGAAGAAGTGCTTGTGCACACTCTGCATGTTCCATTTGGGGCATGTATGATTTTCAGTTCTGTACATAGTTTTGGTGTTGCTGGTTTTGCTCTTGCACAGTTCTTTTCAGTGGTTTTTGGTGAGAACAACTCCATGTCCGGTGGGTTTCAAGTGGCTCAGAGGGAGGTTTTCAAAGTTCAGATCAGTTGCGGGTTACAACTCATGACTCCATGCCCAATGGATTGCTTCAGGCTACTGGTCTTTTCATCTAGCAGGCAGATGCCCCCGCTGAGTCGTCAAAACTGTTGTCAAAATTTCCCCCCAGGGTAAATTTCGATAACATGCATCAGAGTATTCAAGTCCCAGGCAGATTGATTGATTCGGGGCCAAAAATCATGTTGCTAGAGTCCCCTCAAATATTTTCTAAGTCCCCTGTCTGAGAGGAAAAGAGCAAGCTCTGAGAAAATGTAGAAGGGTTGCAGAAGGCAAGTAGGTTGATCCAGGAAAAAATCATAAAAATGACTAAGTCCTAGCCCTAGGGGCAGTCGGGACATTTGGGACAAAAAGGCCCGAACCGGCCGGCTCGGCCGAAGTAAGCACAAACACCCGCAAAGCAACAGGGACATCTGGGACAAAAGTACGCGGTGGACGCGAAATGCCGGTTCGACCGAGAGGAAAAAATTGGCTAAGTCCTACTCAAAAAAGCGATTGGGACATCTGGGCCGCAAAGGCGCGAACCGGCCGAACCGGCCGAAAAGAATCAAGTCAGTCCGAAGCAAAGTGAGACAAGCGGGC
The DNA here is from genome assembly GCA_018340775.1 of Taxus wallichiana var. yunnanensis. NCBI lineage: Eukaryota > Viridiplantae > Streptophyta > Pinopsida > Cupressales > Taxaceae > Taxus > Taxus wallichiana. Next base: position 184,847,067 of record CM031243.1, on the reverse strand, counting down.
CAAAAATGCCCGAACCGGCCGAATCGGCCGAAATGATTCCAAAGGGCCCAAAATCAAATGGGACATCTGGGACAAATGGACGCGAAATGCCCGAACCGGTCGAATCGGCCGAAATGATTCCAAAGGGCCCAAAATCAAATGGGACATCCGGGACAAATGGAGGCGAAGTACGCGAAGGAGCCGAATCAGCCGAGGACCAATCAGAAGCTGCCACGTGTCCTCACAAGAGAAAAGTCAAAAAGTCAATGGGCGAGTTTTCGACCACCGATCCGAACCAATCAGATAATGCCACGTGTCATCCAAGTGGCAGAGCGCGGGAAAAATTTCAAAATCCGTTTTGGTCTGCTCCGTGCCCTAAATCTTCAGATCGCCATATCTTTTGATCCAGAGCTCGGATTTCCACGTTCTTTATATCAACGGAAATCTGTTGAGATGCTCTACATGATTCTGGGATCAATCTTGAGTTTTGGTGCAGTCTGAAGAGAGAAAATTGAGAAACGGCTCTGACGTGTGGTAATGGCCAGAAGCGACCTTTCAACAACCCGTTTTAATGCTAATGGGTCGCATTCTTCTTCTGCACGGCCAGAAGTGACATTTTAGCGGCCAAATTAATACAAATGGGTCGCATTCTCCTCCAAAATCGGTCAAAGATGGCAGGGTATGGGTTGGAAAGGTATCCCATGCCGTTTTTATGCATCTGCAGTCAATGAGGAATGGGCTTGCACGTTTTCCTACGTTTCTGTCCCCTGGGTTCGACCCATGCAATGTAAAAGCCAGTTTTGGCTCATTTTGAAGTGGTGGTTCATTCTTTCAGCTCTGCCCTCCCTTCTTTTCTTCTCTAGGATTGAAAATGGAGTTTGAACCTCTTCCCTTGCTCAGTAATGGCGTTTTTGCCTTTACTAATGGAATGATGTTCTCAGGCAAACTGCCTGAGCAACAAAACGTGTTTTGTGATGCATCTGTCCATCCTTCCTCGTTTTTGCTTGTCCTCTTCTTGCCTCTCTTCATTGCAGGTATTTGTGCATGTTTGAATGTTCATTGCAGGTTTGGAGCTGTGTTCATGGAGTTTTGGGACATTTTCTGTGTGAAATCTATCCTTGGGCCTGTGATGCATCTGTCCATCCTTCCCATTGCTCACCTCTCTTTGTCCCATGGCAGTTTTGATAGATGTCCAACATTCTCCTTCTCTGGTGTATCACCGTTTTAGTGTAGGATTTTGTTGTTTTTTTCCTTTCTCTCTCTCTCTCTGTCTCCTTGGCATGGTTAGATTAGGATTAGATTAGCTTGCCTGCACTGGAATAGCTTGTGGCAGGTAGTTTAGGAGCAGGAACCAGCCTTCTCTGGAGATTCCTCTCTCGGTTTTACAAGTCCCACGCTTGGAGAGAGGTTTCCATGTTGTGCAATCACACTGGATGCCTGAACATCAACCTAGAAGCCTGATGTGCATCCAGGGGTGCTGTGATTTTGCATCAACAGAACTTTTCTATGGAAGAAAGGTGGGTTGTGATTCCGGTCCACTATGGGTGTGATACAGGGGGAAGATGAGGCACTGTATCAATGGGCGTTAAGAGGTCAACCGGTTGCTGAAAAGATTTAGGCGATGAAGAACTAATAGGTAGGAGGGCGTGTTTGAGAGGATCCGTCATGTTTAAAGAATGTGGTGATGTCGGTGCAAGAGGTTTCTCGTCTAAGGATGACAAAAGAAGTGGTGAGCCTTCCTCTTGTACAACAAGTATGGTAGAAGGAGATGTTTGGGAAATAGATAAGTTAGATAACATCCGCTCACAGTCTTGCAAGGATGTGGTGTAAGAAGGCTCATTTGTGAGAAGGGAACTCTGGGTGGTTAATTCTTTGATGGGTAAAGGAACGGCAAGGATTTTGTCTTGTCTTGATGGTGATGAAGGGGGTTCGGGTTCCTGCGTTAGTGAAGAGGCTTGATTCAGAATTTTTTCGATAGAGGCTTTTGGCTGGGAGTCAAAGACTGCATGGATCTCATGAACACTCTCCTCAGGCTAAGATATCTTGGTTTATGTTACTGTTAGAAGAGTGATTCGGAATGGTTTGTTGAAAATTTTCAAATTTCGGTTAGCAGGAGCGTTAGGATTATCGAGGGCTATATCTCCTGCATCAACCATTTCCTGCACTATGTTTTTCAACATCTTGCAGTTTTCATGACTGTGTCCCTTCACGCGGTGGAAGTTATAGAAGTCATTTTATTTGTACCAAGAAGGTATGGCACGAGTGGAATCAAACTGAGTGAGGTTTAACAGAGGTAAGGTAATGGCTCCTGCTTTAAGTAATTTTTCCAATATCACACCATAAGTTTCTCCCAAGGGAGTGTAGTTGATGGGCTCAGCTTTATACTTATAGGTGGTTTTTGGCGGGGTATTAGACGGTGGTTGGGATTTGACCATCACCGCGTGCACAACTCCTTTTGATTTCGAAGTAGTCGATGGGTGAGGATTGGTGGTGTTAGGTTTGTTGGTGGAATCTTGGGTTCGGAAATTGGGGTTTTTGTTGCGCAACCACAATTTCTCTTCCTCTAAGGCTCGAATCTCTAGTTTTCGAGCCATAGTAAAGGCCTCGTCAAATGTGCGGAAAGTTTGAATTTGGAGGGTAGGAGAGATGTGCTTAGCGTAGGCCCGCGTAAAAAGTTCGATAAGTTCGGCTTGAGGCAAGGCATACGTAAGTTGGTTGATAAGGCCTGCCATCATCCAATGAAATCTGCGATAGATTCGTCTTCAAATTGTCGGATGGCATAGAGGTCGGTGATAGATACTTTCTTGGCAATGTTAATGGAGAAATGATCCAAGAAAGATTGGGCTAGTTGGTTAAAAGAGAAGATTGAGTGTTGGGTTAAAGCACTGTACCACTCCAAGGTGGGTCCTGATAAGGACATGGGAAAGGTGCTTTGCGTCGTAAGGCATCGTCGTAAGCAATTAGATAGCAGGCATGTCTAAATGAGCACAAGTGTTGTTGAGGATCCTCTTTACTATTAAAACGAGTAAATTTTGGTAATTCCCATTGAGGAGGATATGAATGAAGGGGGACAAGAAGGGTGGATAGGCTCTGACAAACTTGCTCGTATGTCAAGGTGCTATGACTTCCTGAAATAGAAGCCTCCAGATTTTGCATTTTGTCCATCATTTGTTTGATGAAATCCGTGGTTGGATGAGCTGATGGTGCGGTTGCGGCAAATGGAGGCAAATTGGGCCAAGGGCCTCCACTAGACAATGGTGGCGTTAAATGTTGATAAGGTATGGAGGACGAATGTGTTGAGGTGACCGAATAGGGATGTCCTATATAAGACGTTGAGGTCACCGGATACGTGTGTGGGAATGAAAATGTGGGCGGAGCTTGAGAAGGAAAGCTCATGTGGATAGGTGGCAGAGAGCAAGTCATGAACGAGAATAGTCTGCAAGAGAGACGAGGTAGGAGCAGTCGGCGGTAATGACATGTGGGGCCCAAGATTAACCAAAGGAAAGCCAATCATGGTCGATGAACCCTTGAAGCTCAGCTGGATTGGGAGACGGGACTAAAGATACGATGAAGGCAAAGCGGAGTTATCAGCGAGAGAAGGAGCTAAATGAGTAGCTATACTAATAGGCATGCCAAAAAAATTTGACCATCGGGCGTACGGTTAGGGGCATGAGACAAATAGTATTGTACAGCACTAGGATTGGCATCCAAAAATTTGTAAATTCCTTATCTCCTACAGGGATTTTAGGAACCTCACTGGTGTCCGTAGGGTTCCCCATAGAATGTGAAGGGGGTGATTCAGGCAAAGGCACAGAGCAAGCATGTGAAACCATGGCGGCGGCTTGCTTTCGAGTGATAACAACCATGGAAAAGAGTACATAGTAGGGTTTCAATCTATCGGGAGAACAAATGCACTCGAATGGTTAAATTGGTAGGTTGCTGGTTTCGGAAACTGTGAAAGACAGTAACCGATATCGGTTAGGTAACCGATGTCGGTCAGGTTGTAGCCGGCGCCGGTAAGCTAACCGATGTCGGTAGAATAGAATTGGTGTAAGAAGTAGTAGGAAGTTGTTGATTTGGTGTTAACAGTGCTTAGTATGCCTACCAAACTGTTCTGTAGTGATCACAGAAAACAGTGTATGACAGAGAAACAGAACTAAAAACAAGCAAGAATGCACAAACAAATTAACAGACTAACCCTAGGGTTAATTTTAATCAATTTTGGCTTATGCCTTTTAGATGTGGAATGATGTCAATCCTAAACAAAAGACTTAGGGAAATGTCAAGTTTGTTTTGGCTTATAAGGTTACCTCAATCGGGCGGAGGAATACCGCGGAAAAGGGGGATGTTTTGAGCTATTGTGTTAATTGTGAAGTGATTCGGTATGTGTTGTGTAGTGAAAGTAAGATTAATTTCCTGTCAATACCGTGAAAATCACGCCCACATGTATGACTTACATTACTAATCTACGTTCACTAGAATTGAAAACAAGCAAGCAAGAATGTAATGCACGTGTTTTAAACCCAAATTGAAAATTTTATTCATGAAGCGAGGAAGATGACTTTCACTAATGCAAAGTGGGAAGCGAGACAAATTATTTTACCAAATATAACAAAATACCGTGTGAAAATTTTAGAAGAAGAAAACAACAAGTATGCTCCCTATATGAAAGCAATCAAGAAAAGAAAGAAACCCGAAATGGGTCCCACCGGGCATGCCAAAATGTTTCACACAGAATGTTTCAGCTTTTGGCGATAGAGTTGCTTCTATCCTTTTATTCCTTTGAGAAACAGATAAGGGTTAGGGCTAGGAGGAATACCTGTTGAATGTCGAGAGGGTGTGCGCGTATCGTAGAGAAAGATCGAGATGAAGCTGCGAAGAACTCCTTTTGTCTTGGAAGGACTACTGCAAGTAAGAATACAAGACCACCAGATTTTAATTAGACAAGAAATGAGGGAACTTCCTTGGACCCAGGAAATATAAAACTTCCTTTCGAAGGTGGTCAGTTCCCCTGATAATATGAATTAACACAAATGATTGTAAAATCACAATTTAATTGCCTCGTTGAAACAAGTAGAGGAAAGGTCAAGCTTTTGTTTTGAATCACCGTGACCGATGTCGGTCGATGTCACCGTACTGGTTAATGATAACCGATATCGGTAGGGCGTGATTTAAGCGGTTGGGTGAAGATTGGCTATAAGATGGCTATATGATGGCTATGGTGTTTATAAGGCTGGTAAAGTGACTGGGGATAGGTAATGAGGTGATGGAGAAGACTCAGAGAGTATGGGGGCTGTTCTTAGGGAAAATTAGGGGTAGAGGAATGTAAGTTAGGTGGAGAGTGTTACTGGGTAGTGGATCTGGGGGTAAACTTGTAATTACTGTGATTCAAAAATCCAAGAAATATTACTAAAAGAACGTATAAGACTTACTTACTAGTTCCTGATGGAAAATGCAGGTTCTGGGACTGTGATGACGAAGACAGAGGCTCAAGTAGGATGATTTGACAATCCAAGATGAGCTATCTCCTCTCCTGATGCTCGGATGAGTTTCACTGGGTTCTAGTTATTTAGTTGCAGTCTGGGGCTTGATGTCCTTCTCTGCAAACTTCTCTTTTTCCTTCACTTGTCTCTGCTCGGCCAACTGAATCCCAGATTCTTCCAATGACTTCTGATTCGGATCAATGAAAATCCAACCCTTTGTTTTTGGTTGGGAGTGGTCATTTACAGGGAACCGATGGTGGTTATGTAACCGACGCCGGTCGAGTAGGAACCGGTATCGGTCAGGTAAAAGTGGGCTATTTTTAGTAAAATAGCCAGGTTTCCCTCCTTTTCTCCTGAGGGATTAGTTGTGGGCTTGGTCAAGTCATTATGAGGTTGGTTTTAGGTGAGGGTGAGGAGTAATTAGTCATGGGTGTGGATGTAGACCAATTTATAGGTCTTAATTAGGTTAGTTTAGGGTTAAGACTAGGTCATGATGAGTTGGTGAAATGAGGTGGCAGGTATGATGATGTGGATTTATTAATTATAAGGTAATTAATAAATAATTGTGTAAGGTTTAGGTGATGAGGTTAGGTTGCGAAATGAGATGCGGGGCCCAGGGGTCGTAAGACACAAATTTGTGTCTACAACTTCTAGTAGCCACTGAGGGGGAACCTGAATTCATAGTTTATCAACATTTTTACCTAGGCAGTTTAGGTTGATAGATGAATCATGGAGCCCATGGTGCAAGCTTCCCTTCACTTTCACAACTCAATACTTCCAAGCAGGAGTAAATAGATTTAAGGAATCCAAGAAGCTAAAGCTAGAACTAGGTAGTCTAGACCTGGGAGCATAGAGAGATGCAAAAAGGTTGAACTACCCTGGAAAGCACACATACGTGGAAAGGTATGTATCGCATGAATTCCAGGATGACAAGGCCGATGACACTACCCATTATAGGAGGATCTGCGACACATGTATACCTCTGTATAAGGCCCAAGTTTGAGAAGGGTGCATACCTAGAGAACGATGTCTCCATACCTGATGATCCCATGGGTAGGAAGAAGCCCATGCCCAAGAAGAGGGGAAGAGAAGAAGAAGCACCAAGAGTGTAGACTACTCAGACAGTGAGCATGTTGACAACGAGTGCCAAGCCCAGTACTTACACATAGAGAAAGAAGTCCCCGGTGAAGGAGAAGACACTAAAAGTGGAGGCACCTAGGAAACCCCTCACCAAGGAAAAGTTTCCAAAGGAAGAGGAAGAGGCTGAATCCCCTATCAAGGAGCCACCTCTCAAGAAAAAGCAAAGGATGGAAGAGGAAGCTGACTTGGAGGAGACCGAAAATTTGGAGAAGTACATGCATAGAAGGAAAGACGAGAGTGGAGAAGATGACAATAAGGAGGATGATCCCGAAAGAGACTAGGTGTTTCGCTCGGAATGTTTCGGCTTCTGGGAATAGAGTTGCTTCTATCCTTTCATTCCTTTTAGAAACAGATGAGGTTAGGGTTAGGAGGAATACCTGTTGAATGTCGAGATGGTGTGCGCGTACCGTAGAGAAAGATCAGGCTGACTGCAGAGACTCCTTTTTGTCTTGGAAGGACTACCTGCAAATAAGAACACAAGACCACAAGATTTTGATTAAACAATAAATGAGGAAACTGCCTTGGGCCCAGGAAATATAAAACTTCCTTTCGAAGGTGGTCAGTTCCCCTGCTAATATGAATTAACACAAAAGACTGCAAAATATCAATTAAATTATTTCGTTAAACTGGGTAGGGGGAAAGGCTGGTTTTCTGGTTTTTGATCAGAGGAACCGATGCCGGTTACTGATAACCGATGCCGGTTACTGATAACCGATACCGGTGGGTTCTACGATCTTCTTGGTAGCTATGGTGTTTGTAATGGCTGGTTTTTGGATGGTATTAGGAAATGGGATGGTTAGAAGCAAAAGAATGACAGTTAGATGCAATGGCACGTTGGGTAGTGGATTCAGAAACGGATTTAGGAGCACTGAGATTCAAGAAGCATAAGAAATGTTATAACAAAGGACATGCAAGATGTGACTTACTAGTTTTGACCAAGATGCAAGTTGATCTCCTTGGTTGTAAACACTTCTGGTTTCTTTACTCGTCTCTGCTCTGTCAAGTGAAGATCCGACTCTGTCCTCGCTCGCAATGCTCTGTTGATCCAGAAATCCTTCGACTGATCTCCAAAATGAAATTCCGATCCGTTGTTTTGGTTTGGGGAGCCCATTTACAGGGAACCGATGGTGGTTGCATAACCGACGGCGGTCGAGTAGGAACCGGCATCGGTAAGGAAAAAGTAGGCTATTTTTAGTAAAATAGCCCACCTTCCCTGCTTTTCTCCCGAGAGATCAGTTGCAGGCTTGGTCAAGTGGCTAGAAGGTCGGTTTTGGGTGTGAGTAAGGAGGCATTAGTTATGGATGTGAGTCTAGACCAAGCCATAAGTCTTAATTAGGTTAGTTTAGGGTTAGGGCTAGGTCATGATGAGGTGGCAAAGTGAGGTGGCGGGTAGGTGATGTGGATTTATCAATTACAAGGTAATTAATAAATAATTGTGTAAAGTTTAGGTAATGAGGTTAGGTTGCGAAATGGGATGCGGGTCACAAGGGGTCGTAAGACACGAATTTGGTGTCTACATTAGCCCCTTATTGTCGTGTAGCTTGTTCTGTAAAGCCGCACACTGACAATAATATGAAGTGGTTTCTCATGTTAAGGATATAGGTAATCCCCCTCAAATCTATCATAGATTGAGTGAACGGGAAATCAGGGATAGGGTTGATAAAGGGTATATGTTGTAGAGAGGATGGTAAGGTGGTGGGGTAGGTCCAAGGAAGCAGACGCATGTTGAAATGCAATAAGACGACGAGGGTACATGATTCGACGAGCAAACCAAAGAATGCAGAGGCAAAGGTCGATAGTTTATCCAAACAAGGGTGATATAATCCCGGTATCCAAGGCATAGGAAGTAGCCCGTGGTATATAACAGTAAGGTACAGAACGCTTAGGCATGTTCGGCAAGACAAAAAGGTTGGTTTGGTTGAGATAATCGTCACGGTCTAGTCCTGGGCAAAGTCGGTCGACAGATCAAGTCAAGGACCCTAATCATGCTAAAACACGAACAGTGAGCTCGATTGAACCAAAACTACCGATGGGTGGATAAAGTGTATGGTGTTGATTTTGGGTAAGGTATGGAAGTGAACTACGGTCGTGGGTTGGGCCAAGTTGTTGGGTGGCGGCCTTGGGTCGGGCCGAAGTGTAAAGGGAGGCCTTGGTCGGGCCAAGTAGTGAGGGCCTTGCCTGGGTCGGGCCAAATGGGTACGTTGAGGCCTTGGTTGGGCCGAATAGGTAGGTTGAGGCCTTGGGTCGGGCCGAATAGGTAGGTTGAGGCCTTGGGTCGGGCCGAATAGGTAGGTTGAGGCCTTGGGTCGGGCCAAATGGTTAGGGTTGCGGCCTTGGGTCGGGCCAAATGGTTAGGGTCGAGGCCTGGGTCGGGCCAAATGGGTAGGGTCAGGCCTTGGCCGGGCCAAATGGTTAGGGCCAAATGGTTAAATGGGCCGAGGCCTTGGGTCGGGCCAAATGGTTAGGCGAGGCCTTGGGTCGGCCAAATGGTTAGGGTCGCGGCCTCTGGGGCCAAATGGTAGGGTCAGGCCTCAGGTCAGCCAATCGAGTTGAGGTCTTGGGTCAGCCGAACAAGTGAACAAATGGTGTTCAAAGACAGAATAGAGATGGTGTTGGTGAAAAAGGGGCAAATGGTAAAGAAGGGAAAAAATTTTGGGGGAAAGTTGGGATACGAACCGATGTCGATTCTACATGACCGATATCGGTTAAGAGACCGATACCGGTTCCTTAGGGCAAAATGAAACCGACATCGGTTAAGGTCGAAAAACCTATAAAAAGAAAAATACGGCCTGTCATTGTCACTTTTGTTATTTGCAAACCAAAGCGACTTGTCTGACGTGGAGAGTTGATTTGGAGGGTTATTGAGTGAGGTGGAGCTATTTGATTGGCGGAGAGAGTTGATAGTGGGCCCGATTGAGGAGGAGGCAGCAGGTGATTGGCCAGGGACCCAGTAGATCAGGATTGGAGCCATGGCACAGGCAGGAGGAGCTGGAGGGGCTGGACCAGCTGGACCGCCACCACCCATCCCACCACGACGACGTGTCGTCGTACCGGTAGGTTCTAAACTCGTGATTTTATGCATTGAAATGGTTATTAGGCTAAATGGGGGGGTTTGGGTAGGAATTTGTATTTTGTAGGAAATAATGAGTAAATGGAGGTAATTTGAAAAACGGAGAGGGTAGATAGGTAAAATAGGGTAATGCGGCTAGGTGGGTAAAATCGAGGGTGTTTGGGTGGGTAAATGGGTAGAAATAGGAAAAAATGGGTTTTGGGGGCCACGCGGGGGTCGGCCCTGAAAGAAAACAGTGTGACCGATGTCGGTCGCTGCGCGACCCAAGCATCGGTCACAAATTTGCAGGTTTGGTTGAGTTGGGAGGGACCGGCGCCATGTCACGCGTATCGGCCACGATCGGGTCGGCGGGTGGGATGGGTTGAGGGTTTGGTGGTGGGTTAGGTGGGTTGGGTGGTTTGTGGTGGGTTAGTGTGTTTAGGGTTTAGGATGGGTTTGGGTGGTTTGTGGTGGGTTAGTGTGTGGGTTTGGGTGTTTAGGGTTTAGGGTTTAGGATGGGTTTGGGAAGCTTGTTGGGTATTAGGGTGTGGTTGGCCGTGTGAGTGGGTTAGGTGTGGGTTTTGGGTTGGGTTGTGGGTTTTGGTGGTTGTTTAGGGGGGGGTAGAAAGTCGGGGTGTGGTCGGGGGGATACAAAAGGGGGTTTAGATGGTAAAGTAGATGTTATAATAAAGAGTAGGTCTAAGAATGTGGGTTGGTTTTGCAGCACGCGCCAGCTTGACGATGCGTGATAGGATGCCTCCACTATTGAGTCGGATGAGGCCACACGTATCTGCGGCGCATTGGGCCATCATGCGCGAGGTGGGACTCGGCGGGGTCCAGAGGTACAGAGCGATAGAGAGGGATCACAGCCTGATGGTCGCCCTCATCGAGAGATGGGATCCGGCGGCCAATGTGTTCCATCTTCCGACCGGGGAGATGACCGTCACATTAGAGGATGTGTATCGCATCCTGCGGCTACCGATCGAGGGAGAGGCGCCTTCCCGTAGTATTCAGAGATCCATGGACAAAGATACCGCAGTTTTTTGGGGATGCAGCCACGCTTCTTACGTATCATAGCGCGAGCATTGGATATGGTGACATGTACCGCGCACACAGACATGAGACACGGCTTGCCGTGTTGATGATGATGATAGGATCACCCGCTTCGCCTCCCGGATTCGTAGGGAGGCCGCTCCCCACGAGCATCGATGGGGTGCTCACTGAGATGGTGGAGGAGCACACTGTTGCATGGGCACCAAAGCAGTATCCGGTGTAATTATACAGGAGTTATGGGGCTATCACCGAGGAGGTGATTTGGTATTTGTTCTACATTTTGTTGCCTCATTGGGCATACGAGCACATCATATGCATCGGCCAAGAGGGCTACCCCAAAGCAGCCAAGGCCACAGGTCATATACCGATATGGCTTTCGTGAGGTGGTTGGGGTCGGGCCACCACGAGTAGTTGTTGCAGGTCGGGATGTGGCCTATTATGACACTTTCTGAGGGCCTTACAAAGAGAGACATTGTATGGAGACCCTACAGAGGTCACCACCTAGCAGAGGAGCCCACAGATGCACCGCTGCGCCCGATCCAAAGATACATTCCTGATAAGCAGATCGAGGCCGGAGAGTACGAGAGATACCCCTGAGAGGGTACGCAGCAGATGGGGTTACGACAGGACGAGCCACCTCCCTTCCCTCAGTACAGGAGGGATGATGTAGAGGCCCCACTGCCAGCGCCACAGCCTTTTGATCCAGACTGGGTAGCGGAGAGACCAGCAGGTGAGGGTGTGGATGATGCCGGGTGCACGGGAGCATACAGGGTGTGGTGGTGGGCAGAGAGCAGCGAGGATAGTACCTGCCGCAGCGCCCATGACTTGGCAAGCTATTATAGAGAGAGGATCACTGGTGGGTCAAAGCAGCTTCTTACAGGGCAAGCTTAGCTGCACACAAGCAGTACGTATAGGGGCCTTACAGGGCAAATAGCCCAGCTCGAGCACGCACAGTAAGACCACCACCAAAGCCACACCACGTACCACAAAAAGCAGTAAAGCACAGTATAGCACAGCAGCAAAGACCACCACCACAGACCACACCACCACAGCGAGTGCACAGTACAGTGAGAAGACAAAAAGACCACCACCGCGCCACAGGTGCAGGTACAGGCTCAGGGGGTATTGGTGTTAGGTGCCAGGGGACCAGCCCCAGCTCCTTCAGTGGCGAGATCGCTATATGGAGGTTAGAGCAGAGGCCCGATATTATCAGGATATTCTTGATAGTACCGGAGTCGAGTATCAGGCGTATGCAGCGCATAGAGCAGAGACCTCGCACAGCCAGAGATCTCAGGGAGGGGCAGCCACAGCTGGCGTGTCCGTGACGGGCAGGAGGCGAGAGGCACCACAGGGACCAGCGGGGAGAGGTGCCGAGGGCGGTGGGGAGAGCTGATAGATCCCCGACATGGTTTTGTATAGGGACACGGCACCGGTCCTCACGAACCGGTCAGATTGATAGAGGCCTGCGTGCCGACACTTATTCATTGTATTGATTCATTTATTTATTATATACCGCCTCGCGAGCCGAGTACGGGTCAGATTTGATACCGCCATGAGCCGAGTATATTTTTGATATGAGAGACCGGCCTGCGAGCCGAGTCGAGATTTTTGGTAGGTATTGCGGCCTGCGTGCCGGCTTTGGTATATTATGAGATCACAGAGGCCCCGATGTAGGGCACATTGTATTTTTGAAAACTGGTATATATATATATATATAGATGATGTTTTGATCCATATGTAGTGTTCAAAAATGTGTTTAAATATTTTGTTAATGGTTTGGTAATATATAATGTATGATAAGTTTAGTGGGCATGTTGATAGATGGATGATGTTGATGGTTTTGTTTTTTTTTTTTTGTACGTATATATGAATGACATGTGATGTGATGAATTGTTGGTTTTGTGACATTGTGATATATGTAACTGATGAGTTGGATCCAAATGATGTAGAGATTGATAGTTTCTTGAAATTCGTAGTTGATGGTTGTGTATTTGTATAAAATAAATGATGTTTAATGAAATTGTAATGATATGATGTGTGGTGGATGAACAAATGTGGTAAATGGTGTGGTTATGCAGGAAAAGAGGCGGGCGCGACAAAAATTTAGGTGAGAAATGAAGAAAAGAACGCTGTTGAGAAAAGATAGGTGTGTAACCGATATCGGTTAAGGAACCGATATCGGTAGCTGGTAGACCGATATCGGTTAAGTAACCGATACCGGTTATTTAGGTATGAGCTTTTCTAAAAATAGAAAAGCTAGGGTGGCAACTTAAGTTTTAATTTTAGAGCCATGCAAGAGGTTAAATACGTGAACGCGACGCTTTTTGACGACTGAGACAGGTATTTGCATGAGAGATTTGAGTGATAAGGAGAAGAGAGACAGGAATTTGTATGAGAGATTTGGGTGATAAGAAAAGAGACTGGGAAGGTGAATGCGATCGGAGATTCAGAAAGTAGAAAGGTGAATTTGAAAAGAGTGGTGATAATGGCAGGACGAGGAGAAACATCCAGCAGGCAGGGACAAGAGGGAAGACAAGGGCCACCTCAAGCTACTGCAACCCCAGAGGTAAATGTTTTGGTTGTGATTTGATTTTTGCATGTGTTATGAATAAGAGATTAAGTGGGTAGATATGAAGAAGAAAACATGATAGCAAGGGTTATAAGTGAGGTAAGTGTTACGTGGTAGGTAATCACGGGTTTCGGGTATGTCTGTGTATACAGAGAGGAATAAACGAGCAATTTATTGTCGTAGGTGGTTGTTTTAGGCAAGATGTATGTAATTGACAGTGACCGGTAGCGGTTAGGGAGAACCGGTATCGGTTACTCAACCGATATCGGTTATGTATAACCGATACCGGTTACTGGAGGAATTTCCAGAATGTTTGAAAAACCCCTGACGGATTGAATGGTTGTTTGTTGTTTTGGTGTATGCAGGCAGAGGCAGGATTGAGGATGAATGATAGTGTGCCAGCGCTGTTGTCACGAATCCGAGCGGATGTAACACCAGCTGAATGGACATTGATAAATCGTTTGGGGTTAAGTGGAATCCGCTATTATTCACGAATCACACGTAATCATGCTATGTTGCAGGCATTGATTGAGAGATGGAATCCCGAGACAAATACCTTTTATCTGCCAACAGGGGAGATGACAGTAACATTGGAAGATGTGTTTCGGATTTTGAGACTCCCTATTACAGGAGAACCAATATATCGCACTACCTAGCGGCGGCACTGGGAGCGATAATGTAGCAGATTTGGTCCATACGCACGAGATTTGACACAGCGGGGTTTATCTTTTACATATGGGGTAATGTATGCAGCACACCCTGAGGAGACAAGGTTAGCAGTGATATTAATGATAGCGGTAGGGTATTATGCGTTACGAGGCTAAGGGGGAAGATTTCCAAAGGCATTGATGTGTGTTATTTGGGAGATGATAGAAAGGAACGTGACGTTTGCATGGGCACCTGCATATTTGGCGGAGCTATACAGGGGTTTATGGGCTTGTAGGTGAAATCACAGAACGAAACTGGATTGTTCATACTTATTACACTGTTGGGCCTATGAGCACATTGTTTGTTTGCGACCAGTAGGCCGATCCATCCAGTCAGGAGAAACCGGAGTACAGAGGTTGGGATTCAGACGATGGGTCCAGATGAACAATGAGGCCGATCCCGTGCGTGACGGATGACTTTGAGTATTACAGGCGAGTATGGGAGAGAGTGACTGGCCATGGATATCTGCTGAGAGCCATACGGAAACTATATGGTAACAGAGAACATAGCTGAGGAGTTGAGGGGTGTAGAGCGATTGAGGTGGATCGCAGGGCACAGGCCGGGTGAGTATGAGAGGATTCCTATAGATCGCGTGCGGCGACAATTTGGATTTGTGTAGGATATACCCCTGGCTTATAGACCATATATGAGGATCGACGCCGAGGCAGCATTCTCACCTCCCCGGCCAACACCTCCAGAAGGGCCTGAAGAGGTAGCAGCCGATCGCAGGGTAATGGATGCGGGAACGACAGAGGCCTATAGATTATGGTGGGTAGCAGAACTGCGAGGTGTACGTGAGCGCCCTGACATAGCGGTGATTACAGCAGAGAGGGATCGTCTGCAGCGTTTGGTTCAACAGCTCCAAACGCAGGTGAATGAGACAAGAGGATTGTTAGTGGTCATGAGTCACGGCGGGAGACTAGAGGCTGGAGTCCTCCATGCGAGAGGGCGTATTCATATGTTACAGGAGAGATTGGCAGATCAGTGGGCGGTACCAATAGCCGTGGTACCCTTGAGGACAGAGAGGCCCGGCGAGAGGGGTCGACGATCACGATCATCACCTAGTTCGGGATGAGGCGTGAGGGTCTGAGTAAATGTTAGCAAGGTATAAGAATAAATAAGGATGCCGACCTGCGTGTCGATGATAGAGAAGATGTATTTGTTTAACATCTAAATAAAACTGAATATGTATGTTGATTTGAGTTGCGATAATAATAAGATTTGTTTGTGTTTTGATTTTCGGTGTTTTGAAAAAGGATAAAGAGGACTGTGATTAAATAGAAATACACAAAAATATTTATATTCACCACACAGGATAGGTTATGGTAGGGGATGGTCGAGCTAACCTTGGGAGACCCCATGTCTCCGAAGTGCTGCCTACATAGCCCATTGCACAAAGCAAGGAGGGGCCTCAGACCGATGTAGTTCTCCCTTAGGACCAGGGAGAGGTGAATTCAGGCAATTTGGGTATGGTTAGGCAATTTGTTGGTTGATAAGAATTTGATGTTGATAGGGTAATGTTGTTGGTGTTGGTAAGGTATGGGCGATGTTGATGTAGGTATAGGTAAAGCGAAAGTTAGCTTACCCAAATAGTAGGGAACCGTATCCTGATTAAGGTCAACACACAATCCTAGAGTCGAGCAAAAGAGGCAAAAGTGTCCCGTAGTTGAGAAGAGCTAAACAAACCACATATTAACATAGGATGAGCTTGAATCCCTAGGTACCTTGCATAGGCGAGAAGTCGATAGGTGAAAAGAGTTGTATAATCACAATATATCGGATATACGTCACGTCCCTTGAGTTGAAACAAATGGTGAGGTGAGGTGGATGATATAGCTGAGGTACGGAGAACTTATTACAAAGTGAGTGTTCTGACGAAAGAGAACCTACCCTAAATAGACAAGTCCATGACTCAAAAGTCCTTTTGAATGAGGCTTTTCTTTTATTGAATGTAGACTGATCGATGCGGGAAGTCTACAAGGGATATTGATTGTATTATTCTTGAGGTCTTCACGAAGCTGATCAATGCGAGAAGCTTCTGATAAAGGCTGACTGTGTATAGCTGTCCTTCGAGGGAGCAGTCTATTTATAGTAGCAGATATGATTGTAATGCATAGCTGTCCTTCGGGGGAGCAGTCTATATATAATAGCAGCAATAGTTCGGCATATAGCTGTCCTTCGAGGGAGCAGTCTATATTTAATTTAGATGACTAGATGTTCATTTGGCGTGAAGCATCTAGTTTAGTAGGAAGTTTGACTCAAGAAAATCCCATAAGAATACGGCTTATTTTAATACTTTGAAGTCATGGACTAGACTAAAAAGGGGAAGGCATCATCAAGGGGAGGTGAGGATCAAACTATGTGAGCTTGATTGTTATTATGAAGTGTAGGAAACAGAGTGTATGTAGTGGTAAGTGAGCTCAAGGGACGAGCGGCAGGTAGATAAGAAGTGATATAACACTAATTTCAACAGTAGAATGGTCGAAGATGCAAGGCATTAAGGGGTTCAGGCTCAGGTTTACCATTAAGCGAAGCTAAACGATAAGTACCAGATCCATAGGTATGAGTGATTATATAAGGCCCAATCCAATTGGGAGCAAATTTTCCACGTTTGCTCTTTTCTAGTTTGGTTACATGTTGATTCTCTTTGAGAACAAGATCACCAACCTTAAAGGTACGCTCATGAAGTCGCTTATCATAAGCACGTTTAATGCGTTTTTGATAGATTTGAAGGTGATCAAGAGCTGTAAGACGGCGTCGTCAAGAAGCTCCATTGGGCTAACCGCTCTTGGCGGAAATCATCGTTGGTGAGAATATCCCAAGAGATATTCTAAGGAGGGTATTTGTATTTTGAGAGGCAAAACAGCCTTGGTACCGTATACCAAAGAAAAAGGTGTGGCATTAGTAGAGGTACGAATGCTAGTACGATAAGCCCAAAGGGCAAAGGGAATGTGATCGTGCCAATTTCTTCCGGATTCATTGACAACTTTCATGAGGATTTTGGTTAGTGTTTTATTAGAGGACTCGGCTTGCCCATTGGCTTGTGGATAGTAAGGTGATGAGAAACTAAGTTTGATACCAAATTTGTCACAAAGGTCTTGCAGCAACAACTTGTTTTTGAAAGATTTTCCATTATCTCGTTATCGCGATGAGGAACACCAAAACGATGATAATGTGGTGGTTAATGAACTCGACAATTTTTTCTTTTTTGATCAAATGAGTGGAATAGCCTCCACCCATTTTGTGTAATATTCGGTCACTGTGATTATCCAACGGTGACGTTGTGAAGAGGTTGGGTGAATATCACCAATAAGGTCTAAACCCCATCATGAGAAGGGCCAAAGATCTCGAGCGATCTCGGAGCGGGTGGCTAGGAGCATGTTGAAGGTTGGCATGTTGTTTACACATAACACAACGCTTAACATATTCGTAGCAGTCGTTATTGAGAGTAGGCCAATAATAACCAAGGCGAAGGATTCGTTTGGCCATGGCAAGGCCGCTAAAATGTCCACCACAAATACCGTCATGGACTTGTTGGATGGTATGAGTGGCCTCAGCGCGCCGATTAGACAATGAAGGAGGATGCCATCAAAGCCACGTTTATAGAGGAGTCCCCCCATGACAACATAACGTGAAACACTTTTAAGAAAAGCATGTTTTCCTTACTAGTAAGGTCAGTGGGAGGACAGAGATTGTAAGGTAGTTGTGAAATTGGTGGTACTGTATCCCGTGAATTAGTAGACACGTATTTATCATACAAACTACCGGGGTTGAATAGGATGGGGCAAAAAGTTGTTGGACCACGACGAATAATTCAGAGTCAGTTGGCGCGGCGGGAATTTGCGAGGCTAAGCAAGCCATAGTATCCGCAAATTTGTTAGTGGAGCGGGGAATGGTTTGTATAGAATAGTGGGTAAATAAGGCTAGAAGTGAATCCACGTAGTGTTTGTATTTTTGAAGTTCCTCATTTTTGCATTGGTAGACGCCCATAACTTGATTGACTACCAATTGAGAGTCGCCAAAAATGTTGATAGATTTGATACCTAAGTGTAACGCAACTTGGAGACCTAGAACAAGGGCCTCGTATTCCACTGTATTATTAGTGCAAGGGAAATCAAGTCGGAATGAAAGAGGCATAGGTTCAACGTTGAGAGGAATGAGAAAATGCGCCGGCTCCTCCGCTACTGGCATTTAGATCCATCAAGAAGAGGGTCATTGGGTACGACTCCTCACGGAGGGAAAGAGTAGCGATGAGTTCGTCGGGAAATGTGAAATTGGTAAATTGTTCCCCAGGTAAAGGAGCTTCCGCAAGTTGGTCTGCGATGGTTTGTCCTTTGATTGATTTCTGGTGGACAAACTCAAGGTCGAGGTCGGCGAGAAGCATGAGCCATCTAGCAATGCGTTGGTTCAGATGAGGTTTGGCATACATGTAATGGATGGGGTCTGTATTGGTGATGACGAAAGTCTTGTGATTTAGAAGGTAGTGTCGGAGTTTGGTGGCCACGAATGATAGGGCAAGGCACAATTTTTCTACATGTGTGTACCTAGTCTCATAGTCCACCAAAGTACGACTTATATAATAAACGGCTTGTTCGTGATTCTCAGAGTCACGATGTGCAAGCATGGCTCCTACAAATAAGTGGTCGGTGGCGGAAAGGTAAAGGTAGAAAGGGCGGTCGTCTTGGGGTGGGATAAGCACGGGTGGTCAGTAAGAGATAGAATTTGAGAGCTTCAAGGCTTGGTGACATTCTTCGCTCCATTGGAATGCAATATCCTTTTTAAGGAGGTGATGGAAAGGTTGACACCGATCCGAGTTGGGAGATGAAACGCCGGATAGATTGGAGCTTACCTTGTAAACTACGCAATTGTTTGAGATTTTTGGGTGGGGGCATTTCTAGGATAGCTTTGACTTTAGATGGATCGACCTCAATGCCACGCAAAGAGACGATAAAGCCAAGAAGTTTTCCCGAAAGAACACCAAAGACACATTTCTTCGATTGGCGAATAGAATATTGTAACAAAGCATCAAAAATAATGGTTAAAACATCGAGATGTTCACTACGATGTTTAGACTTGCCGAGAAGATCGTCGACATAGTCTTCAAGGATAGTGTGCATAATGTCATGAAAAATGTAGGTCATAGCCCGCTGATAGGTAGCACCAGCATTCTTAAGGCCAAATGGCATGACACGATAATGTAAGGTTCCCAAGGAGTTATGAAGGCAGTTTTGTGTTGATCGGCAGGGGCAACCAAAATTTGGTTGTATCCTGAAAAGCCATCCATGAGAGAGAGCATCTCATGACCTGCAGTTAGATCAACAAGTTGGTCAATGCTAGGTAAGGGGAAGTCATCCTTAGGGCAAGGGAGGTTAAGATCCCGAAAATCTATGCATATCCGAAGTCCCCCTGTCGCTTTAGTGACAGGTACGATGTTAGAAATCCATTGAGTATAGTCAATAGGCAAGATGAAGGAAACAGAAAGGAGTCGTTGGAGCTCCTCTTTGACCAAGAGAGCAATGCGTGGATGCATTTTTCTCAATTTTTGTTTGACTGGTTTGGAATCGGGGTTTAGGGTGATGTTATGGACGGCGATGGTAGGATCAATTCTGGCATGTCGCCGTAAGACCATGCGAAAGCTTGGTCATGAGCACGAGAAAGGTAGTAAAGGCGGCTTGTTCTCGATGTGTTAAGGATTGTCCAATCTTCACAATGTGAGGATCCTCCTCCGTGTGGATATTGATTTCTATGGTAGATCTGCTCAAAGATAGTTTGGGTTTCAGATGGTAAGGCTCGTTGAATATAAGAATCATCCGCGCCAAGGTAAGTGAGGATGGAGTCGTCATCCTGGCATTCAACAACATTAATCAAAGGTGAATCCTCTTCGATCATGTCTGGATAAAGAAGGGGCAAAGAAGATGGGTCATCATTATCGCGTTGATAAGTGAGAGGACCTATGAAGATAGCATTTATGAAAAAAAAAAGTTAGGGGGGATGGATTCAGGGTCTATAGATTCTGCGGGTGATGATGGCAAAGTGGGTGATGATGGTTTGGTAGGGGTGACGTCTTCTTCTTCCAGGATACAACTGATAGGAGGTGTCTCCTGTGTAGGTGTTTTGGGAAAACCGAGACCACTGCGATCATTATGTTTATGGGTAGTCACGGGAATGAGTGTATGTCGGCCTTGTTCGTAAAGGCCAAAACCAAAGCCTTCCACGCACAACGGCCGAGTCAAGAAGGTGAGGGATGTGAAACGACGATTTGTCAAGTATTGAAAATCGGATTGAAAGGAACCACACCAAGAGGAGGTTCAGGGGTAATGGAGGATGCGTCAACACCCCCATACGTTAGGTTAGTGCGGCAATGGGGTGGTCCGTAAGAGATTATCTCCCCCACGCGACGGTCGTAGGTGGGATGTGCATGTAATTGTCCGTACTCCTGCGGGGTAGGGAAAGAACTAACATTATATAGGCGGTACTCCCCCAGCGTAAGGTGCTAAAAAACATCTACTAAGGGGTCGGAGGTTGGAATGTTAGCTGCGGGAAGGGAAGTGGTTTTTGCGATGGTGGTTTCATCAATTGAAGGCGTAGGCGCGGTTGAGGTGGATGGTTGAGGTACATTTGAGGAGGATGGTTGGGTTGAATGTATGGGTGTCTTGATTGGTATAAGCACATCGTTAGGGCGGTATAACATATTGCAGGTTTTAAAGGGGGAGGGTCAGCTTTTACGGTGTAAGACTTCCCCTCGTACTCAAATTTTATGCATCTATGTAATGTTGAGGGAACGCATCCCATGGCTCGGATCCAAGGACGACCCAGCAATATATTATATTGGAACTCTCCCTCAAGGACATAGAAGAGTTCGGGTAAAGTACGTGGTCCTACGCGAATGTTGAGGATCACGGTGCCTAAGGTAGAAGTAATAGCGTCATTGAATGACCGCAACATGATGGGGTTGGCACACATGCAACTAGAAGGGATGTTCATCTGTTGGAAGGCTTTTGAAGAGATGATGTTTAGGCTAGCGCCCCCGTCAATCATAACCCGACGTACTCGAATGTCCCGGACGTAAGCGGAGATGAAAAGGGTAGGGTCAGGGTCTTCTGTACCAAAGTCGACAATTTCATCTTCAGAGAAACTGACTGCAGCAGCTTGTTGTACAGAGACAGAAGTGGTTGGGGCAGTGGGTTGTTTGGTGAGAGAAGCAACGTGATTGGGTGTTAGAATGGAGGCGACAGGCAAGGTTTCATTAGGTAAAACCTCTATCCCTTGAAGGATCTCAACGAGAGCTTGTCGATGAGATTCAGAAGTCTGAATGAGATCATACAGTGTCATTTTTACGGGCGATTGGTGAAGCCGTTTTAATCATATCTCGGTGGCAATGCCATTAGAGACGGATAGGCGGGTCTCGCGAATGACCACTTTAGGTGGTGGTGCAATCGGGATGTTTGACGGAGAAAGAGATGCCGCAGGTGTGTTTTCTTTTGCTTTCCCATTGTTTTTCTGCCCTCGAGTAGCGACACTAATCATATTAATCTCGTAGACCTGAGATGAGGAAGATGGTTGGGATAACTCATGGTCTTCAAGAGGTGGGGTTGTAATAATGACAGATCTTGGTGAGGCGGGGACAGATGGTATAGGAGAGGGAATGGAAACTAAAGGTCTCTCCCTTCGTAAGTTGTCTTTCTTAATCTTTCTATCCGAGAGAGGTGACTAGTGAAGGATGGTTTTTAGAGCTTCAGCATCCCTCCACATCGTAGGCGATTGTGGGTTCGAGTCCCACTGGCGTGCCAAAATGTTTCGCTCGGAATGTTTCGGCTTCTGGGAATAGAGTTGCTTCTATCCTTTCATTCCTTTTAGAAACAAATGAGGTTAGGGTTAGGAGGAATACCTGACGAATGTCGAGATGGTGTGTGCGTACCGTAGAGAAAGATCAGGCTGACTGCAGAGACTCCTTTTTGTCTTGGAAGGACTACCTACAAATAAGAACACAAGACCACAAGATTTTGATTAAACAATAAATGAGGAAACTGCCTTGGGCCCAGGAAATATAAAACTTCCTTTCGAAGGTGGTCAGTTCCCCTGCTAATATGAATTAACACAAAAGACTGCAAAATATCAATTAAATTATTTCGTTAAACTGGGTAGGGGAAAGGCTGGTTTTCTGGTTTTGATCAGAGGAACCGATGCCGGTTACTGATAACCGATACCGGTGGGTTCTAGGATCTTCTTGGTAGCTATGGTGTTTGTAATGGCTGGTTTTTGGATGGTATTAGGAAATGGGATGGTTAGAAGCAAAAGAATGACAGTTAGATGCAATGGCACGTTGGGTAGTGGATTCAGAAACGGATTTAGGAGCACTGAGATTCAAGAAGCATAATAAATGTTATAACAAAAGGACATGCAAGATGTGACTTACTGGTTTTGACCAAGATGCAAGTTGATCTCCTTGGTGTAAACACTTTTGGTTTCTTTACTCGTCTCTGCTCTGTCAAGTGAAGATCTGACTCGCCTCGCTCGCAATGCTCTCTCTGATCCAGAAATCCTTTGGTGATCTCCAAAATGAAATTCCGATCCGTTGTTTTGGTTTGGGAGCCCATTTATAGGGAACCGATGGCGGTTGCGTTAACCGACGGCGGCGAGTAGAACCGCACGCATCATGGTAAGGAAAAAGTAGGCTATTTTTAGTAAAATAGCCCACCTTCCCTGCTTTTCTCCCGAGAGATCAGTTGCGGGCTTGGTCAAGTGGCTAGAAGGTCGGTTTTGGGTGCGAGTAAGGAGGCATTAGTTATGGATGTGAGTCTAGACCAAGCCATAAGTCTTAATTAGGTTAGTTTAGGGTTAGGGCTAGGTCATGATGAGGTGGCAAAGTGAGGTGGCGGGTAAGGTGATGTGGATTTATCAATTACAAGGTAATTAATAAATAATTGTGTAAAGTTTAGGTAATGAGGTTAGGTTGCGAAATGGGATGCGGGTCACAAGGGGTCGTAAGACACGAATTTGGTGTCTACACTAGGAGCCACATGTTTTCAATGTGTACGACTCAAGAGAAAAGAGCGGGGAATAAAAACAAGAGTTTTTATTCACGTGGTGCAATGGTACCCAAGATGAGGAAGGTACCCAAGACATGGGAAAGAGTGAGGAGGTTGGTGCGGAAAAGCAGGAAGCCATAAGCTTCACAAAGGAGCAGATCACCGAGGTGGCGGAGAGAGGAAAATAAAATGTTCGATGCCTTGGTAGACCAATATTTGGAGTGCAGTGCTTTGACATAGTGTTGAAGGAAGGTAAGGAGGAAAACATTGAAAAGGAGCATGACAACATGGGAGGAGGTCCCGCTCTAATGGTAAGTTTTCCCAAAGGTGCGCACTCGGGTAGGAGGACCCTTGATACAAAACACAAACAAGTGATGGGCTATATTAATGATTCAAAGAAGGTGATACACTTGTGGTTCCAAAGTACTATACCCATAGAAAGGATTTTAGCCATGGGGTGATTTGAAAAGGAGGGAGCATACCCTAGAATGAAGAAGATGCTCTCTTTAGTGTTTGAATACCACATTGACAAGATAGAATTCGAGGTCTACCAAGGAGAATTCATAATAGTACCAGAGTCTAAGGGAGCCAATCCTTTGGTAAATGCCTAAGAACTATCATATGAGTAGGTCTGTAACATGCTCAACAAGGTCATGATCAAGACAGAGGCTAGGCTCTTTGCATGTAATGATAGAATAAGAGTGCTAGAGGAAAAGCTAGGGAAGAAAGAAGAGGAGTTGGTGGAGAAGGAAAAGAGCTTAAAACAGGAAGAACTGATTAACACATGGCTAAGGCACAAGTTAAAGGATGAGAAGAGAAAGGTGTAGGAAGTATACAAGAAGGTGGAGTCTATCAAGAGCATCATCCTTTTAAAGCACCCAGACCTAGTGCCACCCACATAGAAGTACACATCCATTCTAGAATGCTTAGAATATCTAACACGCATCCTCACCATGGAGAGATGACCTTTGTCCCTGAGTCTATAGAGGAAGTGGCTGCATGCTTAAAGGAAGAGGACAGGTTGAGGGTGGTAGTACTCATTGTTGAGTATAGCAAGGTGCTCGCAGAGGTTAAAATTGCTTCCCAATCTGCTAAGGCTGCATATGATACTTGCGTAGATAGGGATAAGGTAGCAAACACCTTGTTCACCACACTCAAAGCAGAGTGAAGGAGTTCTAAGAAAAGAACAAAGGAAACAGGGTAGAGAGGGACAAGGTTCTTGCCGAAGTGGAAAGAAAATATGAGGCAATTGAAACATTAAGGGGTTCAATCAAGGCCCAGCTGAAAGAACTATACCCTTAGATTACCAGGAGGATGGACACGCTCGAAGACCTAGGAAAGGAGATGGAGAAGATCATTGACACTTTGGGTGCCTAGGGAATTGGCCTAAGTTTTGATGAGGTGAGCATCTTGATCGGTGACCTCTGTCAAAAGGCACAGAGTGAGGTCGACGTATGGAACAAGTTGGAGGTAGACTTATAGAAGGATTTTCCCAGCTTGCTGAGTTAATGCCCCCATTCTTCCTTCTTCCCCAATTCTTTCATTCCTTTATTCTTTTACAAAATGTAAGACTACACCTTGGTTCCTTAAGGCAGCATACATCTTGGTTAAGTGGAGTGTTTCGCAAACAAAGAACAAAGCGTAGTGTGGGATGATGTCGGACACCTAGAATATTGGACAAGTATGAAGGCACGTAGGCATGCAAGATCCCAGTTATGGAATGGCACACAAGGCAAAATCATTTAAGAGAAGGGTTTAAGGAATCTCATAGCATGTGAATGGATCGGTACTTAGTAATTTTGGGTGTCTGGAGTGGAACACGTGAGAATCATGACCCATTTACACGTGGATAAGATTTCATCCTAGGGACAGATTGGACCAAGAAGGAGCATGCATGTGATAGAATCTTCTAGAAGAACATCATGGGATAAAGTGGAAAGATCAGGCCTGGAGAAGCATGCTCACATGGAGGACCACATTCACCACTTGGCACTTTGGATTTGAGGGCTCGGAAGGTGAGTTGGCAATCCAGAAAAGCTATAAATACAAGCACCTGTAGACATAGAAATAGATCCATAGAGAGTGATTAGAGCTCTGAAGAAATACTGTGAGGTCTCAGTCAGTGAATAGTTGTATTCGGGAGAGGATGCATTAGGCTTGGGGGTTGTAAATTTTATTTTTGGTAGCTTAGTTACATTAAGTCTAGTGCAATGCATGACTGTGGTCTACTTCTCTGCGACCCTCTGTAATGGTTCCATGGATGTAATAAGGTTTCCTATTATAATATATACATGAATATCAATTATTCTGATGCATACTTCTCTCTTATGAGTTCTCTTTCCTTTCATGCTAAGTATGGATGCTTGTATATTTCTTTCTGTCATAATACATGTTATGGATTCTATTAAGTACTTTTTCTGAAATGACTGCAAGGATCTAGAGGCCGTTCTGAGCCCTACAATTCTTGTATGTCCTAACTTCCCTTCTGAAATCTCTTACACAAATCATGGATGATGTTTCCCACTAAACTAACATAAAAGAGAGACTCGATACCCGTGCGTGCCTCGGTGTGAGTGCCTAGATTTTGATAAGTTATAGGCCGGCATGCATGGGGTTCCTTTCTTTTGTGATACAATTAAAAGTGACTACAATATTAGCATAAACCTTAATGAATTTCCTATAGTATCTAGTATGACTAAGAAATCCATGCACTTAACATTTATTTATTGGCTCCTCTAACCCCAAGATAACTGTAATATTTGTGTGATCAACTAACAAGCCTTATTTACAAATGATGTGTCCAAGAAAAGTACCAAATGGTGTTGTAAAAATGCACTTCTTAATATTTAAGGATATGTTAATCTACCTACATGTTTCGAACATTAGTTGCATAAAATGAGAATGGTCCTTAACCAAGGAATGTACCATCCAATCATCCAAATAAAATTGTTGGAACTTATGTATGAAATATTGAAATACTTTCACAATGATGCGTGAGAAAATTGATGACATATTCCTAAATCCAAAAGGCATAATTATATAGGAAAAAAATCCCCATTCATTGTAAATGTTGTTTTCTCTCAATCTTATCACATGATCCTAACTCCGATGGTATATTGAGAATTAATCCTTGAAAGAATATATCTCATGTCCTAAACCTCCCTCTAGGATCTCTTTAGTGAATGGTGTGGGAAAAGGATCAATGACACATGAAACATTTAAAACTCTATAGTAAACAAAAATCTTTATCCTCCCATCCTTTTTGATTTTTATAACCATTGGACTAATCCATTTTGATTTTTTAATGGGATTAATAATTTCTTCCTTCAAAATGTTGTAAATTTTTTCTATGGCTACATAGACATTTCCAATTTTTGGAGGTATTTTGTCTCGGCACATCATTTAGGCAAGGTATGGGTACATAAAGTCTAGAAATGGTTCAATATCATAGATTATTGGTGTGTAGTTTAACATAATGGTGGAGACATAGAGTGAAACTACTTTAGGCCCCTTACCTACTATGGGAGGAGGATCTGGTGGATTTGGAGGAATAGGAGCTAGTAGATCTGGTGGTAGAGGCAACACAAGAGATAATAAAGGTTCTAGATCTAATGGAAAAGAACCTCAAACACCTTAGTAAGTGTTTTATGAGATGTCTCTACATTTACCTAAATTCAAGGGTGTCAAGATGATACGAGCATTTACACAAATGTGAAATGGAATAGCATGCTAAGGGTATCACTACCCTAAAGTGGAAAGCAAGCTATCTTAAAACTATGTTGCGGGGAAGTACGTGCGTAGCTGGTACTAGAGGTATGACCCACATCGATGGTGGTGGACTATACACACTACATGATGCTTTATTGGTAGAATTCCACATTCCCGAATTTGAGAAAAAAACATCGACCAAAGGAGATTCAACAAGGTATGGGTGAGAGTGTGCAGGAGTATAATGGGCACTTTAAGATTCTCCTGTTGAAATTATCTTATGATATCCATCCCTCACAATGTGTTAGGTGGTTCATTATGGATTTGATAACACCTTTCGGATGAGCGCTTTCACATAATACTTTCACGAACCGCGCAAGTCCTTTGAGAGGCTGCTCTATGTGCTGAGGTCATCAAAAGTGTTGATACTAGAGTAAGTCCCTTTTTTGAAGCACATATTGCTGCCATGGTAAAACAACTAGAAATATTGTCTGTGAATTCAGCTTATGAGACTCGCAGTGGACTATGGTGCATGGATTGTGTGGTAGAAGGGCATAAAAAGATATTTTCCCATGAAATTCGGTGCACATCATGTCATTGGATTATGAAATCTATCACAAAGGTCATGATCCAAGTAGATGCTCGTTGTTATAGTGCGCACTCCACAAGAATGTGTCTTCTTATTATAAGAATTACTCATGTATAACTCACAATACAAAGGACTTCTGATTGATAGAAAAAATCCATGATTCCATTGATATTGGTTTGCGTTAGACCAACATTGGAAGAAGTTATAAGAATGTAGGTCATTAGTATGAAGGTCATGGAGATGGAGGTGGTCCAAGAAGAGGTTTTCATGGGGGATTCAGAGATCTGGGATGGTCAAGGAGGTAGGAGTGAATTTCCTCATTGAACGTGTTATAATTTTTGATCTACTGAACACTACAAGTGTGAATGTTTGGATTTTCTATAGTGCTCATGGTGCAGGAAGAAGCATAAGTATGAGGAGCACCCTAAGTTGTATGAGAACATGAGCCAGAACTAGAGGAAGGACAAGGGAATGGGGATGGTGAGTGTGAAGTGAGATGATCCAAGGCAAATTCCTAGGGTAACACATAACCTTGAATTAGAACCTATCTTGGTGACTACATGAGTTGAGGATATATACGCCAGTGGAAGTACCAAAGAAAAGGCATCTCCTTATAAGAGAAGAGGTATTACATGGGAAATATCCTGACCTAACTCATCAGAAAGAGGTCTAGTAAGAGACCATGGAGTTGATTAGAATCCTATAAAGGGAGATTCAATGTTTGAAAGAGCATTCACAAAAGTTGGAACATGTAAAGAATGATGAGGTCCCTCAAAAGGACATGGATGAGATTATAGAAGTGTGTTGGATGCTGCACCAAGATAATATTATCCCTCTATTAGGAGAGTGGCTAAGAGAAAAAGTATTGCATGCTAGAGGTGAGCGTGAGAGGTAGGTATTGCATATTAATCTTCCACCTCACAATATTGATTATCACAAAGAAATCATATTGAATGCAATTGTGGATGGATGGGTCTTGAGCAACATTTTGATTGACATGGGTGCAAAGGTCAATGTTCTCACTTTAGATGCATGGAATTAGATGGGGAGGTCCCCATTATAGCCATCTTCAAATATGTTGTATATGGAGAATAGGACAAAGGATATGCCCATTAGAGTGTTTAAATATGCATCCATAACCATCCAAGGGGAAACATTTACTAGAGATTTTGAAATCTTAGTGATTTATGAGGAAGATAAATTTCCATCCTTACTTGGATGCCCCTGGTGTTATAAGAATAATGTTGAATTTCACTTTAATAAAGGTTACATAAGTTTCAAGAACAAAGAGGATCACATAATTATTCCATTGATGGATGGGAAGTCTATACACTATGTAGAGCCTTTAGGAGAAGAGGACTTATATATAATCTATGTACGCATCATTAGAGACCCTAAGGTTATCCATCCATCAGGAGGATTCATTCAATGGGAAGATTATCAGTCCATGAGTGATATAACTAGTGTTGGATGTGACAATTGAGTGCACATGACCAATGAGTTGGTTGGAAGAAAATTGAAGGGCACTATGACTCGTGTCGCTAAGGCGTGATCGGTTAGGCACCTAGGAGGAAGGTGCTTACCCGATTATAATTGAGATGGTAACCATGAAATCATTTTTCGTGTGATGGAGGTACAATGGACATATCAAATATAAAGGAGGAATATTCTTACTTATACCTTACATGGAACAAAAACATGTTAGTGGGTGACCCATCGAGAAAATATTCTAGAGTGGTGCAAAGTGAGAATCATGTTCTCTGTTAGGTTTCTCTAGAGAAATGCACCTTCTATAATACATGAATATCATGGCAAGGATTCCACCTCATTCCATGTTTAGGAATGTGAGAAATCCTGGATGGTAGGCCTAGAAGCATTACCTACCTCACTACGGGTGCATAAGTTATATTTCACCTTGTAAGGTTGTGCACACATATGGTATACCCATTCAGAGTTAGGTCATTAGACATGTAATTGGTAAGATTTGATGACATATATTATTCAAACTTTTGAGTAACAATCTCCTAATTTATCGCTGAATGAGGTGTTGTAGGTAGTCAAACACCTTACCTTGGGAGATAGTGCCATGGTTGAGGAACAAATCATGGATTTGTTAGGGGAACCTGAGTTAGGGGCACACTTCATAGAAACACTAGAAGAATGAGAGATTGAGGAGATACCATTTGAGTGCACCTTCCTATAGAAGGAAAAAGGAAAGTTCATCCACCTGATAGATGATGCGGAGGTATAAAACTTGGATGTTAACCATACCGAAGGTATGCGTGAAGTTTTAGATATTTCAGATGAGCAAGCATGCGCTTACCATGAGCCCTTGAGAACAAAGAAGGTTAACATTGGTACAAAGGCAAAGTCAATGAAGTTGTCATTGGAGATTACTTATATGACTAGGAGGTTTCAAATATTATTGATCTACTGCACGAATTCCAATATTTATTCCCACTTGGGTACCATGAGCTTAAAGGTTTTCACCAATCACCTGGGGAAATGCAGAGTAAGTTAAAATAAGTTGTGTGCTCCATCGAGAAGAGACTTTACATGATGAATTTTAATCTATGCATAAAGGTTAAGGAGGATATTGATAAGATGATAGAATCTGGTATCATTGAGGCAATTGAAGAATCTAAGTGGGTGAGCCCAATGGTGATTAGTATCAAGAAGGATGGGAGGATAAGGATTTATTTTGATTATAGATATTTAAATGCTTCATGTGTAATAGATCCTTTTCTAACCCCGTTTACTAAGGAGATTTTGGAAGGTTTCGTAGGGTGGGAAATATATTATTTCAAAAATAGATTCTTAAAATATCATCATGTAAGAATCACAAAGGAAGACCAAGAGAAGAGTACTTTCATGAATGAGTGGGGAATTTTTTCTTACAAGGTTACACCCTTTGGGCTTAATAATTATCCCGCTTTATTTACGTGCATTGTGGTGCATGCCTTTCAAGACTTCATCCAAAAATTTATACAAGTCTACCGGGATGACTAAATGGTGTATGGATTAGTAAGGGACCATTGTGACAATTTGAGATTGATGTTTGAGAGGTGCAGAAAGTTAAGTATCTCTCTAAAAATTAAGAAATGTGTTTTTTCTACCCCATTTGGCACATTACTAGGTCACATTATATGCAAGGAAGGCTTATTGGTAGACCCTTCCAAAGTTGTTATTTTAGGGTTGGAGGAGCCTACCACTCAAAGTGTAATGTGTGGATTCTTAGGGAATGCGGGATATTATAGGAAATTTATCAAAGGCTATGCCAAGATTGTCGTGTCATTGGAAAAGTTGTTGAAACATAAGAGTAAATTTCATTGGGGAGAGGCACAACATATGGTCTTTGACATGCTAAAGGATTAAGTCACTACTAGGGCCATTTTTTGTTTTCCCTCTTGGGATAATCCATTTCATGTACATGTTGATGCATCGGTATGGCCATAGGAGTAGTATTAGCACATCTTGACAAAGGAACTTTTGATCATCCTCTATGTTTCATGAGTAGAAAGTTAACTCTAGATGAGTAGAATTATACAACAATAGAGTGTGAACTATTGCCCATGATTTATGCACCACATAAGTTCAGTAAGTACTTGTTGGCTAATCCATTTATCTTTTACATGAACCATATAACACTCAAGTACTTGGTAAACAATCCTATTTTACAAGGGCACATATGCTGATGGATCTTTTTGTTTTGAGTCTAATTTCTTTGTCATCGCCAAACTAGGTAAAACCAATTTAAGACTTGACCATCTATCGAGGATTAAGTCAAGTGAGGACATAAAAATAATTGAGGACACAATGTCGAATACATATTTGTTTATACTATAATGCACACCCTCTACCTTGGAGGACTTTTTTTTACGAACGGGTATGGCGCTAGAGGGAATGAAGGCTTTAAAGAAGAAGCAGTTAGATATTCACACTATGCCCTATATGTTGATTAGTAGAGACCTATACAAACTAGGCCGAGATGATGTTTTTCATTTGTGTGTGTTGGAACAAGAGCGTAGTGCAATCATGGAAGAATTTCATGGTGGTATTGTAGGAGGACAATATGCAGGGAATGGGACCGCGCACAAGATTCTATTGATAGGGCTTTGGTGGGAGATTATTTATAAGGATTTTATAGAGTATTGTAAGGCTGTTACCAAAATTCCATTAAGACCTATTGCTAGTGCAAATATTTTTGAAAAATGGGAAATTGACTTTGTGGGCCCTATTTCCCCAGCCACATGGAGGAAAAGTTTGCATTATATTATCACTTGCACAAATTATCTTACGTGGTGGGTAGAAGTAGCACCTATGAAGGATTGCACAACTACTACAACATCTAGGTTCTTATGGGATAATATAATCAACGGTATGGATGCTCGTTTATTTTAACAAGTGATTTCACTTTTGAATGAAACTATTATAATCTTATTGGTAGATTCTATGGTGGCCCATCACAAAACTATGCCCTATCACCTTAAGGATAATGGAACTACTGCGATGCATTTAGCAAGATACTGAGCCAAACATTAACTAATATTTGTGATGTCAAAAGGAGGGAATAGGATGAAAAAGTCTCTAAAGTGTTATGGGAATATCACACGACTTATAAATAATTGAACAAGGGCACATCTTTTCAATTGGTGTTTAATGCATAGGTATTGCTGTCTATGGAATTCATGTTACCATCTCTCGCGTATTACATGCATAGGAGGATTGGTTGATTAATAAGCATTAGAAGAGTGCATTGAAAAGCTAATGATACTAGATGAAAGATGAGCCATTGTTAGGTGGAGTCGAAGACAAAACAATCACAATAGAAGGAATGTCATAATCATCATACTAAAAAAATAACTTTGAGGGTGGGTAGATGGTTCTTCTGTATGATTCTAAGTGTTTGTTCCACCTAGGGAAATTCATGGTGCATTGTTGGGACCACATGTTATATCTTATATATATATGATTAAGGTGCTTTCCAATTATAAGCTCTGGATGGAACATAGTTTCCCGAGTTATTTTAATGGGATTAGGTTGAGTCCCTAATATAAATAAGTCTTATGTGTGTTTACAATAAGGTAGTGTTTCCAATTAGCTTAGGATTTCCTTTAAAGAATTTTCCTTTATATGTGTTTCCTTTCATCATTATTATGATTTGTCTTTTCAGTTTAGTTGTGTTGTACATCGTGTGCTAGTAGATAATTATATTTGAAGTGATTCCATGCATAGAGGACCGTGCTTTCCCTTAATGTGGAGTGGATTGGTGGATAAATTTGAAAAATCATTGGCGCATTTCTAAGGAAATTGGATTGATGGAAGAACCATTCTGTTTTGATTGGCACAAAGGTAGAAGAATGAGTTATGGGGTATAAAAGGTGTTTGGATTTTTGGTATAGTAGAGGTTTCTAGAGAAAATATGAAGACCATGTAGAGGAGAAAAAAATATCATGTAGTATAACATGAGGTAGGCGAAACATGAAGATTACTTAGTAGAAGGCGCAGAGGTTGGGTACTTTGGTACAAAGTAAGGCGCATGGAGCAGGTCTATGGTAGGGAAGTAATGATAGCATGCCAGAAGGTAATGAATGTAGTGCGTGAGGTGGAGTCATGTAAGTTCACTTAAGTGAACAAACTAATTTATTATAAAGTAACTTTAGGATGCATGGATTAAAGACATTGAGGTTATGAAAAAGTATAAATAGGGGTAAAGGTAGTCATTTTATATATATTTCCTTATAAACTTTATGTTCTCCTGAGCTTGAAGTGTGAAGAGGGTTCGATAATGAAGCAAGGTAGTTTTCATGAACCTATGGAGTTCTCGCGAACTATGGTGAGATCTTGCGGTGTAGCAAGGTGGAAAGAAGAAAGAAGGGAAGTAAGGGGTTGTGTGAAAGAGAAGTGGTTAATGTCGATGAACTTGGGCATATAAGGGAAATTTAGAAACACCTAGGGTATAGAGTAAGAGAAATAAAGATGACACCATAGAAAGAAAGAAATAAGAAACCAAAGGGTAGAAAAGGAGGAATGCGTTGAGGTTTACTCAAAAATTTAGTTCCCCCAGCATGATAAAGACATAATAACTGATAACGACAAGTTAATATGGGAGGATATATTCAAGGACGTCGAGGGGTAGATGAGCATAAAAACTATAGGGTAGACAACTTGGTGCAATAGGAGTTGCAGAAGACTAGGATTTTTAAGGTATGGGAGCTTCCCTTCTTCATTAAACCCACCCCACTCTTCAGGTGGTTAATGTCATGAGTACACTGGAGACTTATTCTACTTTTTAGGGAGGAAAATGAGAATAACATGCTAATTAATTAGAACAATAACATGCCTGCAGAACACTAGTGAGGACATGACACTTGATTTGTGTGCCACTGCGAAAATTGAGGACCTAACAAATCAATTGAAATATGAGAAGGGAAGAAGGGATCAAGTTATTTTAGACCTTATTGACCTGACATTGATAATCGCAACTCGAGTCAATAACTACAAGTCAGGTGCACCGAATGATGGACAAACATAAATAAGATATTATTATACATCGAATACATGGTATCCAAGAGGGTGCACTACAACTTCATGTATTTTATTACAAATAAAATCATTGAAGAGGCGCAAGTGTAGAATGAGGTTGGGGAAAAATCACGTGGGATCCATACTATTTTTAATTGTATTTTTGGAGATTGGTGTACCAAGGGCTGATGAAAATGTGTGGGTCTACCCACCAGACACTCATCTCATGCGGTGTAGTTTTCATAGTTTACTTGTGATGGATCCATTTCGAGTACCTACAAGTCTTGGATGAACAAGTGGTATGGAATAATGCATGAGGCCTTTGAGAATGAGTGGTGTATTCCACACGAGTTGTTGCAAGTTATAGGTTATTAGGTAAAGTTTGTAGTTACGCAACACTTTTTCTTGGAAAAATTCATGATGGCCAAGGGAGAAATGGGGTCATGGTGAAAACTTCCATTTGCATTCACTACTAAGTACATGAAGTGTGCCATCAATCGGTTGAAGGAAACAAAAAAATGACTTTCAATACTAACAAAGTGGACGCCGATGTTCACATTTTAGGTGTGACTTACAAGTATGAGATGAGGCCAACATATAAAGAGACTCTCGAGCCATATTTTTGGATTTACACCCACAAATCAATGTTACCATTAAGGGTTTTATCCACTCGAGTATTTGTAGAGTTGCACCGAAGACACAACAAGGATTTGAGGTGGAGGTAATCGACTCCACTTTCCCAAGGCCATGAGAAGTGCCAATCCCGCCCATAAAGATAGTCCATGCGGAAAGAGTGGATGAAGGAGAGGAAGAAGAAGAAGAAAGTGAAGGAAATTTGGACACTTCTTAGAGCATGAAGTATTATATGTGTTAAATTAGCAGAGAGGAACAAAAACTTGACAACAAGGTAGCATAAAGGAATTTAAAGTTAGAGCATGAGGAGGTTAAGTTGTTAGGAGAGGAGGAGCCAAAACATAAAAAGTATAAGGTGCAGGATGTCTCCAGCTTCTATGACAAAGACAGATCGATGGGGAAAAAGTACATTCGGGGAGGAGCTCGAGGAAGAGCTCAAGGAGGAAGAGAAGAGAATATATGAGGTGGACACCAAGGAAACAACTGATGCATGTGGAGAAGATAAAGCGCACACTTTGTGAAGGAGCCTATGAAGATACTAGTGTGAGGCAATTCAATTGTTCATCCCACCAACCCAAGAAAGAAGAGTAAAGGAGACTCCTTCAGCAGACACCAAATTTGTGTCTTACAACACCCTGTGCCCCACATCTCATTTCATAACCTAACCTCACCACCTAAACCTTACACAATTATCTATTAATTACCTTATAATTAATAAATCCACATCTCCAAACCTGCCACCTCATTTTGCCACCTCATCATGACCTAGCCCTAACCCTAAACTAACCTAATTAAGACCTATAACTTGGTCTACATCCACACCCATGACTAATTACTCCTCACCCGCACCAAAACCAACCTAATAATGACTTGACCAAGCCCACAACTAATCCCTTAGGAGAAAAGGAGGGAAAGTTGGATATTTTACTAAAAATAGCCCACTTTGACTTAACCGACATCGGTTCCTACTCGACCGCCGTCGGTTACGTAACCGCCATCGGTTCCCTGTAAATGACCTCCCCCAACCAAAAACAAAGGATCCGAATTCATTTGAAAGATCCGAATTCACTTGGCAAGACAGAGACAAGTGAAGAAAAGAGAAGAGTTTGTAGAGAAGGACATCAAGCCCAAGACTACAACTGAGTAACCAGAGCACAACGACACTCATCCAAGCATTGGGAGAGAAGATAGCTCACTTGTGATTGTTAGATCATCCCACCTGAGCCTTGCCTTCGTCATCATAGTCCTTGGACCTGTATCTTCATCAGGAACTAGTAAGTAGTGTCTTGTACGTTTTTAAATACCATTTCTTGAACTTCTGATTCATAGTAATTATAAGCTCACTCCTAGATCTACTACCCGATAGCACCCTACATCTAACTTTCATTCCTCTACCCTTACATTGCCCCAAGAACAGCTCCCACACTCTCTGAGTCTTCTCCATCACCCTATTGCCTACCCCTAATCATTTACCAACCTTATAAACACCATAACCACCTTACAACCAACCTTCATTGAAAGCCCCTAAATCACTACCCCTGCCGATATCGGTTATCAGCAACCGGTACCGGTGTTATAACTGCAGTCGGTTATACAATGACCGGCATCGGTCACTGTGACTCAAACCAAAACCAGCCTTTCCTCTATTGCCTTTTAACAAGGTAACTAAATCATAATTTTGCAATAACTTCTTTTTTATCATTTGTGTTAATTCGTATTGAAAGGGGAACCGACCACCTTTGAAAGGAAGTCTAATATTTCCGGGCCCAAGGCAGGTTCCCTCATTTATTATCTAACTATAATCTGGTGGTCTTGCATTCTTATTCACAGTAGTCCTTCCCAGGACAAAAGGAGTTCTTTGCAATCAATCTAATCTCTCTATACGGTACATGCACACCCTCCCAACACTCAACAGGTATTCCTCCTAGCCCTAACCCTTATCTGCTTCTCAAGAGCATGAAAAGATAGAAGAAACTCTATTCTAAGAATGGAAACATTCTGTGAAACATTTTGGCACGCCCAGGACCCTTTCTCGGGTTTCTTTCTTTCTTGCTTGCTTTCATATAGGAGCATACTTGTTATTTTCTTCTTCTAAATATTCACAAGATATTTTGTTATTTTGGTAAAAGAATTTTTCTTTCTTCCTTATCTTTGCATTAGTGAAAGTCATCTTCTTTTCTTCATCGAATATCATTTTCTATTTGAGTTTAAAACACGTATATCACATTCTTGCTTGTTGTTTTTAATTCTAGTGAACGTAGATTAAGTAATTAGTCGTACACGTGGGGTGATATCCATGGTATTGATGAGAAATTAATCTTACTTTCACTACACAACACATACCAAATCACATCATAATCAACACAACATCTCAAACATCCCCCTTTTCCGTGGTATTCCTCGCCCGATTGAGGTAACCTTATAAGCCAAAACAAACTTGACATCTCCCTTAGGTATTTTGTTTAGGATTGACATCATCTTACGTCTAAGGCATAAGCCCACAATAATTAAAACTAATCCTAGGGTTAGTCTCTTGATTTTCTTGTGCATCTTGCTTGTTTTTAGTTTTGTTTCTCGCCATACACTTTATTACAGTGATCACTTTAGAACACTTTGGTGGGTATACTAAGCATTGTTAACCCCAAATCAGCAGCTTCTTACATCTTCTCTTTTTTTCACAATGTGGACCGATCTTTGGTCCTATTCTACCGACATCGCTTAATCGACCAACACTAGCTACGATTGACCAACATCGCTTATCGAGACCGATATCGATTCTATCGTCTTTCATAGTTCCCGATAAACTAGCAACCTACCAATTCCAACATTTTGTTGTTGTTTCTATTCTAGATTGATTGAATCACTGTTGTGTACTCTTTTCCATGGTTTTTATCACTCGAAAACAAGCCACAGCCATGGTTTCACATGCTTGTTCGGTGCCTTTTCCTGAATCACCCCCTTCACATCCTATGGGGAATCCTACAGACACCAGTGATGTTCCCAAGATCCCTATAGGAGATAAGGACTTTGCCAAATTTTTGGATGCTAATCCTAGTGCCGTATGCAAAGACTATTGTCTCATACCCCGACCGTACACCCGACGACGGTCGATTCTTATTGGTATGCCCATTAGTATAGCTGCTCACTTAGCTCCTTCCCCACCTAATAACTCCACCTTACCATCTTCATCCTTAGCCCCATCTCCCAACTTAGAGGCTTTGGGGGTTCATACTACACCGATTGGCTTTCCTTTGGTTAATCTAGGGCCCCACATATCACTACCATCCACTGCCCCTTTCATAACTTGCTCTCTGCCACCTATCCACACGAGCTTTCCTTCTCAAGCTCCGCCCACCTTTTCATTTCCACAAACTTATCTGGTGACCTCAACATCTTATATAGGACACCCTTATTCGGTCACCTCAACACATTCGTCATCAATACCTTATCAATATTTAACCCCACCTTTGTCTAGTAGCGGCTTTTATCCTCCTCCGTTTACAACAACGACACCATCATCTAACCCAACCAATGATCTAATCAAATAGATGATGGACAAGATGCAAAATCTTGAGGCTTCGTTTGAAGCCGTAACACCTGACATATGAAGCAAGCTTGTCGGGAGCGTATTTGTCCTTCTCGTCCACCTTCATTCATATCCTCCTCAATGGGAATTACCGAAATTCACTCGCTTTAATAGTAAGGAGGACCCTCAACAACACTTGCGATCGTTTAGACATGTCTGCTACCTGATTGCCCACGATGATGCCTTACTACTCCGTACCTTCCCCATGTCCTTATTAGGACCCGCCTTGGAGTGGTACAGGGCTTTAACCCAACACTCAATCTTCTCCTTTAATCAATTAGCCCAATCTTTCTTAGATCATTTCTCCATCAATATTGCCAAGAAAGTATCCATCATTGACCTCTATGCCATCCTACTACATTTGAAAATGAATCTATCGCAGATTTCATTGGACAATGGCGAGGCCTCATCAACCAGCTTAGTTATGCCTTACCTCAGGCTGAACTCATCGAACTCTTTATGTGGGCCTACGCTAAGCACATTTATCCCACCCTCCAAATTCAAACTTTTCGCACCTTTGATGAGGCCTTTACTATGGCTCGAAAACTAGAAATTCGAGCCTTAAAGGAGGAGAAATTGAGGTTGCGCAACAAAAACCTCAATTTCCAAACCCAAGACTCCACCAACAAACCCAACACCACCAATTCTCACACATCGACTGCTTCAAAATCAATAGGAGTTGTACATGTGGTGATGGTCAAATCCCAAGCACCATCTAGTACCCCACTAAAAACCACCTATAAGTATAAAGCCGAGCCCATCAATTACACTCCCTTGGGAGAAACTTATGGTGTGATCTTGGAAAAATTGCTCAAAGTAGGAGCTATCACCTTACCTCCTGTTAAACCTCATTCCAGGTTTGATTCCACCCGTGCTATACCTTCTTGGTACAAATAAAATGACTTTTGTAACTTCCACTTGAAGGGACACATCCACGAAACCGTAAGATGTTGAAAAACATAGTGCAGAAATGGTTGATGAAAGGGATATAACCTCGATAATCCTAATGCCCCCGCTAACCGAAATTTGAAAATCTTCAACAAACCATTTCCAAACCATGCATCTAATAGTAACACAAACCAAGACACCTCGGCCAAGGAGAGTGTTCATGAAATCCATGTAGTTTTCAACTCCCAACCCAAAGCTTCTATCGAGGAAATTCTAAATCAAGCCTCGTTACTAATGCGGGGATCTCGCACCCGCTTCACCACCATCAAGACAAGATGATAACCTTGCCATTCCTTTACTCATAAAGGAATTAACCTCCCAGAGTTCTCTTCTCATGAATGAGTCTTCTTACACCACATCCTTGCAATATTGTGAGTGGATGTTATCTAACTTATCTATTTCCCAAACATCTCCTTTCGTCACTCTTGCTGTAAAAGAAGAAGGCTCGCCACTGTTTCTATCATCCTTAGAAGAGAAACCCCTCAAACCGACATCACCAAATTCTTTAATCATGATGGATCCCTTTGAACATGCTCTCCTACCTATTAGTTCTTCATCGCCTAAATCTTTTCAGTGACCGATTGACCTCTTAACACCCATTGATACAAAGGCCTCATTTACCCCCGTATCACACCCACATGGACCCGAATCACAACCCACCTCTCTTCCATACAACGGTTCTTTTTCACACGTGAAGATTGTCATCCCTCGGAGATAGACGAGTCCTATGGGAGCATTTGAGTACACCATGCTCTACTCAAATGCAGATGACCAATCCACACACCTCTACCATATACCCAAGGTGTTTACAAAAGCTCAAAATGCCTATGTCCTCATCTTCACCCCCTCATCTCTACCGAATACCTCATCCACCTCTATTAAACTAACCAAACCTTCCCCTATGCTTAGAACTTCACCAATACCTAGCCTAACACACCCACATAAATGGTTAGATTTATCCAAAAATAAAGTTGTCCATCCACCTAGAGACAAACCCAATCTCCTCAAGTTCAATCTATGCCTCTCACAACTAAAACCCTCACCGTCACACCTACCTTCTATATTGGGACCTCACCCCTCCACCTTGCCTCAATACATCATACCTCCTAAATTTTCTTTAAAATGACCTGCACCTTCAGCACCCATATAGAGATCCATGGGTGTATCAACACCATCACCCCACGTATCTTGTCCACCTATCAACCCTAAACAAACTCCATCATCAAAGGATTTGTTTTCTGTCACTCCTCTTTCTTCGTGGATGTTTCTTGCCACCACATCATCTCGTGGCCTCCTTATCTAACCAGCTAAACATGACTTTTGCGCCGAAGAATCCATGTTTAGTTAAATCCAATTATCAAAACCCCTTGTATAAACCACTAGCCATACGAACCAACCATACCCAAATATTACCAAAACCCACCCGATCAATAGCCTCATCTTCCTCTCGACTTTGACCCACTCAAAGGATCTTATGCCAAGATCCTTGATACGTTGGTGGAGAATGTGACCATTTCCCTACCCCCACTTAGACCCTATGATTCATCTAAACCTCAACCTATAGGTTATGACAAGTCTAAAATCTGCGCTTACCACCGCACACCAGGACATGATGTAGAGGGATGCAAAGCTTTGAAAGCCATCCTTCGTCAGTCACCTCTCTTGGATAGAAAGGTTAAGAAAGACAACTTACGAAGGGAAAAACCTTTAGCTTCAATCCCCTCTCCTATACCACCTATCCCCGCCTCACCAAAATCTATCATTATTACAACCCCACCTCTTGAAG
This sequence comes from Taxus wallichiana var. yunnanensis, assembly GCA_018340775.1. Classification (NCBI taxonomy): domain Eukaryota; kingdom Viridiplantae; phylum Streptophyta; class Pinopsida; order Cupressales; family Taxaceae; genus Taxus; species Taxus wallichiana. The sequence continues at coordinate 184,806,282 of CM031243.1, read as the reverse complement.
ACAATGACTTATCCTTACCATCTTCCTCCTCTCGTGTTCATGAGATCAACATGATTAGTATTGCTACTCGAGGGTAGAAAAACAATGGGAAAGCTAAAGAAAGCACACCTACGGCCTCTCTTTCTCCGTCCACCATCCCGATCACACCACCACCTAAAGTGGTTATTCGTGGACCTGCCTACCCCGTCTCTGATGGAGTTTCCCACCATACCATGATCAAATAGCTTCACCAATCCCTATAAAAATGACATTGTATGATCTCATTCAAACCTCTGAATCTCATCGACAAGCTCTCGTTGAGATCCTCCAAGGGATAGAGGTCCTACCTAATGAAACCTTTCCCGTTGCCTCCATCTTAACACCCAACCACGTTGCTTCTCTCACCAAACAATCTACCACTTCTGTCCCTGTACAGAAAGCCGCTGCTATCAGTTTCTCCAAAGATGAAATTATCGAATTTGGTGTAGAAGATCCTGACCCCACTCTTTTCATCTCGGCTTATGTCTGGGACATCTCGAGTACATCGTTTTATGATTGACGAGGGTGCTAGCTTAAACATCATCTCTTCCAAAGCATTCCAACAAATGAATATCCCTTCTAGCTACATGTGTGCCAACCCCACCATGTTGCGTTCATTTAATGATGTTATTACTTCTACTTTAGGCACCGTGATCCTTAACATTCATGTAGGGCCATGTACCTTACCCGAACTCTTCTATGTTCTTGAGGGAGAATTCCAATACAATATGTTGTTAGGCCACCCTTGGATCCGGGCTATGGGATGCGTTCCCTCCACCTTACATAGATGCATAAAATTTGAGTATGAGGGGAAGTCCTACACCGTAAAAGCTGACGCTCCCCCCTTCAAAACCTACAATATGTTATATCACCCTAATGATGTGCTTGTACCAGTCAAGGCACCCATTCATCTAACCCAACCATCTACTTCGACCACACCTCAACCATCCACCTCAACCGCACCTACACCTTCAACCAATGAAACCGCCACCACAAATACCGCTTCCTTCCTGCGGACAACATCCCAACCTCAGATCCCTTGGTAGATTTTTTTCAACACCTTACACTGGGGGAGTATCGCCTATATAACATCAGCACTTTCCATACCCCACGAGTACGGACGCTTACATGCACATCCTACCTACGATGTCATGTGGGGAAGTAATCTCCTACGGACCACCTAATTACCATACCACCTAACGTATGGGGTTTCGATACATCCTCTGTCACCCCTAAACCTCCCCTTGTGTGTTCCCTTCCAATCTTATTTTCAATATCTAACTAATCGTCGTTTCACCATCACCTTCCTAACACGCTGTGCTTGGAAGGGCTTTGGTTTTGGTCTTTATGAACAAGGCCGACATACGATCATTCACGTGACTACCGCAAACAAAAAGATCATCGTGGTCTTGGATTCTCTCGAACCACCTACACCGAAGACACCGCATATCCATTGTATCCGTGAAGATGACGAAGTCACCCTTTCGAACCATCATCACCCATTTTGCCATCGTCACCCACAGAGTCGATAGACCCTGAATCTATCCCTCCTAACTTTTTTTTTTCATAAACGCTATCTTCCTGGGTCCTCTCACTTATTAACGCAATAATGAAGACCCATATTCTCTTCCCCTTCTGTATCTAGACATGATCAAAGAAGACTTGCCTTCAATTAATGTTGTTGAGTGCCAGGATGACGACTCCATCCTCACTTACCTTGGCGCGGATGACTCTTATATTCAACGCGCCTTACCATCTGACACTCAAACCATGTTGAATGAGTCAACTATAGAATCAATATCTAAATAGAGGACGATCCTCACATTGTGAAGATCAGACAATCTCTTAACACATCAGAACAAACTACCTTCACTACCTTCCTCCATGCCCGCAACCAAGCTTTCACTTGGTCCTACACTGACATGCCAGGAATCGATCCTGACATTGCTGTCCATAACATTACTCTGAAACCCGACTCCAAACCAGTTAAACAGAAACTAAGAAAAATACATCCATGCATTGCCCTCTTGGTCAAAGAAGAGCTTCAATGACTCCTTTTTGTTTCCTTCATCTTACCTATTGACTATCCTCAATGGATTTCTAACATCGTACCTGTTACTAAAGCAACGGGGGGACTTCGGATATGTACTGATTTTTGGGACCTTCACCTCGCTTGCCCAAAGGATGACTTCCCCCTACCAATTATTGATCAACTTGTTGATCTCACCGCAGCCATGAGATGCTTTCTCTCATGGATGGCTTCTCGGGATACAATCAAATTTTGGTAGCCCCACCGATCGATATAAAACCACCTTCATAACTCCTTGGGGAACCTTCTACTATTGTGTCATGCAGTTTGGCCTTAAGAATGCTGGTGCGACCTATCAGCGGGCTATGACTTACATTTTTCATGACATTATGCACACTATCCTTGAGGATTATGTCAATGATATTCTTGGAAAATCTAAACATTACAGTGAACATCTCGATGTTTTAACCATTATTTTCGATCACCTGTTACAATACTGTGTTCGTCTTCAACCAAAGAAATGTGTCTTTGGTGTCCTTTCGGGAAAAATCCTTGGTTTTATCATCTCTTTGTGTGGCATCGAGGTCGATCCAGCTAAAGTCAAAGCTATCCTAGAAATGCCCCCACCCACTAACCTCAAACAATTATGTAGTTTGCAGGGCAAACTCCAATCTATCCAAATAAGTTTCATCTCACAACTCTCGATCGATGTCAACCTTTCCATCATCTCCTTAAAAAGGACATTGTCTTTCAATGGAGCGAAGAGTGCCACCCGTGCTTATCCCACCTCAGGACGATCACCCTTTCTACCTTTACCTTTCTGACACCGACCATGCTGTAGGAGCCATGCTCGCACATCGTGACTCAAGCATCGAGAACAAGTTGTTTATTACATAAGTCATACTCTTGTAGATTACGAGACTAGGTATACACATGTAGAAAAGTTGTGCCTAGCCCTATCATTCATGGCCACCAAACTCCGACATTACCTCCTGAATCACAAAATTTTTGTCATCACCAATGTGGACCCCATCCATTATATGTATGCCAAACCTCATCTAAACAAATGCATCACCCGATGGCTTATGCTCCTCACCGACCTCGACCTTGAGTTTGTACACCAAAAATCACCAAAGGACAAACTATCACAGACCAACTTGTAGAAGCCCCTTTACTGGGAACAATTTACCAATTTTACTTTCCCCGACGAACTCATCGCCACTCTTTCACTCGGTGAGGAGTTGTATCCAATGACCCTCTTCTTGATGGATCCAAATGCTAGCACGGTAGAGGGTCCGGTGTTCTCATTCCTCTTGACGCTAAACCTATGCCTCTTTCATTCTAGCTCAATTTTCCCTGCATTAATAATACAGCGGAATACGAGGCCCTTGTTTTGGATCTCCAGGTTGCGTTACACTTAGGTGTAAAGTCTATTAACATTTTTGGCGACTCTCAACTAGTAGTCAATCAAGTTATGGGCATCTACTAATGTAAAAATGAGGAACTTCAAAAGTACAAACATTACGTGGACTCACTTTTGACCTTATTTACTCATTATTCTATCCAAACCATTCCCCACTCAACTAATAAATTTGTGGATACTATGGCTTGCTTGGCCTCACAAATTCCTACCTCACCAATTGACTCTGACATATTTGTCTTGGTCCAACAACTCTTTGCCCCATCTTACTCAGTCCCAGAATGTTTGTATGGTAAATAATGTATCTACTAATTCGCAGGATACCTGGTATCACCAATTTCACGACTACCTTACAACCTCTATTCTCCCACCTGGCCCACTGTAACGCAAACGTGCTTTTCTTAAAAATTTCTCGTTATGTCATCATGGGGGACTCCTCTATAAACGTGGCTTTGATGACATCCTCCTTTGATGTCTAACCGTGTGGAGGTCACCTATACCATCCAACATGTCCATGACAAATTTGTGGTGGACATTTTAGTGGCCTTGCCGTGGCTAAACGGATCCTTCGCCTAGTCTATTATTGGCCTACTCTTAATAACGACTGCTACGAATATGTTAAGCATTGTGTTATGTGTCAACAACATGCCAACCTTCAACATACTCCTAGCCATCCGCTACAGGTCGCACAAGATCTTTGGCCTTTCTCACAATGGGGTTTAGACCTTATTGGTGAGATTCACCCACCCTCTTCGCAACGTCACCGTTGGATAATCACAACAACCAAATATTACACTAAATGGGTGGAAGCCATTCCACTCATTTCAACCAAAAAAGAAAAAATCATAGAATTCATTAACCATCACATTATCTGTCGTTTTGGTGTTCCTCATCGCCTGATAACAGATAATGGAAAATATTTCAAAAATAAGTTGTTACAAGACCTTTGTGACAACTTTGGTATCAAACTTAGTTTCTCATCACCTTACTATCCACAAGCAAATGGTCAAGCCGAATCTTCTAACAAAACCCTAACCAAAATTCTCATGAAAGTCATTAACGATTCTGGAAGCAATTGGCCTGATCACATCCCCTTTTCCCTTTGGGCTTATCGTACCAGCATTTGTACCTCCACTAATGCCACACCATTTTCTTTGGTATATGGTACCGAGGCTATCTTGCCTCTCGAAATAAAAATACCCTCCCTAAGAATATCTCTTTAGGATATTCTCACCAATGATGATTTCTGCCAAGAGCGGTTAGCCCAATTGGAGCTTCTTGACGAACGTCATCTTACAGCTCTTGACCACCTTCAAATCTATCAAAAGCGCATCACACGTGCTTATGATAAGCAACTTCATGAGCGTACCTTTAAGGTTGGTGATCTTGTCCTCAAAGAGAATCAACATGTAACCAAACTAGAAAAGAGCAAACGTGGAAAATTTGCTCCAAATTGGATTGGGCCTTACATTATCACTCACACTTACGGATCGTGCACTTACCGCTTAGCTTCACTCAATGGTAAACTTGAGCACAACCCCTTAATGCCTTGCATCTTCAACCATTCTACTTGTTGAATTTAGTGTTATATCACTTCTTATCTACCTTGCGATCGTCCCTTGAGCTCATTTACCACCTCATACAGCCTTTTTTTCATGCATCTCAAAATAGAATCACGCTCACATGGTTTGGTTATCATCTCCTCTTAAAGATGCCTTCCCCTTTTTAGTCTAGTCCATGACTTAAAAATATCAAAATAACACGTTCTCAATTATACAATTATGGGATATTCTTGAGTCAAACTTCCTACAAAACTAGATGCTTCATGCCAAATGGACATCTAGACCTCCAAGTTATACATAGACTGCTCCTTGAAGGACAGCTATGTGCAAAGCCACATCTGCTATTATAAATAGACTGCTCCCCGAAGGACAGCTATACACAAAAGCCGCATCTGCTACTATAAATAGACTGCTCCCTTGAAGGACAGCTATACAAAGTCAGCCTCTATCAGAAGCTTCTCACATTGATCAGCTTCGTGAAGAGCTCAAGAACAACAACATGCATATCCCATATAGACTTCCCGCATCGATCAGTCTATATTCAGAAAAAAAAATAAAAGTAGTATTCCAAAGCACTTTTGAGTCATGGACTTGTCTATTCAGGTTTGGTTCTCTTTCGTCAGCATAATCACCTTATAACAAGTTCTCTGCACCCCAGCTATACCATCCACCTCATCTCACCATTCTTCAAAACCACAAAACTCAAGGGACGTGACGTATATCTAATATATTGTGATTATACAACTCTTTTCACCTATCAACTTCTTGCCTATGCAAGGTACCTAGGGATCCAAGTTCATCCTCCAATAATACGTGGCTTGTTTAGCTCTTTCCAACTATGGGACACTTTTCCCTCTTTTACCCGAATCTAGGATTATGTGTTGACCTTAATCAGGACACGGTTCCCTAATACTTGGGTAGGCTAACCTTCGCTTCACCTATACCTACACTCATACCACCAATACCTTACCAACACCAACAACATTACCCTACCAATATCAATATTTTTTACCAACCAACAAATTACCTAACCACAACCAAATTTCCTGAATTCACCTCTCCCTGGTCCTAAGGGAGAACTACATCGGTCTGAGGCCCCTCCTTGCTTTGTGCAATGGGCTATGTAGGCAGCACTTAGGAGACATGGGGTCTCCCAAGGTTAGCTCGACCATCCCCTACCATAACCTATCATGTGTTGTAAATATAAATATTTTTGTGTATTTCTATTTGATAACATTCATCTTTATCCTTTTTCAAAACAAACATTCAAAACACAACCATTCTTATTATTATCATAACTCAAATCAACATACATATTCAGTTTTATTTAGATGTTAAACAAATACATCTTCTCTATCATCGACGTGCAGGTCGGCATCCTTATTTATTCTTCTACCCCTATGAAATTCACTTAGACCCTTGCGCCTCATCCCGAACTAGGTGATGATCATGATCATCGACGCCACTCACTTGGCCTCTCCATCCTCAAAGGTGCCACTGCTATTGGTTCCTCCCACTGATCTACCAATCTCTCCTATAACATATGAATACCGTAACATCCTCATTTTAGACAATAGAACAAGTCAATTTTTTTTTTTTGATAATTGCATACTGGTTCTAAATACATAATTTAGAACTCACAATTCAAATAACCATTTATATAACAGACAACCATATGCAGCTGTAATGACTCGGAATACCTCCGATCTATTCATTCCATGACTCGGTAATCTACCGATCTATTCATGAGTAAAAAGAGTTAGTGTTTTTATTTAACACAATACTCTGGCGGTTCTCTTCCCTAATCTGGGATTCAGAATGCTCTGTCCAAGGAATCTAACTGAATAACTGTTACCATTATTCATCGGCATCTCATCCCTTAGACTAGGTGAATTAGGACAACGCAATCAGCAGCTTGCGATACTTTGGCCAAAGATTTGAAACATACTGTTCATGTCTCGTATTCCTTAACGGCATACTCGTCAATCTGGAATACGTCCTTCACCCCATTCATATGTTATATAGAATGTCTTATACTGACTACTGTCAGTCCTTTCTTTCACAGCTGAATCACTCGGAGGCAGATTAACAAGGTGATAATGTTATATGGATGCCTACGAGGATTAGGGATATGAGGACATACTGGTTCAACCTTGCAATTCAACCAGTGTGTCATGATACCCCAAATCTCCGAGGCAGTCTTATAACATGGCCACGTTCTTAATCGGTCCCAAGGTAACTCGTGTGAAATCAAGTGTAAATCTTAGCGATCAATGCAAAGGGTGTCGCCATAAGTCACCTGCATTGTTGTAACTTCGAGAAGATCCTAATCTTCTCGGAGGTACAGCCCTGCAGTCGACCTTATGTCGTCATCCTTTAAATCCGCCTCGAGAAGATCTACCCAAAAACAAGCGTTACGCACTAGAGATTAAATTACTTTAAAGACTTTTCCCTAAGGTTAGCCTTTCCAAATCCCTGGATTCTTTGTCTTAAGACGACCCTCCTCTAAAAGACTCATTACAAGTAGAGGTATTACGGTCACGCTCTCATCAAGGAGTCATTAGAATACACCTGATTCCAAAGCAACAGAACGGGACAATTTCTCATAACCAATGCTTGAGAATGCCATCTGATCTCCATTGATTGCCTATCAGTTCTCTTAACTGAATTTATATCATACTTTTTAGTTTAAAGATATAAATGATTTAGAATCCAATTTACTATTGTCCTGTTATACTTAGGACTAGGGATTAGTAATTCAATCCAACTTGTTTAGCGTTATCTTTTAGGCTCAATTTTAACCTATCCCCAAGAGAGACAATAATTAAATTACAATATTGCTTTTGCCAGAGCAAACTAGAACTACTAAATACTCATAAGAATTTAGTCTAATTACTTACAAGCTTTCATTGTCAATCACAAAAGCATCCATATTATACAAAGATAACTATGCCTCTTCGTTACGTAAACCGAAGAAGTTCATCATTCAGAATAGAATACAACACATAAGTATCAAACACTTATTTTCATTCCTTTCGAAACTCGTACAATTACATTTTATGCAACAGCATACTTGATATAATGCTAACGGAAAAGAAACATCTTTTCTCATATAGTACATCCATAAAATCAAGCTGTAATTCATAATAAATCAAATAAACAATCTGATCAGCCTATCAGATCTGCATTGCTTTTACCCTCTTACGGCAACCATCTGCAAAAATAGTCAACATGAGTCAGTTCAATGAACTGAGCATGATAAGCACTAACTTTTAAAACAATTGCAATCCATCAATTGTTTTCATTAAACACCCTGTTTAAATGAGATCAGATATTCACATAAGTAAACATAATCAGACTATGCCCTTGTAATACAGAATGATTACAATTATGTAACTCTATCATTGTTACAATTAGTCTTAATCATTTCCTAATATTTCATCAAATATTAAGAAACAAGGAACGAATGCACACAACAATCATTAAACCCAAAATCACAACATTGGTCAGATTGTTTCATTCTCCAAAAAGGAAATAACATAACAATTCGGGATTCCACCAATATGTTACAAACAATTTCCCACTGATAGTCCATTATCAATAATATTAAATAAAGGAAGAGAAAGAACCAAACCATTCATACTTCCTTTCACATAAGTTCATCACTGTACTGCCTTCACATATGAAAACAGTCAACCAGTATATAAATGAACAAGTTAGACAAGCCGCAAACAAGATCACTGTTTAACTAAGAACAGAAACACAGCAAACTCTTGTATAGCAACTAACACATCAACAAATCATGTATCAATCCTAAGCCCAATGCTAGTTCCTTTTACACAGTAAGGCTTATCACCAGTTGAAAACAAGAGCTACAAGCGTATCGCTGAAAACAACAACTATTGCATCAACAATCTAAGGTTTCCCAAAGGACTATGCTATGTTGCCCACACGGTACTTCCAAATCATGCACAGTCGATCGGACAGATCAAAATGGAAGGAAACATAGCATACATATTCTTGCTCACCAAAATCGATCAAGTGAAGGAAAGGAATTCAACCAAACGATCCTTACCTTGCAGCATGCAAGTCTTGGTGCGTTATTCGCGACTTACCCTAACAAGGTCAAAACACGAAACAGTCATCCAAACTAAGGATCTCAACAATGACAAAAAATAGTGTCCAGGGTCGAATTCAGAAAGAGACAGAAGTACTGGTTACCCTTCCAGAAGTTCTATGATTCAAACGGATGTATCAATTCAAGCGAATGCATAAGAATTCATACTGTCATTCATCAACCAAGCATAACAATAACCAGCCAATAAATTACTCTCAGCCAGTCGCTTTATACTAATTTGCACAGGTTGAAGATATACATGTCTACATAAACATCTGTAACTCAAAATCCCAAAAACACGAAGGGATCCCAATGGTTCAACAAGATCGAAATGCATGTTCATCCATTAAGTCACTACAACTTAACTATATTTGGTTCAAAATATACAATGAATTATTCAATCGACTCCTCAGAGTCGTCCAAGTCACACTAGTATATATATATATATATATCGCACTGTAACTGTTAAGGATTTTGCACTCATAACCACTGAACCCAACAGCAACGTACAAGAAATTGGCCGATAAATCAATAGACGCCATTCATGGTTAACAATCAACATCAACCAAGTAAAACAAGTCGAATACCCTTATCAAGCAAGGGAATCTATTGGGCCGCTTCGAAACTTTCGAAGAGTTTTCACATGAAATAAAAATGCATACACAGGAAGTCTTTATCCTTCAATTATTTCAATATAACAGTAATCAAAAAGCCCTGTTTCATCTTACCAGGCTTTCATGAAAAGACCCTTCACAAAACTTATGGATAAATCTACCTTCCTAGGCAATTACGATTCAATCATCGACTCCATTGGATCAATACAACGAAGTACAGGTGTATTTATAATATACACAGTGCGCAAGTAATCCCGCTAACCTGGTAACAAGGAAAACAACTTCCGCCAGGTCGAAAAGACTATGGTGACACTACAGTTGCCTGTTCCAAACTAAAAGTTGAAAACAAATGAAACCCGAAAGTATCATTAGTCGCTGTCAACAAATCCCACGACAGAGTTTTTTTTTTTTTTTAATAAACGAATAATACAACAATCTTACAGTAATCACCCAAATCATTTTATACAGTTTCTATAACAAGATCAACGACCACGAAACAAAGACATACTGTGGTCTCATACTACGCATAGGTATATTCCAAGGGCTCACGCCAAACAGGCCGAACACTCGCATATTGTTAATAAATACCTCTCATGCATAATCCAGGAAGAATGCACAAACAAGTAGAGTTAAAATTCGATTTCCACAAACACCCAACAAACGGATTTGAAGAAAAATCGAACCAGAAGAAATACAGTGCCAATAATCAAACTAGATCTCATAGAAAATTCATCTAATCTTCACAAAACAAATGAACAGAGTTGTTTTAATGAAGACATTTGAAAGACAGCAAAATATTTAAAGGATAGGGCCTAGCATGCCTGTATTTTGATCGAATTTCCGAAGAAGACCAGAGGAAGAGCTCAAACTTCCTTTTCTTTTTCCCAAATACAGCGACCAACAAAATTTCGCTGTCCCATTTACAATATATCCTCCATGGCAGAGAAAAGAGCCAGAGAATTTCATTCTCGCCATGCAACTCAAAGAGAACTGGTGCTATGAACAGTAAACTAGCAGAGAGAGAGAGAGAAGAAGACCGAAAATCGCGATACACCAAACAAACCTTCCAACTTCTCGTTTGCATGCTGTTCCGCGAGCTCCGGCTCGACTCCCTAGACATTAAATGCCATTAAACCAATTTTCCCGCTTAATCTCAACTCCCACCGACCGCCGAAATTGGCGACAGTCCATCCAAAAACTCAAGTTCATTTCCAAACTTAGTAATTGCCAAGTCTGCCAAGGTTAGCCGCCGCCTAAGCCTCCGCCATATGCCTGTCCCTCATCCTTATCCTTCCCATTTATTGCCATAGAGAATAGCGCCCATGGTTCGCCACCCTTCAAAGGCCCCTTCCCAAAAACTCTTAGTTAGCTAGGTTAGTATCTTAGGTTAGAGTTTTAGGGTAATGACCATGCTAACCATTTTACACTTAGTTATTATTTTAGGATCATAACACATAGCCTAGGTCTAGGTTAGACTAACAATAATCTAACCCCTAGGTTAGGTTATTGTTTTAGGTTACTAACCCTTAGTAATTCAGTTTGGTCCTTCTCCTGAAAACTCGGAGAGACCTGTATCATACTTTCTAGAACAGAGCCACTCCTGTTCTTATTACAGAGTTGTATGTCAATGAATTATTACCTGGTCTTTAATCGAGACCTTCCAGATATACTAGATATCGGGAACCGTTTCATTTCTCAAGATCAGCCTGAGTCATACTCCTGACCAGCTTACTAAATGCTTCCATACCTTGCAACCTGTTCAAGGTTCGTGATCTAATTTTATCACTTCACAAAATTAAAGCATTACTTGGATCAATTCCTCTGGTCCAAGTCTAGATATTATTGATGAATACCTGTATAATTCATTCCGTGATCGATTAATATTCACCACAAAATGAAATAAATAAAAGAGTCTATTAATATTTTGACTACCAAGATCTGCAATCTGCAAGAAATTTAATACATATCAAGCATGATTTCCGAATCGAGGTACACAATCCATTTACTAGAAATCACATATCAACACTTGAATGCTTAGAGAAAGTAACAACAGCTTCAGTGGTGTTACATGCTTCCTCTCTAAAAGGATTCATCGTCCCGATGAATTACATATTAAACTTAACCTTCCTGGCCAATCAATTTATTAGTACACAAACAATGTGTTTACTTCATATTTAATAGGTTCAAATCAATGTCACCACACTTTTATTCAACTCCGAATAAAGTCTCATTTTAATCAAAGCTTTCATAAATACTTAAAAACAATCAGTTCATAAAAGTATTTCATCAACAGATTTCATTCTGATGCAAAAAGAGAAGGAAAAGCAATTTTCATCTCTTCCAGGTTTTCCCAAGTTGCACTTTCTTCGTTAAACTGGTCCCACTGGACCTTACATTGCTGTATATCACGATTTCTTAAATGCAATTGGCGAGTTTCGACTCGTGTGGGTTTAACCACGATTATTCCCGGGTCTTGACCTGCAAGGAATTCCAATTTAAAACATGTGACAGATTCAAACGTATTTCTTAAGCAAAGAAATATGGAAAACATCATGCATACGAGATAGATAGAGCAGAGGCAATGCTAAACGATAAGCTACAGGATTGATTATCTCGACAATTTCGAAAGGTCCCACATATCGTGGTGACAACTTGGCAGCCTTGCCAAAAGTTATAGAACTCTTTTTGGGTTTAACACGCAGAAAAACCTTATCACCAAGCTCAAACTTTCTATCAACCCGCTTAAGGTCAGCATAGCTCTTCTGTCTATCCGCTGCTTCCTTTAATCGTTCACGAATCAGCTTAACTTGCTGTTCCATCTCTGTGAGAATCTCTGGTCCAATTACCACTCTATCCTCTACACTGTCCCAACTTACAGGGGTTCTGCACTTTCTTCCATAAAGTGCTTCGAAAGGTGCCATCTTAAGAGATGAGTGATAAGTGTTGTTGTATGCGAACTCAACTAATGGGAGATACTCTTCCCACTTATACTGTTGATCCATGCAATACATTCGCAACATGTCCTCCAACACTTGATTTACCCTCTCAGTTTGCCCATCCGTTTCTGGATGATATGCGTAACTAAAGTTTAGTTTCGCTCCTAGGGCTGCGTTAAGTGTTTGCCAAAACCTCGACGCCATTCTAGGATCCTCGCTGAAATAATCAGCTGGTACACCATGTAATCTGAAAATTTCGTACGAACCTTCTTGGCTAGCACTCGAGAATCATCCTTTAGATTTCCAAAGATGAAATGAGCTACCTTAGTTAGCTTATCTACAACTACCAGATAACATCATGTTTATTCCTCGACATAGGTAGTCCTTGTGCAAAATCCATGGTTATTACTTGCCATTTGTATCATGCGGTATGCTATGAGGATACAACAATCCAAAGAGATGCATATGCTCTGCTTTCACCCGCCGACATTCCGCATAATGAGTCACAAAATTTATCACATCCTTTTTCATACCTTTCCGTAAGTATTGTCTGCTTTCAAATCAGCTAGCATTTTTGTGATACCTGGGTGTCCAGAGAAAGGTGAATTATGAAATTCAACTAACAACTTCTTTCTCAAATCATCCAGCACAGGCACATATACCCTATTTTCATAACGCAAGATTCCTTCATTATCTAAATGAAAACCTTCATACCTTTTATCTTTAGGTTCTGCAGCAAGCGCTGCTTTTACTTGCTGAAAATATGTATCTGATTCTGAGGCACTTTTTACCTCGTCTTTAAACTGAGTTCTTAATGTTATAAGAGCAGAAATGTGCCTCCTACGACTTAGAGCATCAGCTACTCTATTCTCCTTTCCTTTGATATAGCTGATATCAAAGTCATATTGTGATAGAAATTCTAACCACCTTCTTTGTCTGGCATTCGATTGGGTCAATGAGTAAAAATATATTTCAGTCCCAAGTGATCTGGCCAACTCAAAAGGTTTCCCTAGTAAGTAGTGTCTCCAGACTTGAAGTGCGTGAACAATGGCAGCAAGCTCCAAATCATGAGGGGCATAATTCAGCTCATGAATCTTAAGTTTTCTACTCTCATAAGCAATGACTTGATCATTTTGTAGCAAAACACCCCCAAGACCTTCCCCAGAAGCATCAGTTACCACTGTAAAATTTCCATTAGGGTCTGCAAATGCCAATATAGGTGCAGAAGTCAGCTGGTCTTTCAGACTTTTGAAAGCCGCTTCACACTTGTCATTCCACATGAATTTCTTATCCTTCTTCTCGTAATGAAGTTATCAGCAAATACCTTAGAAAAATCCTTTACAAATTTTCTATAAGAACCAAAGAAGACCCATGAAGCTTCTTACTTCATGCACATTCTTTGGTGTAGGCCACTCAGTTATCGCCACTATTTTCAAGGATCTACAATTCCTTCTTTGCTTATGACATGACCCAAATAGTGAACTTCGAGTCAAAGAAAGAACATTTGGATAACTTACCATACAAATTTTCTCTTTCTCAAAATTCCCAAAACTATCTTCGATGCTCATTGTGCTCCTCAACGCTCTTAGAATAAATGAGAATATCGTCCAAGAATACAAGTACAAACTTGTCCAGGTATTCTTGAAAAATATTGTTCATTAAATTCATAAAGGCTGCAGGTGCATTAGTTAACCCAAAGGCTAGAACTGTGAATTCATAATGTCCGTACCTTGTTCGGAAAGCCGTTTTATGAATATCTTCCTCTTTAATTCTTAGCTGATGATAACCAGATCGAAGATCTATCTTAGAATAAACCGCTGCTCCACGCATCTGATCAAACAGATCATCGATCCTAGGAAGTGGATATCGGTTCTTGATCGTTGCTTTGTTCAACATCCGATAATCAATACACAGCCTCAGAGTTCCATCCTTCTTTTTCACAAATATCACAGGTGCTCCCCAAGGTGAAACACTTGGTCTAATCAATCCCTTAGACAAAAGCTCTTGTAACTGAGCCTTTAGCTCGACTAACTCAATAGTAGTCATTCGATAAGGTGCCTTGGAAATAGGTTCCGTTCCAGGCTTGATTTCTATAGTAAAATCAAATTCTCTCTTGGGTGGTAACCCTGGTAATTCCTCAGGAAAAACATCCCTGAAACTTTGTAACAGTGGGATTTGCTTCATGAAATCACTATCTTCTTCTGCAGATTCAGATATCTTTACTGCATAAAGGGTACATCCTTTATTCTTAGCCTTTTTAAGCTGCATAGCTGACAGCTTTCTAACTGAAATTTCTCGTTTCACACCTTGAATCTCTACTGATTCCAGCTGATCATCTAAACATTCTATGTTCTTTTCATAAGAATCTACCTTGCTTTATGATCAGCTAACCAATTAACACCGATGACAATGTCATACGATCCCAAAGGTGCAACATAGAGATCAACTTCCGTGGAAAAGTTAGGTAAGTCAAGGATCGCTCCAAAAAGACACATACTCACCGTATGAACAATAATTATTACCATACCGCATACCCAAGATTTATCCATTTTTCCAGCTTTTCTTTTAAGTTTAGAAGCTAGTTTATTAGATATAAAACATTCAAAAGAGCTCCTCGTATCAAAAAGAATAGTGACAGTATGCCGAATAACTTACCCTAACTTCTATAGGTGTCACTTGCTTTTCACTTGTTTGTCCGCTATCATCGCAAAGATGTATCTTATGTCACTGACACGATCATCCTTCTTCAAAGGGCACCGATTTGCGTAATGATCTTTACCACAAGTGTAGCAGCCTCCTACAGTCCCTTCTTAGGCTCAAAGTTGCTTCCAGCTTTATAATTGTTACGCCGTCCCTCCATAGACTTCTCGACCATTATTATAATTTTTAGCAAAATTATCCTTCACATTCCCAGCAGGCTTATTTACTGCTGCTTTTTTATTGTTATCTCCTGGAAACTTACTCTTGTTTCCAAACTTTTTCCATGGTCCTTTTCTGGGTGCAAGAGAGGTTGAAGAAGGGTTTGCAGTCTTCTTCCGCACTTCCTCCTTATGAGCAGAAATAGCCTTTAATTTCTGTTCTTGCCTTATGGCCTTTTCAACAACTCCTTCCATAGTGGTTGGACTGTGAACATCGACCTCTCCCCCTATCACAGGATTCAATCCCATGATGAATTTCCGTATCCTGAACTTTTCGCCGCTTGATATCATGTACATACTTGAGGAGTTTTGTAAACCGCTCCTGCATCTGCCATCGTTAACTTCCCTTGAGTCAAGTTCTGAAATTCTGTCATTTTCTGATCATAGAAAAGTTGTGGCAGCCAACGTTGCCTAAAATAGCCTTTAAATTGATCCCAAGTGATATTGGTCTCATCAATATTTAGCTCAGCTTTTCGGCTATCCCACCACGAAGATGCTTCGTGAGAAAGCTGATAGGCTCCCCATATTGCCTTGGTTTCTTCTGAGAAGTTCCTTATAGCAAAGTACTTCTCCATTTCGCTGAGCCAGTTCTCAGCTCCATCTCCTAATGTGGTGCCATCATACTTAGGTGGACTTATCCTTTTGATATCATTAGTGAGTTCTGCTGCCAATCGGGCCTTTTTATTTTCTGGTTGCACAGGTGCATTCACAGCATTAACATCAACACCCGTGTCGGGATTGCCCTCAGGAGGTTGCTGATTATTATTATCAGCTTCTTCATCCTCCTCATTTCCCGTCACCTGCTGTTCAAGTACAGCCAAGCGATCTCTTGTGTCCAACAGGGCAGCAAGGATCTCATCCAGCTGGTTGCCGCGCTCCTCCTTCGTGGAGCATTACTCGCAACGTTTCTTGTTCTAACCATTTTCTCATACAAGAAAATTCAGTGTTTTTATCGACATGGACTCAATAGGTCCAAGAGCTGCAACCTTCAGCTCTGATACCAAGATGTAACATCCTCATTTTAGACAATAGAACAAGTCAATTTTTTTTTTTTTTTTTTTTTGATAATTGCATACTGGTTCTAAATACATAATTTAGAACTCACAATTCAAATAACCATTTATATAATGCATAACCATATGCAGTTTCGTAATGACTCTAATACCTCCGATCTATTCATTCCATGACCTAATCTACCGATCTATTCATGAGTAAAAAGAGTTAGTGTTTTTATTTAACACAATACTCGCGGTTCTCTTCCCTAACTGGGATTCGTAATGCTCTTCTAAGGAATCTAATCAATAATCAAGTACCATTATTCATCGGCATCTCATCCCTTAGACTAGGTGAATTAGGACAACGCAATCAAGAGCCATATGCTACTTTGGCCAAAGATTTGAAACATATCGTTTCATGTCTCGTATTCCTTAATGGCATACTCGCAATCTAGAATACGCCCTTCACCCCATTCATATGTTATATAGAATGTCTTATACCGACTCATCACAAATTTTCTTTCACAAATTGAATCACTGAGGCGTATTAACAAGGTGATAATGTTATATGGATGCCTACGAGGATTAGGGATATGAGGACATACTGGTTCAACCTTGCAATTCAACCAGTGTGTCATGATACCCCAAATCTCCGAGGCAGTCTTATAACATGGCCACGTTCTTAATCGGTCCCAAGGTAACTCGTGCGAAATCAAGTGTAAATCTTAGCGATCAATGCAAAGGGTGTCGCCATAAGTCACCTGCATTGTTGTAACTTCGAGAAGATCCTAATCTTCTCGGAGGTACAGCCCTGCAGTCGACCTTATGTCGTCATCCTTTAAATCCGCCTCGAGAAGATCTACCCAAAAACAAGCGTTACGCACTAGAGATTAAATTACTTTAAAGACTTTTCCCTAAGGTTAGCCTTTCCAAATCCCTGGATTCTTTGTCTTAAGACGACCCTCCTCTAAAAGACTCATTACAGGTAGAGGTATTACGGTCACGCTCTCATCAAGGAGTCATTAGAATACACCTGATTCCAAAGCAACAGAACGGGACAATTTCTCATAACCAATGCTTGAGAATGCCATCTGATCTCCATTGATTGCCTATCAGTTCTCTTAACTGAATTTATATCATACTTTTTAGTTTAAAGATATAAATGATTTAGAATCCAATTTACTATTGTCCTGTTATACTTAGGACTAGGGATTAGTAATTCAATCCAACTTGTTTAGCGTTATCTTTTAGGCTCAATTTTAACCTATCCCCAAGAGAGACAATAATTAAATTACAATATTGCTTTTGCCAGAGCAAACTAGAACTACTAAATACTCATAAGAATTTAGTCTAATTACTTACAAGCTTTCATTGTCAATCACAAAAGCATCCATATTATACAAAGATAACTATGCCTCTTCGTTACGTAAACCGAAGAAGTTCATCATTCGTATAGAATACAACACATAAGTATCAAACACTTATTTTCATTCCTTTCAAACTCGTACAATTACATTTTATGCAACAAAGATACTTGATATAATGCTAACGGAAAAGAAACATCTTTTCTCATATAGTACATCCATAAAATCAAGTCAGTAATTCATAATAAATCAAATAAACAACTGATCACCTCATCGATCGCATTGCTTTTACCCTCTTACGGCAACCATCTCGCAAAAATAGTCAACATGAGTCACCAATGAACCGAGCATGATAAGCACTAACTTTTAAAACAATTGCAATCCATCAATTGTTTTCATTAAACACCCTGTTTAAATGAGATCAGATATTCACATAAGTAAACATAATCAGACTATGCCCTTGTAATACAGAATGATTACAATTATGTAACTCTATCATTGTTACAATTAGTCTTAATCATTTCCTAATATTTCATCAAATATTAAGAAACAAGGAACGAATGCACACAACAATCATTAAACCCAAAATCACAACATTGGTCAGATTGTTTCATTCTCCAAAAAGGAAATAACATAACAATTCGGGATTCCACCAATATGTTACAAACAATTTCCCACTGATAGTCCATTATCAATAATATTAAATAAAGGAAGAGAAAGAACCAAACCATTCATACTTCCTTTCACATAAGTTCATCATCAGATCGCTTCACATATGAAAACAAATAACCAAAGATATAAATGAACAAGTTAGACAAGCCGCAAACAAGATCACTGTTTAACTAAGAACAGAAACACAGCAAACTCTTGTATAGCAACTAACACATCAACAAATCATGTATCAATCCTAAGCCCAATGCTAGTTCCTTTTACACAGTAAGGCTTATCACCAGTTGAAAACAAGAGCTACAAGCGTATCGCTGAAAACAACAACTATTGCATCAACAATCTAAGGTTTCCCAAAGGACTATGCTATGTTGCCCACACGGTACTTCCAAATCATGCACAGTCGATCGGACAGATCAAAATGGAAGGAAACATAGCATACATATTCTTGCTCAGTCAAAATCGGACTGAAGTGAAGGAAAGGAATTCAACCAAATGATCCTCACCTTGCAAAGATGCAAGTCTTGGTGCGTATTCGCGACTTACCCTAACAAGGTCAAACACGAAACACTCATCCAAACTAAGGATCTCAACAATGACAAAAATAGTGTCCGTGGTCGAATTCGTAAAGAGACAAGTATCGTTACCCTTCCGTAAGTTCTATGATTCAAACGGATGTATCAATTCAAGCTTAATGCATAAGAATTCATACTGCCATTCATCAACCAAGCATAACAATAACCAGCCAATAAATTACTCTCAGCCAGTCGCTTTATACTAATTTGCACAGGTTGAAGATATACATGTCTACATAAACATCTGTAACTCAAAATCCCAAAAACACGAAGGGATCCCAATGGTTCAACAAGATCGAAATGCATGTTCATCCATTAAGTCACTACAACTTAACTATATTTGGTTCAAAATATACAATGAATTATTCAATCGACTCCTCAGAGTCGTCCAAGTCACACTAGTATATATATATATATATATATATATATATATTCGCACTGTAACTGTTAAGGATTTTGCACTCATAACCACTGAACCCAACAGCAACGTACAAGAAATTGGCCGATAAATCAATAGACGCCATTCATGGTTAACAATCAACATCAACCAAGTAAAACAAGTCGAATACCCTTATCAAGCAAGGGAATCTATTGGGCCGCTTCGAAACTTTCGAAGAGTTTTCACATGAAATAAAAATGCATACACAGGAAGTCTTTATCCTTCAATTATTTCAATATAACAGTAATCAAAAAGCCCTGTTTCATCTTACCAGGCTTTCATGAAAAGACCCTTCACAAAACTTATGGATAAATCTACCTTCCTAGGCAATTACGATTCAATCATCGACTCCATTGGATCAATACAACGAAGTACAGGTGTATCTATAATATACACAGTGCGCAAGTAATCCCGCTAACCTGGTAACAAGGAAAACAACTTCCGCCAGGTCGAAAAGACTATGGTGACACTACAGTTGCCTGTTCCAAACTAAAAGTTGAAAACAAATGAAACCCGAAAGTATCATTAGTCGCTGTCAACAAATCCCACGACAGAGTTTTTTTTTTTTTTAATAAACGAATAATACAACAATCTTACAGTAATCACCCAAATCATTTTATACAGTTTCTATAACAAGATCAACGACCACGAAACAAAGACATACTGTGGTCTCATACTACGCATAGGTATATTCCAAGGGCTCACGCCAAACAGGCCGAACACTCGCATATTGTTAATAAATACCTCTCATGCATAATCCAGGAAGAATGCACAAACAAGTAGAGTTAAAATTCGATTTCCACAAACACCCAACAAACGGATTTGAAGAAAAATCGAACCAGAAGAAATACAGTGCCAATAATCAAACTAGATCTCATAGAAAATTCATCTAATCTTCACAAAACAAATGAACAGAGTTGTTTTAATGAAGACATTTGAAAGACAGCAAAATATTTAAAGGATAGGGCCTAGCATGCCTGTATTTTGATCGAATTTCCGAAGAAGACCAGAGGAAGAGCTCAAACTTCCTTTTCTTTTTCCCAAATACAGCGACCAACAAAATTTCGCTGTCCCATTTACAATATATCCTCCATGGCAGAGAAAAGAGCCAGAGAATTTCATTCTCGCCATGCAACTCAAAGAGAATCAAAAGGCATGAACAAGAAACTAGCAGAGAGAGAGAGAGAAGAAGACCGAAAATCGCGATACACCAAACAAACCTTCCAACTTCTCGTTTGCATGCTGTTCCGCGAGCTCCGGCTCGACTCCCTAGACATTAAATGCCATTAAACCAATTTTCCCGCTTAATCTCAACTCCCACCGACCGCCGAAATCAAGGCGATACCATCCAAAACTCAAGTTCATTTCCAAACTTAGTAATTGCCAAGTCTCGCCAAGGTTAGCCGCGCTAAGCCTCCGCCATATGCCTGTCCCTCATCCTTATCCTTCCCATTTATTGCCATAGAGAATAGCGCCCATGGTTCGCCACCCTTCAAAGGCCCCTTCCCAAAAACTCTTAGTTAGCTAGGTTAGTATCTTAGGTTAGAGTTTTAGGGTAATGACCATGCTAACCATTTTACACTTAGTTATTATTTTAGGATCATAACACATAGCCTAGGTCTAGGTTAGACTAACAATAATCTAACCCCTAGGTTAGGTTATTGTTTTAGGTTACTAACCCTTAGTAATTCAGTTTGGTCCTTCTCCTGAAAACTCGGAGAGACCTGTATCATACTTTCTAGAACAGAGCCACTCCTGTTCTTATTACAGAGTTGTATGTCAATGAATTATTACCTGGTCTTTAATCGAGACCTTCCAGATATACTAGATATCGGGAACCGCTTTCATTTCTCAAGATCAGCCCGAGTCATACTCCCCGACCAGCTTACTAAATGCTTCCATACCTCAGAACCTGCTCAAGGTTCGTGATCTAATTTTTATCACTTCACAAAATTAAAGCATTACTTGATCAATTCCTCTCGGTCCAAGTCTAGATATTATTGATGAATACTGTATAATTCATTCCGTGATCGATTAATATTCAAATCACAAAATGAAATAAATAAAAGAGTCTATTAATATTTTGACTACCAAGATCTCGCAATCTGCAAGAAATTTAATACATATCAAGCATGATTTCCGAATCGAGGTACACAATCCATTTACTAGAAATCACATATCAACACTTGAATGCTTAGAGAAAGTAACAACAGCTCAGGTGTTACCGCTATTGGTTCCTCCCACTCGATCTACCAATCTCTCCTTTAACATATGAATACGCCCTCTCATGTGGAGGAATCTCACCTCTAGTCTCTCCACTCATGACCACAACCGCTAACAATCTCGTTGTCTCATTCACCTGCGTTTGAAGCTGGTGAACTAAACCCTGTAGGTGATCTCTCTCTGCTGTAATCGCATCTATGTCAGGATGATCAGCCCTCTCACGTGAACCTTGCAGCTCTGCTACCCACCACAATCTATAAGCCTTTGTCGCTCCTGCATCCATTACCCTGTGATCGGCTGCTATCTCTTCTGGTCCTTCTGGAGGTGTCGGCCGGGGAGGTGAGAATGATGCCTCGGTGTCGATCCTCATATATGGTCTATAAGCCATGGGTATATCTTGAACAAATCTAAATTATCGCCGCACGCGATCTAGAGGAATCCTCTCATACTCACCTGGCCTATGCCCCGCGATCCACCTTAATCACTCTACACCCCTCAAATCCTCAGCTATGTTCTCTGTCACCATATAGTTCCCGTAAGGCCTCCAATGGATATCCACAATCATCACCATCTCCCACACCTGCCTATAATACTCGACATCATCTGTCACGGCTTGGGATCTCACCTCTTGCTCTGTTTGGACCCATTGCCTGAATCCCAACCTCTGCACTCCTGTCTCTCTTGAATAGATGGGTTGGCCTATTGTTCGCACACAAATAATGTGCTCATAGGCCCAACAATGTAATAATTATGCACAATCCAATGTAGTCCTGTGATTTCACCTGCAGCCCATAAACCCCTCGTATAGCTCCGCCAAATATGCGGTGCCCATGCGAAATTCACGCTCCTTTCTATCATTTCCCAAATAATACACATCAATGATTTTGGAAATCTTACCCCATCCACCCTTGGTAATGCATAATACCCCACCACTATCATTAATACTATCGCCAACCTTATTGCCACGGTGGTGTGTCGCAAACATTATACCATAAGTGAATGTCAAACCTCGCAGTGTCAAATCTCGTGCAGCTGGACCAAATACTGCTATTATCACTCCCCGCGCTGCGTTAGGCCCTGCCTAATACACTGGTCTTCCTATAATTAGGAGACTCAAAATTCAAACACATCTTCCAACGTCACTATCATCTCTCTTGTTGGCAGATAGAAGGTATTATTTTCTAGATTCCATCTCTCAATCAATGCCTACAACATTTCATGATTGCGTGCGATTCGTGAATAATAGCGGATTCCACTTAACCCTACATGGTTTATCAATGCCCACTTAGCTGGTGTTACATCCGCTCGGATTCGTGATAGCAAATCTAGCACCTATCATTCATCCTAAACCCTACCTCTGCCTACATACATCAAATCAACAAACAACCATTCAATAAATCAAATCCCCAAGTGTTTTTTCTCACATTCTGGAATTTCATATAGTAACCGATATCGGTTATAGATAACCGATACCGGTTACCTAACCGATACCGGTTATCTCTAAATGATATCGGTCACTGTCAATTCTATATAGCTTGCTTAAAAACACCACCTACGATAATTATTTACTCGTTTACCCCTCTCTGTACCTACAAACATACCCGATAACACTCACCCTATCCCAAACCATTGCCTATCACCTTTTCTTTTTCATCTCTACCCACTTACCTTCTCTCATCCTATTCATAAAACATTCAAGAATTGAATTCCAACCAAAAATTTTACCTCTTGGGATGCGCAGCAATGAGGTGGAACCTGTCTTCCCTCTCGTCTCTGCCCGTTGGATGCTTCTCCTTGTTTAGCCATGTTCACCACCCTCTTTAATATAAATTTCCTTTCTACCTTCTTAATCTCAGCCCACAATCACTTTACCTATCTCTTTCCTCCTTATCACTCAATTCTACCATGTAATTACCTGTATAAGTCGTCAACAACATCGCATTCTCGTATTTAACTTGTTGCATGACTCTAAAAATAAGAACTTAAGTTGCCTCCCAAGCTTTTCTATTTTTAGAAAAACTTGTTTTGGCATAACCGATATCGGTTACCTAACCGGTATCGGTCATATAGCTACCGACATCGGTTAGCTAACCGATATCGGTCACATGTCTCCTTTTGCTTAAACCTAGGCCTTTTCTTCGTTTTTTACAAATTTTTGGTGGCGCCCGCCTCTTTTCCCTGCATAACGACATCGTTATCAATATTTATCATCAGAATACCATCAACACATATACATATCATCAAAATTTCATCAACATCATCTATATACATTAAATTTCAATACCATCGACAAAACACATAAGACATTCTAATATATGCATCAAATCAACAAATTTTTACACACCATGTGGATAAAACTCATCTATATATATCATCAGCAACTCAATGTCAAAATATACAAACCGCGCTTGTATGGGGCCTCTATGATCTAAAAATACAAAGTCGGCACGGAGGCCACTGCCTCTGCAAAATCTCGACTCGGCTCGCAGGCCGGTCTCTCATTTCAAAATATACTTGGCTCACAAGCCGGATCAACTATAAAAATATACTCACTCGCCGGCGCCAAGATATACAATAAACATGAATAAATAAATCCTATATGGGCAAGACAGTGCCTCTATATACATACTTGGTTCACGCACCGGTGTCTATATCCAATAACAAAAACCCATATCCACTCCTAGGATGTCTCGGCCTCTCTCCACCACCCTTCGCCCATCCCCCGCTGGTCTCTCGTGCCGGCTCTCGCCTCCTCCCTATTACCGACCCACCAAATATGGTCGCAGCCCCTGTGATCTCTAACTCCGTGGATGTCTTAGCTCAGTGTGGGGCATATGGTCGATAGTCCACCACGGTGCCATCTAGACGCCCCGATAATACCAGGCTTTCACTCGCCTCCATATAGCGGGCCGGCACACCATGGCTGGTGGGGCTGGTCCCCGACTCCTAATAAGTGGCCCCTACCCCGCCGATACACCTTATGCCTGGCGGTGCTCTATACCTATGGCTATGCTCGAGGCAAGTGCATGTGCCTATGCCTCGTGGCTATGCTGGTGCTCGCGGCCGTGCTCGAGGTGGTGCCGTGCTCGTGCCGGTGCCTGTGGCTATGCCGGTGCCTACGGATGTGCCTGAGCCTATACCTATGCCTGGGCTAACTACCCCTGTAGCACCCTAATTCGTGCTCGTGCGAAGCAAGATGCCCCTGTAATAACTGCACCTAGCTTAAGAGAAGGTCCTCTCTCGCTATCATAGCCACCAAATTTGGCCGTGGGTCCGTGCTCTCATGGCTGCCCTGTGTCCTGCCCACCACACCAAAAATGCATCTGTCACTCTGGCATCATCCATTATATCATCCACCGGTCTCTCTGTGACCCAGACTGGGTCTAATGGCTATGGAGCAGTAGCGGTACTCTACATCCTCCCTCCGCATCGTGGGAAGGGAGGTGGTTCATCTGTCATAAGCCCAACTCGACGCGCACTTCTTTTAGGGATATCCGCTCATACTCTTCGAGTCTCCGTCAGCTATCCGCAATATGTACTGGATCCAGCACAGCTGTGCTCGGGCTCCTCCTCGGGGCTGATGGCCTCTGTAGGGCTTCCATATAATATCGAGTGCGGTCAAGCCCTCTAACATATGACGGTAGTATGCCACATCTCATCCTGCGATCACTGCTGTGGCTAGCCCACGACCCCCAACCACCTCTGAAATCCATATCTCAGTAAACTCCCTATGGCCCTGGCTATTGGGCAACCCTACTGGTCATATACATATGATATGCTCGTAGGCCCAGCATTGTAACAAAAATGTCGAACATATACCAAATTTCCTCATATGGCAATAACCCCAGAGCTCTTTGTATAAGATACTTTGCATCGATACACCGGTGCCTGTGCATAACATGTATGCTCCTCCACCATCTCATGAAAAACTCCCATCAAAGCCCATGGGAAGTGGCCTCCTCTCGAGTCGGAGGGCGAAGCGGTGTGATACCAATCATCATCAACACAACAAGCCGTGTCTCTCGCTTGTGCGCGATACATATCGCCTTAGGCAATGCTCATGCGTGATACGTAATCAATGGGGCTGCATCCTCAAATACCTATAGGATGCTATCCATTCTTATCTCCACATCCACCGAACACTACCTCACCTATGATCGATGCCCTCGGGATGCGATACACATCCTCTAATGTAATAGTCATCTCTCTAAAGTAGGGAGATGGAAGACATTGGTTTTGGATCCCATCTCTCGATGAGGGCAACTATCATCGTCGCCGTGGTCCCTATCCACACCATATACCTCTCGGACTCCACCGAGTCCAACCTCTCGCATGATGGCCCATGCGCTGCAAATAGCACATTTGGTTGCATCCACCCCAATAGAGGTGGCATCCGATCCCACATC
This sequence comes from Taxus wallichiana var. yunnanensis, assembly GCA_018340775.1. Lineage (NCBI taxonomy): Eukaryota > Viridiplantae > Streptophyta > Pinopsida > Cupressales > Taxaceae > Taxus > Taxus wallichiana. The sequence continues at coordinate 184,780,000 of CM031243.1, read as the reverse complement.
GTCAATTTGCTTTGGCGTGCTCCGTAAACACAACCCACTCCATCAGGCCTACCTTTTATAGAAACAACTACCTTAACCCTCTATACCCACTTACCCACCCAACCACAACCCGACTCTATAACACACATCTACACCCACCTATCTTACCCTATACATCTACGATATCCCCTTTACTTATCTCACACCCTACTAACCACCCCGATCTACTCTAGCCATCTAACTATACCCTCCCAATTTAACACCTCCTACTTCATACACAACACATAATCTATCCTACCCGAACCAGCCCCAACAACCCCATTCCCCCACCCCCTTCACCTTTCCTATTAACTCTACCTCCTCCCCTTCACCCTTAAAAACACAAAACTCTAACAACAAACAAAACCACAAATTTCACAAACCTAACTCCTACCCATGTTGACCAAGACTATTCACCCACCCTCAACCGCCTCGGTCCCCAAGCACATTGTATGTACCGATGCCGGTCTATAAACAAAGCAATTTATACAAACTATTCTCAGTGATCGATGCTAGTAGCCTAGTGACCGACATCATCCATCATCCCACCCGGGCCGAACCCAAACGGCCCGCAAAACCTCTTTTTACCTATTTCTACCCATTTACCCACAAGAAAGACCTAAAAACTTACCCACCCTGCCGTTTTGGCCTAACTAACATACCTACCCACTCCATTTTACAAATTACTTTCATTTATTCATTATTTTATTAAATTTTGGATTCCTACCCCAAAACCCACATCTAAGTTAAATTGATTAACTTCACATAAGTAGGGGTTCAGAGCCTACCAATACGACTACACATCATCGTGGTGGGATACGTGGAAGTGGTCCAACTCCTCCAACACCTCCTACTCCTCCGGGCTGTGCCATGGCTCCAAATCTCCTCAGTAGGGTCCTCAACCAATCAAACTCTGCCTCCTGATCACTGGGGTCTACCAATCACTCACTCCTCCACTCAACTAATGCCAACTCAGCCCACAAACTCAACAAAATCAATTCAAAACTCAGACAAGCCGTATTGGTACTCAAATTGACAATGTGAAAATGACACGCCGTATTTTTCTTTTTATAGGTTTTGACCTATAACCGATATCGGTTATAGCGTGCCCTAAAACACTGATATCGGTCATCTAACCGATACCGGTCATAACTAACCGATATCGGTTGCATGCCTACTTTACCAAAATTTCTGCCCTTATCCACCAATCTCCCTTTCTCACCACATCACCTACCCCCACCTTTGCTAAATAGCCTTATTTTGACTTCATTGGCCCAACTCACGGCCGCAACCAACCAATCAGCCCGACCCAAGGCCGCACCCAACCAATTGGCCCAACCCAAGGCCGCAACCAACCAATTGGCCCGACCCAAGGCCGCAACCAACCAATTGGCCGACTCACGGCCGCAACCAACCAATTGGCCCGACCCAAGGCCGCAACCAACCAATTGGCCCGACCCAAGGCCGCAACCAACCAATTGGCCCGACCCAAGGCCGCCACCAACCACTTAGGCCCGACCCAATGCCGCAACCAACCATTTGGCCCGACCCAAGGCCGCAACCAACCAATCAGGCCCGCCCAATGCCGCAACCAACCATTTGGCCCGACCCAAGGTCACAACCTACTCAATCGGCCCAACCCAAGGCCGCACCCAACCAATCAGGCCCAACCCAAGGCCGCACCCAACCAATCAGGCCCGACCCAAGGCCCTCACTAATCAATCGGCCCGACCCAAGGCCGCACCACTTAAGTACCTTGACCAAGACCCGCAAATTATGATTTTATCCACCCATCATGTAGCTTTTTGTTCAATCGAGCTCACCTGTTTGTGTTCTAGCATGATTAGGATACTTGAATTAAATAGCCGACCAACTTTGCCTAGACCGAGACCGTGACATTTATCTCAACCAAACCAACCATTTGGTACTGCCAAACATGCCTAAACGTTCCTGTACCTTACCTTTTATATCCCCTGGAGCTACTTCCTATGCCTTGGATACAAGGATTATATCACCCTTCTTTGGATAAACTATCAACCTTTGCCTATGAACTACTTGTTTGCTCTTCAAATCATGTACCCTGGTCACACTACTGCATTTCAATGTGTGTCTGCTTCCTTGAACTTACCCCACCATCTTACCATCATCTCAACACCATTCACCCTTTATCAACCCTATCCCTGATTTTACGTCGCCTCAATCTATGATAGATTTGAGGGGGATTACCTATACCCTTAACTAGGGCAATCACTTCTTATTTATTGTCATTGACTTTACAAGACAAGCTACATGACAAGGGGTTAATGTAGACACCAAATTTGTGTCTTACGACACCTTGTGCTCCGCATCTCATTTCACAACCTAACCTCACCACCTAAACCTTACACAATTATCTATTAATTACATTATAATTAATAAATCCACATCTCCAAACCTCGCCACCTCATTTCGCCACCTCATCATGATCTAGCCCTAACCCTAAACTAACCTAATTAAGACCTATAACTTGGTCTACATCCAAACCCATGACTAATTACTCCTCACCTACACTAAAACCAACCTAATAATGACTTGACCAAGCCCACAACTAATCCCTCAGAGAAAAGGAGGGAAAGTTGGCTATTTTACTAAAAATAGCCCACTTTGACTTAACCGATATTGATTCCTACTCGACCGCCATCTTACTTAACCACCATTGGTTCCCTATAAATGACCTCCCCCAACCAAAACAAAGGATCTGAATTCATTTGAAAGATCTGGAATTCACTTGGTAAGACAGAGACAAGTGAAGAAAAGAGAAGAGTTTGCAAAGAAGGACATCGAGCCCAAGAATTACAACTCAAGAACCAGAGCATACGACACTCATCCAAGCATTGGGAGAGAATATAGCTCACTTATGATTTTCGAGATCATCCCACCTGATCCTTGCCTTCGTCATCACAAATCCTTGGACTCCGTATCTTCATCAGAACTAGTAAGTAATCTTTTACATTTTTAAATACCATTTCTTGAACTTCTGATTCATAGTAATTATAAGCCCACTTCTAGATCTACTACCCAATAGCACCCTACATCTAACTTTCATTCCTCTACCCTTACATTACCCCAAGAATAGCTCCCACACTCTCTCGAGTTTTCTCCATCACCCTATTGCCTACCCATAATCATTTACCAACCTTATAAACACCATAACCGCCTTACACCAACCTTCATTGAAATCCCTAAATCATCGCCCCTACCGATATCGGTTATCAAGAATCCAGTCTTGGTGTTATAACCGCATCGGTTATACATTGGCGACATCAATCACTCGTGACTCAAACCAAAACTAGCCTTTCCTCTATTGCCTTTTAACGAGGTAACTAAATCATAATTTCGCAATAACTTCTTTGTTATCATTTTTGTTAATTCATATTGAAATGGGAACTCACCACCTTCAAAGTAAGTCTAATATTTCCCGGGCCCAAGGTAGTTCCCTCATTTATTGTCTAACTATAATCTGGTGGTCTTGCATTCTTATTCACAGGTATTCCTTCCTGCAGAAAAAGATTTCTTCACAATTGATTTGATCTCTCTCTACGGTATGCGCACACCCTCCCAACACTCAACAGGTATTCCTCCTAGCCCTAACCCTTATCTATTTCTCAAGAGCATGAAAAGATAGAAGTAACTCTATTCTAAGAATGGAAACATTCTGTGTGAAACACCTTCATTATTGAGGAAGATTATAGTGCCCACTCTCCTTTATTATTATTATTATTATTATGTGGATGATGACATACTGGTTGACATGGACAGGTTATTGCTTTTGATTTTAGACATGTGACATTGGTATTATGGATAGCTCTAGTGTAGAGATCTATTGGATGATGATATAGTTGCAATTGAATTTAAACGATAAATGTTAAATTCTCGATATTGTTGTGATTTGGATTTAATAATTGTATGTTGCTTATATCATTTGGATGTTCTGATATGGCCACGAGGCCGAAGGGGTATTTTGCATTTTGTAGGTTAAAAATCACAACAATGTCGGGGGACTGGAGACTAACCATATTGGAATTCAGTGTGAAATCAACAAGGTCACCATGGCAACTGTGTTGATTTGTGTGTTGTGTTGTGTTAGGATTTCCACTTTTGTGACCATGGGGCATATGTGTGTATGTTTATTATGTGTTCCCTTTTTATTTATTGTTGTGTGTATTTTATTTTGTAATGTGCTTTTATTGTAATTATTTAAATATGATAGTATTATGTGGGAGTCATATAGTTAAAATTTAATTAAATTAAATGGGATGTGGAATGTGAAATTAAATGTTTTTGCCTTGGTTGAAAATGAAATTTGATTTATATATTTTATAACCTTATGGTAATTAAATAAATCTTATGTCAAAAGGTTGTCATAAATAAATGTCATAGAAGTTAATGTATTTTAGAAGAGTTTGTAAGTTACCAAGTATGGGTTGTGTAAGAATTTGTAAGAGGTTGTAAGGCTGATTTTGGAAGGTCAAACACTCCTTCCTCTTTGAAATTTGAATTTGAACTTGGAGGAAAAATTTGGAGGCTTGTGGGACAAGTTAAACTTGTCCCACACCTCTCAAAATCCTCCACCAACCATGTCTATTAATTTGGAGTCAAAATCAGATTATTTTATTACATTTTGACATGTTTTTGTGTAAGTATTGATTGCACTTGTCTTACAAAATTTAAATGCATTCCTTTTGGGGTATGGGCTACATTGTGTATGTAAGTAATTTTGTCATTTTCATTTATTATGATTTATTTTTCCTTGATGTTGAATGCTTTTGGGATGAGGAACAATGATGTGGCATCCCACTTGGAATCCACATCATCCTCTCCCTCCATCTCCTTTAAAAATTAAAATTTCCTCTCATTTGAGGTTGTTGAAAGTTGGAGATTGCACTCTTGGGTCAAATTTCTCTTGCTTTTGGGAGCTTTCTTGGTGGAAGAAGTGGAATTACTTGTGCATGCATTCCCCTTGCTGATTTGGGACTGGTTTTTGGTGAATTAAAGACTACTATTTTGGAAGCAAGTCTCCATTATGGAGAGGTAGGCTCTCATTTTTTAAAATTGTTGTTTTTCCCTCTTTTAGCATGATTTGAATGTGTTGTGTTTGCAATTTTTTTAGAGGGATGGGTAGAATGCTTAGGGCATGGTGTGGAGAGAAGACTATGAGGTTTATCAGAGGAGGGATAAGGAAATTATCATTGTTATTTGTTCTTGGGAGGGAATGTTGGTTTGGGATCCACCTAGGAAAGGAAATTGCTTGCATTTCCTACTTTGGGGGAGGTATAAGGGATAAATTTGGAGGAGGGATAAGGAGGGGTTGAGGAGGGATAAGGTTTATGGGATTGCTATGATCTTGGCGGTTTGCTCTTGGTGGATGCCCAAAATTCAACTTGGGAGGCATAAGGAGACCTCCATAGTTCTTGCTCTTGCTTGGCTTGCTTGCTTGGAGAAGGAGCCTTTGTTTTGTTTGGAATTGATTGTTGTAGTAGAGAACTACATCTTCTTGCCTTGTGTTTATTTGTGTTTGTGAATGTATGCTTGTATGTGAAGAAGCTATGTTGCCATGTGTTGTTTTATCATGTTCCATTCCAATATGGTTGGGGCTCGGGGGCCAATGTGGAAAGATGGCTTCTCTTTTCCCATTGGATGTCTTGGTTGGGTGGAGAGTGTTGCCTTTCCCCCTTCCTTGTTGTGATGAGAAGAATGAAGATGAAGAACTTAGCTTGCTGTTGTTTGGAGAAGAAAGACAACAGTTTGACAGTCATCCTTTTTGTAAATTTTAAATGTAATCCTTCCCACTTCAAGTGGATGCATGTAATTGATTTGAGACGGAAATGTTTACCGTGTAATTTGAAAGTTGTAATTGATTGTGAAATGTAAATGATATCCTAGGTTTTGTATTTGAAAAGAGAAAGAGTCACTTTCCCTTCCTCTGTTTTAAAAAGAAGAATATGATACAGTTTGTAATTTTCAATTTAGAATGTAAAGAAAGGAGATCAATTGTAAGATTGTTTAAATTCAATAAAGGAATCGAAGTTCTCTTGATATACCTTGTTGCAATATTGTTGTTGGAGATAGATGAATGAAATACATTACTTTCCCAATTGCATTGTTATCTTGGAAATCACATGACTGTTAAATTCGCAATTTTGTTTTGGAAAGAAAAATAAAAAAATTGGATCTTTGAAATGAGTTGATAAAAGTTAGAAATCAACATTGCATACTGTATACATGTCTTTGTTGAATCAATTGGATGTCTTAGAAATGAAATGGATATGTTTTCCTTAATTGAAAATTGCATAATAAATTGTAAATTCGTGGAGAAGAGAACTCTGTTTTAAGTTCATAATTTTGGCATCTTCCTTTTTAAATAAAATGAGCAGTTCAACTTTATACTCAAAAATAAATTATGAAACTTGAAATTCACACTTAGGAAGACTTGAGAAATCTAAATTCGCTAAAACAGTCAAGAATAAATCTCCAAAACTCAAAGAATTTCAATTCGAATTTACATGGTCATTTTTCCCATCAACTATCAGAAAATTGTAAACTTGAATAAATTGATTAAATTGACATATTTAAAACATTCTAATTCTTCCCTAAGTTGATCCCCCATGTTTGATTGGCATGCAGAGTGGAGGAAGGGATTCAATTTTATAAAAATTGCAAGTTTGAAAAAAAAGCCAGTTTTAAATTTTTATAAACCCTGCAGATCGATTTCTTAAAATTAACCCTCCAAAATTAACCAAATTCCAAAATTTATTATTTCTGTGTAAAGAGGACTCCGAGATCTTTCTGGAAAGTCCTCGTTTGCCTAAAATGGAGCTTCCTATCAAAAGTTGTGGCCATTTGAAGTTTTACTTCAAAATGGCCATCCCAAACCAAAAATAAATTAATTCGACCTTAGAAAAATTTAAATTTTGAACTTTGGAAAAATTTCCGCGCCCCACCAACCTCTCATCCTATCAGAAGTTTCCACGTGGCACCTTGGAGGGGCATGCCCTTAATAAAAACTTAACTTTTTGAAAATTTTGCCTTGGGAAAATTTTCACAAATTTCCCGCAACCCCGTGGACCCCAACCAATCACGTGCTGACACGTGGCGGGGGGTGCGCGGATCAAAATGGAAAACTTAACCTTTTTCCCTTTTGGAAAAATTTCACTTTTTCCTCCACCAACCCGCATCCCCGTGGCCAATCACAAAGCGCCACGTGGCCATTTGAGCAAGTGCGGAGGCATGGAGGAAAATTTTCCTTTGGAAAATTGAGACTTTGGTTTTGGGAAAAATTTCAAATTTTTCACCTTGACCCGCTTCACCGCACTAATCGGTGATGACACGTGGTATTTTGGCAAAAATTCAATTTTCTCCCTAACCCCATGGACCTCCAAGGAAAATTTTTCCCCTAAAACTCCGCCCGGCCATAACTTGAGTTTTACAAGGAGTTAGGAGGACTTCTTTATATGGTTGGAAAGGTGAGGAAATTTCCTATCAAATGAGTCTAGTTTAGGAAATTTTTGATAAATATAAGTGTGTGAAAAATATAGTTGAAGTTTATGGCTTGATAGAGAGCAGGCACAGTAATAAATTTCTCCTGAACCTTAGTAAAACTTGTAACCTCCAAATTGGACCCTTGTAAACTTGTTATAAGATAAAATAAAAATCTTGTGTCTGGTTAATCATAATTTGTTCTGGAACCTATTTAATTTCAAACTAGTGTCTTGCAACTTGGTTGTAGACTCTTTCTATAAAAAAAAATTATTCCATAATTTTTCCCTAGTTTGTTTCTTGGTCTCAAGTGGTAGTTGAAGCAGGCATCACACTTGGTATCAGAGCAGTGGTTCAAAAGCTTGGACCATTGGGCACACTCAAAAACATTGAGACTTGAAACCTAAAACTAGCAAATTGATAATCTAGAAAACAAAACAAATTGAGAATTGAACATGTTAGTGTTGGTGTAGGTGGTATACTTATTCACTTATTTAGTGGTATTCCACCTCACCATGTGAGTCATCTCACTTAGGTGGACATGGATCTAGGTGTCATCTTAGTTATGAAAGATTCTCTTACAGAATCTGTCATATGTGTAAGTGTGTCATAGGAGTTACATTCCCATTTGGGAAAGTAACTCCTCTTCTCCATTATGGAGGAATCTTCTCTTACATGGGAGTTACACATTCACTCCCCTATATGTACACCATCTCTTTTGATCTATGATAAGCCAATACAAGATAAGCTAAGGCTTCCATTCCACTCCACTTTTCGAATCTTGAGTTCTCATATGCATGCACATTGTTTTACAAAGCTTGCTTGCTTTAATCTCACAACTCCTACACTTTGGTGAAGTGTAACTATTTGATGCTCGTGAATTCCTTCCAGGTCTTCGTCCTACACTCCTTCATGGTATCAGAGCATGGGGACCGGAATCACGTTGCTCACCATTGTTGCTCCACCATGTAGTTGCTTGTGCAAGCTCTCGCTTTTGCATGTGCTTTACTTGCATATTTTAGATTCTTGTGGTTATTTTTAGTGGTTTGTTTGTGTGTTTTTTGTTGGTTTACGTGTGATCAGGGCCAAAGAAGAAGTCTATCCAGCTTATTGTGTTGGAGAGCCAAGGAAGAATACGGCCAGCAGTCTTCTTTTGCACAACAAAACATATTTCTGCGCATTGGTCTTTGTGTTCACCGGTCTGGCCCTTGCCTCTGTGTGCTTGTGCTTATCTTGGCACCTCAGACTTGATCTCCAAACCTGCATGGTCATGGTCATCTCTGCCCAGCTTTTATCAGAGGTATCAAGGCACAAAACTCAGTGTTTTTCTCCTTTTTTAACAAAACGTGGTCTGCGCATTGGGAGTTTCTTTGTCCACTGCTGTCCTCCACACATGGCCTCTACTTCAGTGGACATTTTTATGTTGTCCTCCACACGTGGCCTCAGAATATAACAGTCCTGCTCTCTGCTAAAAACGTTTTTGTTGTTTCCCTGCTACTGCTCGTGGGTTCCTTTGACCCAAACATGTGGACACCTGCAGTTTTTTTGCATTGAAAAGAACTACGTTTTTTAGCTTTGGAAAAACATTTTTCTATCTCCTGCATCGAACAACCACCTCCAGCGACCTCTGCAGCACCTCCAGCACTACCTCTACAGTGTGGCCATTCCTGTGTGGCCGCTTCGCCTCGATGTGGCCGTTCTTGTCTGGTTCAATGCATCTCCAGCTTCAACAACTTGAAAAAGATTCTCTGCCGTGACCGTTTCACAGCTCAGCAGACCTGCGCATTTTCTTGTGGACGTTGCTCAGTGGTTTCACTTCTTAGCACATGGTCTCATCTCCCACATGCCTGCAGTGACCTCCCATGCACAGACAACAACTGCAACCTGGAAACTTGGACGTTTTCTGTCCAGCACAACAGCTCCTTGGCACGTGGTTTCTTAATTTAGCTTGGTCAAAGAGTATCTTCAATGTGGGCCCCCTCCTTTCCACCTCTTTTTACTATTTAAAGGTGTTAAAAATTAAAACATTCAGTTTGGCATTGGTATTTTTATTTATTGGGTTGTATTTTGCTTGTAATTTGACCTTCCTACGCTTGTCGAAGACGGAGGGCGAGGTCCAGGGTTGGCAGGAGGCTAATCCCCCCTCGCAGTCAAAACAAAACCCTACCTAAAATTTTGTGCCATTTCCAACGAGTACCCACACGACACCCTTTGCACCCATTTCAGGCATTTTTTTAATGTGTTTGCAGTGTCTAGTGCATTTTTCCATCAGTTGCGGGAATCGTAATAATGCCATAACTTTTGACTCGCAGCTCATTTTTGAGCACTTCCTTGGTCAAAGTTGCATGATTTCTCACACTCTACGTGATGGGATTTCCAATTTTGTAAATGCACTACTTTTATAAAGTGCCACATTCTAGGGGGGTTGCTTGTACTCTTGGGCCTACACACGCAGACGCATTATTGGCCGATTCCGATGTCTTGCACCTTGCATATTACATTTTCATCATGGAGAGTGCTCTTTCCAGACGTGAGCGTCATAGGATCACCTTACAGCCTCTGCCACTTCTCACCGGGAGAGAGACCTATTCAGCCTGGCGTGCTTCCATGGAACATTACTTCGCCTATGAGGGTCTTTTAGCCTTCTTACTTGGGCCGCCTCGCACCCACCGATCATTGTCATCTAGAGGACTTCCTTGACACTTGTGACTATGTTTTTGGTCACATGATGATGCATGTCTCTCGTTCTCTCTGGTTTCACGTGGCAGACTCAGATCCACCTCATTGTGTCTGGAGCATTCTTCAGTCCTTCTATGGAGACCCTTCACATACTGCGCCATTGTTGCTGCTGCTGATTCAGTTGTCTCCTCCATTTCTTCATGTGATGACAGCCCACCGAACACAAGCTCACTTATTTATACTTCGATGACGAGGATTTTGCACCCATTTCGATGCGAGAGAGTACTACAGAGGACTCTTCTCCTCTTTCTCTCACTATTCCAGACATTGTTGTCACCCCCACATTTCATCAAATATCAAGAAGTCTCATACTCAGTCTCACACCATCATTACACTAGCCTCCTTTCCACTTCCAGTGTGCGAGGCCCATTTCACTCCTCTACCTTCATTGGATGACTCATACCTATCTAACATCGCTCTTTTGTTTGTTGAGCCCCCTCATTGGGACGAGTATCTACTTGACCTTAGTTGTCTTTTCACAAATTCCACTTGTGATGCTCTACAGGTTCCTCATCCATCTATAGGTGTTTCAGAGGAGTTCATCATCTCTATTGTTGGGAGTGCCCCTTCCGGGAATCATGTCACTTCCACATTTCCAGAGACCTTCATTGATCCACCCTTGCTTGTGGATCCATTTTCTATTGTGGGGGATGTTTTGTTCCCTTCACATCACTTGGACATCCTTTCTGCGGTGTTCCTCTTCACTCTGACAGTTCTACGCATGTGGCATTACCTTCGGTTCCTTGGCACTCACTCGCTAGACCTATGTCACACTTCCGTGCACCAGACTCAGAGTTCTTCATGTTGCTACCTTCAGTTTCCTTTGTGGAGTGGGCGGACTTCCAGCACGTCATTTCTATCCTTCCTAAGGGTAGGCACACAGTTCGTTGCGGGTGGCTCTTCTTCAGTCCAGAGGCAGAGGATCTCATCATCGACATTCTTCTGGGAGACCTCCTAGAGCTGCAGAGTTCAGATCCGTCCATGGCATCTTCTGTATTCCTCTCGTCTCCCTCTTCTTCTCTCTTCTTATTCTTTCCAAGAGATTTCCTCTTTGTACATGGGTACCCTTTCAAGCTCGTCTATGGCCGGGACCCATATTTGGCATCTTTCTTATATTAGAGAGTGTTTTGTTCTCTTGTGGTGGGTGTTTTTCCCACTGGGTTTTCCTTCACTGCTTGGGACTTCTTTCTTGTACATGGGTACCTCATCACGCTTTGTGTCGGTACCCATTTCTTGTTTCTGACTTGCCACCTCATCCTAAGTTACGATGAAGGGGGGGTGTTGGTGTAGGTGGTATACTTATTCACTTATTTAGTGTTATTCCACCTCACCATGTGAGTCATCTCACTTAGGTGGACATGGATCTAGGTGTCATCTTAGTTATGACAAATTCTCTTACAGAATCTGTCATATGTGTAAGTGTGTCATAGGAGTTACATTCCCATTTGGGAAAGTAACTCCTCTTCTCCATTATGGAGGAATCTTCTCTTACATGGGAGTTACACATTCACTCCCCTATATGTACACCATCTCTTTTGATCTATGTCAAGCCAATACAAGCTAAGCTAAGGCTTCCATTCCACTCCACTTTTCGAATCTTGAGCTCTCATATGCATGCACATTGCTTTACAAAGCTTGCTTGCTTTAATCTCGCAACTCCTACACTTTGGTGAAGTGCAACTATTTGATGCTCGTGAATTCCTTCCAGGTCTTCATCCTACACTCCTTCAGTTAGTAAACTTAGAAAACTGAAGAAAACTCAAGGTAATGAACTAACTCCCACTCTGGTCTATGCAGGGAGCTCAGACAGAGCAGGAGGAATGTTCACAGAGGCTCAGAGTCACCACCACCACCACCACACCAGGGTTTAGCAGCTATCCTACCACAGATTTTACAGACCCTCCAGGATGTTAATGCCACCTTACGCGGAGGATCAGTAGGAGGGCACTCAGGCAGATAGGATAGAGATACTTCCATTGAGGGACATGCACCTCCTCCACAGGGTGAGGAGGATGGAGGAGAGAATTTTCATGGAGAGTCAGCTAGAGCAGAGTCTCCTTTGAGGGGACATGGTGACCATATTTCAGGATAGAGAGAGAGGTCTCGGAGCCCTAGGCTCGGGGACAGGTAGGCAGAGAGGCCCAGAGGCCATCAGACCACAGCTGCGGATCACATTAGGGAGATCCTGAAGCTTAGGCCCTCACATTATTTAGGTGACATAGGTGGTTTCCAGGCAGAGGCCTGGCTAGTTAGCTTGAGCGGTTGCTTTAAGCTTTGTCCTTGTTCTAGCAACATGAAAGCTCGTGTTGCGATCCATCTACTAAAGGATGGAGTGGAGTATGGTGGAGAATGGAGGAGAAGAATCTCCTTATAGATTCAGAGATAGTCACTTGGGAGCTATTCGAGGAGAGATTTAGGAGTAGATACTTGCCACGGAGATTCATACAGTAGAGGATTGATGAGTTCCATGACCTTTGATAGGCTTCCCTTACAGTGGCTGAGTATGAGAGTAGGTTCTGGACCTACTTCAGTACGTTGATTACATGCAGGATGAGCAGGTGCAGATCCACGGTGTTCATCTCGAGGCCTTAATATAGACATTGGAGGTGCTTTTGGATCCACCGCCCACGAGACATTAGCGAGAGGCCGTTGAGAAGGCCTACATTACGAGAGGATACTTGGGGTAAAACCCGGTAGAGGCTAGAGACTGGTCGGGAGCCATATTCAAGCAGTCGCGAGGATAGTAGATCAAGGGGGTTAGCTCCTCCTCCTCGTGGTGGTCAGCATTCTTTGTAGTCATCTTTTAGACCACAACAGAGCAGCAGTAGTCCCACCCACCGTTTAGGCCTCCTTAGAGAGCTGATGCACAAAGAGGTCGCAGTATGGGGCCTCCTCCTAGGGGACCCACTAGGACATAGGGTGGAGCTAGAGCTCAGTCAACAGGAGCTCAACCATAGAGGCCACAACAAACTATGGTTGGATCATCAAGGTCCACAGCACCTACCTCTAGGGTACCTTCTGGCGGTGCTGCAGTTTGGAGGACTTCAGGTGGTTGCTTCGGTGTGGAGTAGCGGGACACTTTTGGAGAGATTTCCCCTAGAACCCTAATAAGGGTAAGGCACCCATCTCAGAGCCTACAGTCAGAGACATGGGATGGAGTCACAGGATCTATGCAATGGTCAAGAACCACCAGGCTGAGCACCAGAGCATGGTCATTGAGACTACAGGTAGCATTGGAGGTGTTCCTACTTCTATATTGTTTGATTCTGGTTCTTCTGATTCATTTATTGCACCATCCTTGGTAGAGTGATGCAGGCTAGTGGTTGTTAGACAAGGTCATAGTTGGAATTTCAAGATGGCATCGGGAGCCAAAGTCTCTGTAGACTCCTTAGTAAAGGAGTGTGTTGTTAACTTGGGACCTTTCACCACCACTTCAGATCTCCGCATACTTTCTTTGGGCTTGTATGGAGTCATTTTAGGAATGGATTGGTTGTCTACACACAGGGCCAGGATGGATTGCTATCATAAGACTATATCTTGTGTAGACAATCTTGGAGTTGAGTCGGTGATTTATGGAGTCAGGAGACCTGTTTCTATTCACACTATCTTCGCTATGCAGCTCAAGCGGTGTGTGCGACAGGGTTGTCATATGTATGCTGTCACAGTCAATGACCAGACAGAGGATGGATCTAGTGGGCCATCACTGGATGACTATCCCATTTTGAGAGAGTATGTAGATGTTTTTCCAGGGGAGCTACTGGGGATGCCACCCCCAAGTGAGATTGATTTCTATATTGATTTGGTTCTAGGAGCAGAGCCTATCTCATGGGCTCCTTATCGGATGACCACCCCAGAGCTCTTTGAGCTCAAGTTGCAGCTGGAGGGCCTTCTAGAGAAAGGCCTTATCCATCCTAGTGTATCCCCTTGGGGTGCACTGGTTATTTTTGTTAAGAAGAAGGATGGATCCTTGAGGTGTGCATAGACTACCGCCAGTTGAATAAGGTAACAATCAAGAATTGTTATCCTCTTCCTCGCATTGATGACTTGTTTGATTAAATTAAGGGAGCCACGGTGTTCTCTAAGATCGATCTCAAGTCTGGGTACCATCAGTTGAGGATTATGAAGGCAGACATCCATAAGTCTTCTTTTCATACGAGGTATGGGCACTATGAGTTCACAGTGGTGCCTTTTGGTTTGACGAATGCCCCATAGTGTTTATGAGTTTGATGAATGGGGTATTCAGGACCTTTTTAGATCGCTTCGTGCTCATTTTTCTTGATGACATTCTGATTTACTCACATACGCATGAGGAGCACGAGGGGCACCTTCGTCAGGTTCTTCAGTGTCTTCGTGAGTAGCAACTTTATGGGAACTTGGAGAAGTGTGCTTTCTTTCAGTCAGAGATTCAATACTTGGGTCATATCATCTCAGGTGAAGGTATCATAGTTGATCCTTCCAAGATTAGAGCCATTATGGATTGGCCACACCACTACAAAGGACAGAGTGCGCGCAGCTTTCATGGGGTTAGTAGGGTATTATAGGAGATTTGTGCAGGACTTCTCTCGGATAGCACACCCCATCACTTCCCTTCAGCAGAAAGGGAAGAAGTTTGTTTGGTCAGACAGGTGTGAGAAGGCCTTCAGGACACTGAAGGAATATCTCACTTCAGCACCCATTCTTGCAGTGCCGGATCCACATGGTGAGTTTTTGTTTGCACAGATGCTTTGTTGGCAGGCCTTGGAGGTGTTCTTATGCAGGAGGGCAGAGTTGTAGCTTTTGAGTCTCACAAACTCAAGGATCATGAGCTTAATTATCCTACCCATGATCTTGAGCTTGTGGTAGTTGTGCATGCTTTAGTTTGATGGAGACACTTTCTTCTTGGTCGAGATTCACACTCAGGATAGATCATTTGAGTCTTCGCCACCTTTTCATGCAGCCCAATCTAAATGCTCGTCAGAGACGTTGGATGGAGTTGCTTTGTGAGTATGACATGGAGATAGAGCATGTGAAGGGGAAGGAGAATGTGGTTGTAGATGCCCTCAGCAGACGGAGGCATTTGAGCATGGCTACTTTAGTGAGCACAGATTTATGGAGCAGGATCCTTCAGCAGCTTCCTCTTGACAGTTTCTACATTGCAGCCCAAGCAGAGATTGAGTCCTAGAGACCCCTTGAGGGAAATTTTATGGTTTCTCACTAGAGGTAGATGGTCTTCTCAGGCACAAAGGTCAGATTTATGTTCCTAGAGACGGAGGCTTGAGGCAGGACATCTTGACAGAGGCACATCGTGCACCCTATTCAGCCCATCCTGGGGTGAAGAAGATGCACGCCACCTTGAGATAGTTATATCACTGGAGAGGACTTCGTAGGGATGTGGCTCAGTTTGTGTCATGCTTTGTTTAGAGTGCCAAAAAGTGAAGGCCAAGCATCAACATCCAGCTGGCCTTCTCTATCCTCATGCTATACCAAAGTGGAAATGGGACACCATTTCCATGGATTTCATTGTTGGATTACCAATGTCGAGATATCACCATGACGCCATCATGGTCACGGTTGATAAATTGACAAAAGTAGCTCACTTTTCCCTAGTGAAGACCACCTATAAAGCTAGTGTGGTGGCACGTGTTTACTTGGATGAGATTGTCAGGTTGCATGGGATTCCACGGAAGATCATTTGTGACTGCGATCCTTTATACACTTCCCATTTCTGGACTACCATGCAGTATGTTCTTGGGATGAAGATTAACTTTAGCATAGCCTATCACCCAGAGACAGATGGATAGATTGAGAGGGTGAATCATATTTTGGATGATATGCTCTAGATGTATGTGATGGATCAATAGTCTAAGTGGGAGGAGTATTTGTATCTTGTGTAGTTTGCCTACAATAATAGTTTCCAGAGTTCTATAGACATGGCTCCTTTTTAGGCCTTGTATGGTAGGGAGTGTAGGACACCCCTTAGCTAGGATATATTGGAGGATAGAGTATCCTTAGGACCAGCTCTTTTGTAGGACATGGAGCAGCAGGTAGTGTTGATCAGGTAGAGATTGCAAGAGGCACAGGATAGGTAGAAGAAGTACACTGATCAACATAGAACCAAGTGTAATTTTGATGTGGGCATGAAGTTTTTCCTTCATGTTAGGCCACATAAGAGCCCGATCCGTTATGGAAAAGGTTCTAAGTTAGCTCCTTGGTTTGTTGGACCTTTTGAGATCTTGGAGCGTATCGGCCGTTGGCTTACCATCTAGCATTGCCACCTAGCTTGTCTCGCGTACATGATGTGTTTCATGTTTCTGTTCTTAGGAGATACATCACAGATCCTTCTCATGTGCTAGATTAGACATCATTGCAGGTACAAGATCAGGGGCAGGTGATGGTGGAGCCCATCCGTATCATCGATCGCAGGACCCTGGGCCTTCAAGGCAGAGAGATTGATCGTGCACGAGTGTGCGGGGGACAGATATGATGAGACTGCAGCCACTTGGGAGGATGCTACTGTGTTACAAGTTTAGTTTCCACATTTGTTCCAGTGACTTCCAGGAGGAAGTCGAGTCTAAGGGGAGGGGGATGTAGTGCCCACTCTCCTTTGACACTGTTTAGACACTGACCCTGACACTATTGATCATATTTTGGACATAATTATGTTTTGATATAGTATGATGTGTATATGCTAGATCATGGATTCCTATGGACATTATTACGTTTTTCTTACTATGATGGTTAGATGTTAGACTATGGATTAATATTAATCTGGGTTCAGTTATTATGCTTAAGGATCATTGAGACATTATTATTATTATGTGGATGATGACATACTGGTTGACATGGACAGGTTATTGCTTTTGATTTTAGACATGTGACATTGGTATTATGGATAGCTCTAGTGTAGAGATCTATTGGATGATGATATAGTTGTAATTGAATTTAAACGATAAATGTTAAATTCTCGATATTGTTGTGATTTGGATTTAATAATTGTATGTTGCTTATATCATTTGGATGTTCTGATATGGCCACGAGGCCGAAGGGGTATTTCACATTTTACAGTTAAAAATCACAACAATGTTGGGGGACCGAGACTAACTATATTGGAATTCAGAAAATCAACAAGGTCACCATGGCAACCGTGTTGATTTGTGTGTTGTGTTGTGTTAGGATTTCCACTTTTGTGACCATGGGGCATATGTGTGTATGTTTATTATGTGTTCCTTTTTTATTTATTGTTGTGTGTATTTTATTTTTAATGTGCTTTTATTGTAATTATTTAAATATGATAGTATTATGTGGGAGTGATATAGTTAAATTTAATTAAATTAAATGGGATGTGGAATGTGAAATTAAATGTTTCGCTTGGTTGAAAATAAAATTTGATTTATATATTTTATAACCTTATGGTAATTAAATAAATCTTATGTCAAAAGGTTGTCATAAATAAATGTCATAGAAGTTAATGTATTTTAGAAGAGTGTGTAAGTTACCAAGTATGGGTTGTGTAAGAATTTGTAAGAGGTTGTAAGGCTGATTTTGGAAAGTCAAACACTCATTCCTCTTTGAAATTCAATTTGAACTTTGAGGACAAATTTGGAGGCTTTTGGGAGAAGTTAAACTTTTCCCACACCTCTAAAAATCCTCCACCAACCATTTCTATTAATTTGGAGTCAAAATCATATTATTTTATTACATTTTGACATGTTTTTGTTTAAGTATTGATTGCACTTGTCTTACAAAATTTAAATGCATTCCTTTTGGGGTATGGGATATATTGCGTATGTAAGTAATTTTGTCATTTTCATTTATTATGATTTGTTTTTCCTTGATGTTGAATGCTTTTGGGATGAGGAACAATGATGTGGCATCCCACTTGGAATCCACATCATCCTCTCCCTCCATCTCCTTTAAAAATTAAAATTTCCTCTCATTTGAGGTTGTTGAAAGTTGGAGATTGCACTCTTGGGTCAAATTTCTCTTACTTTTTGGGAGCTTTCTTGGTGGAAGAAGTGGAATTACTTGTGCATGCATTCCCCTTGCTGATTTGGGACTGGTTTTTGGTGAATTAAAGACTGCTATTTTGGAAGCAAGTCTCCATTATGGAGAGGTAGGCTCTCACTTTTTTTAAATTGTTGTTTTTCCCTCTTTTAGCATGATTTGAATGTGTTGTGTTTGCAATTTTTTTAGAGGGATGGGTAGAATTCTTAGGGCATGGTGTGGAGAGAAGACTATGAGGTTTATGAGAGGAGGGATAAGGAAATTGTCATTGTTATTTGTTCTTGGGAGGGAATGTTGGTTTGGGATCCACCTAGGAAAGGAAATTGCTTGCATTTCCTACTTTGGGGGAGGTATAAGGGATAAATTTGGAGGAGGGATAAGGAGGGGTTGAGGAGGGATAAGGTTTATGGGATTGTTATGATCTTGGCAGTTTAGTCTTGGTGGATGCCCAAAATTCAACTTGGGAGGCATAAGGAGACCTCCATAGTTCTTGCTCTTGTTGGCTTGCTTGCTTGGAGAAGGAGCCTTTATTTTTTTTGGAATTTATTGTTGTAGTAGAGAACTATATCTTCTTTCCTTGTGTTTATTTGTGTTTGTGAATGTATGTTTGTATGTGAAGAATTTATGTTGCCATGTGTTGTTTTATCATGTTCCATTCCAATATGGTTGGGGCTCAGGGGCCAATGTGAAAATATGGCTTCTCTTTTCCCATTGGATGTCTTGGTTGGGTGGAGAGCGTTGCCTTTCCCCCTTCCTTGTTGTGATGAGAAGAATGAAGATGAAGAACTTAGCTTGCTGCTGTTTGGAGAAGAAAGACAATAGTTTGACAATCATCCTTTTTGTAAATTTTAAATGTAATCCTTCCCACTTCAAGTGGATGCATGTAATTGATTTGAGACGGGAAATGTTTACCATGTAATTTGAAAGTTGTAATTGATTGTGAAATGTAAATGATATCCTAGGTTTTGTATTTGAAAAGAGAAAGAGTCACTTTCCCTTCCTCTGTTTTAAAAAGAAGAATATGATACAGTTTGTAATTTTCAATTTAGAATGTAAAGAAAGGAGATCAATTGTAAGATTGTTTAAATTCAATAAAGGAATCGAAGTTCTCTTGATATACCTTGTTGCAATATTGTTGTTGGAGATAGATGAATGAAATACATTACTTTCCCAATTGCATTGTTATCTTGGAAATCACATGACTGTTAAATTCGCAATTCTGTTTTGGAAAGAAAAATAAAAAAATTGGATCTTTGAAATGAGTTGATAAAAGTTAGAAATCAACATTGCATACTATATACATGTCTTGTTGAATCAATTGGATGTCTTAGAAATGAAATGGATATGTTTTCCTTAATTGAAAATTGCATAATAAATTGTAAATTCGTGGAGAAGAGAACTCTGTTTTAAGTTCATAATTTTGGCATCTTCCTTTTTAAATAAAATGAGTAGTTCGAATTTATACTCAAAAATAAATTACAAAACTTGAAATTCACACTTAGGAAGACTTGAGAAATCTAAATTCGCTAAAATAGTCAAGAATAAATCTCCAAAACTCAAAGAATTTCAATTCGAATTTACATGGTCATTTTTCCCATCAACTGTCAAAAATTTGTAAACTTGAATAAATTGATCAAATTGACATATTTAAAACATTCGAATTCTTCCCTAAGTTGATCCCCCATGTCTGATTGGCATGCGGAGTGGAGGAAGGGATTCAATTTTATAAAAATTGCAAGTTTGAAAAACTGCCAGTTTTCAATTTTTATAAACCCTACAGATCAATTTCTTAAAATTAACCCTCTAAAATTCACCAAATTCTAAAATTTATGATTTTTTTGTAAATAGGACTCCAAGAGATTTCCGAAAGTCCTCGTTTGCCTAAAATGGAGCTTCCTATCAAAAGTTGTGGTCATTTGAAGTTTTACTTCAAAATGGCCATCCCAAACCAAAAATAAATTAATTCGACCTTAGAAAAAAAAAAAAAAAATTTAAACTTTGGAAAAATTTCCTAAAAATTTCTGTGGCCCCGCCAACCTCTCATCCTATCAAAATTTTCCACATGGCACCTTGGAGGGGCATGCCCTTAATAAAAACTTAACTTTTTGAAAATTTTACCTTAGAAAAATTTTCACAAATTTCCCTGCATCCCCGTGGACCCCAACCAACCATGTGCTGACATGTGGCAGGGGGGTGCACGGATCAAAATGGAAAAACTTAACATTTTTCCCTTTTGGAAAAATTTCACTTTTTCCTCCGCCGACCCTCATCCCCGCGGCCAATCACAAAGCGCCACGTGGCCATTTGAGCAAGTGCGGAGGCATGGAGGAAAATTTTCCTTTGGAAAATTGAGACTTTGGTTTTGGGAAAAATTTCAAATTTTTCCCCATGACCCGCTCACCGCACTAATCACGTGATGACACGTGGCATTTGGGAAAATTTTCCCAATTTTCTCCCTAACCCCGCGGACCTCCAAGGGAAAATTTTCCCCTAAAACTCCGCCTGGCCATAACTTGAGTTTTACAAGGAGTTAGGAGGACTTCTTTATATGGTTGGAAAGGTGAGGAAATTTCCTATCCAATGAGTCTAGTTTAGGAAATTTTTGATAACTCTAAGTGTGTGAAAAATATAGTTGAAGTTTAGGGCTTGATAGAGAGCAGGCCTGGCAATAAATTTCTCCCTGAACCTTAGTAAAACTTGTAACCTCCAAATTGGAGACTTGTAAACTTGTTATAAGATAAAATCAAAATCTTGTGTTTGGTTAATCATAATTTGTTCTGGAACCTATTTAGTTTCAAACTAGTGTCTTGTAACTTGGTTGTAGACTCTTTCTATAAAAAAATTATTCCATAATTTTTCCCTAGTTTGTTTCTTGGTCTCAAGTGGTAGTTGAAGCAGGCATCACAAAGATAAAGCATTTACTACAGGAACAAGTACCCTAAAGAAAAAACACTCAAAGTGCAAGTTGAATAGAAAGAAGTGGACACCTATGTTTTCTCACATAGAATTCATGGATGATCCTGGGAAGGTGTTATTCACGAGGTTCCAGAGCACCCTTTCCCTAGAAAATTTACACAGTTGAGATTTATTGGACCAAGATAGGGCCATGACAAGAATGAAGAAGATGATAAACTAGAATATACACTGTCATGTGGAGGAGCCTTAAACTGAGTTCAACGACCATGTGATCGAGACCATTCACTTGAATAAGAAGGAAGGGTCGACATATAAAGTAGTGGACCCAAGCCACCTTAATGATGAGCATATGTACAATGCATTACAAAATATTTCTACGAGAGGTAATAAGGTGGATCTTAGATGTAGGGGTGACTATTCAGACCTTAGTTACGGACAAGAAGGGAAAGGAGAAGGATATTGAAATACTATGCCAAGGATTGAAGGGTGAGCATGCACGAACCATGGAGGCCCATGATCAAGTCGGTGCCTTAGTGAATAAGATCTTGGGGAATTTTTAACATTGGTGTGCCAAGCCAAGATGGATTATAATGATGAAATGGAATACTTAGAAGATATGGTGGGGATGTTGTTGACCAACATCAAGAATGACATGGGGACCACAACTAAGGAGCTCACAAAGGAAAAAGAAAACAACAAGGTCACCATTGAAGCCCGGGTTACAGAGTTGGAGGAATTGCTCACCCAACTCAAGGAGGAAAATATTTTGGTAGACATGGGCTTCAATAATTGTAGAAAATGTGAGCCCATAGTCGATGCGTGAGTAGCATAGGAAGAGGCTACTCCCATACATTGCAGGAAAATTTCCTAACAAACAAAATTGAGTGTGCCCAACTGATCATTGACACCATAGCCCAAAAGGAAAAGATGAAGACCAAGCGTGAGAAATTTTATTTTCATATTGGTGAACTCTAGGACTCTATCACAGAACAAATTGATGATTTTGAGGGTGTTTACATGGAGCTAATGGTGGTCATACAGAGTTGAAGGGGAAGGTGGAAGAGACTACACTAGACCAAGTACCCAACATTGTGGGGAGGCACCGGGAAGGATTTAGCAGAATTGGAAGTAGGGAATAAGCTAAAGGGCATGATAGATATGGAGTTTCTGAGCTTCTCTAGTTATTCACTTAAGATAGTGAGCCTTACACAATGTTTTTTCCTTATTAATTTTGGTCAATGGAGTTTGGTTTGGAAAATGCAAAGGATTTTTAGGGGAAAAAATATAGCTAGTATGGGGTAATGGTTGTCCCCTAAGGAAGCTATGAACATAAGGAGTTTGGTTTGGTGAACATGAAGGTTTTGTTGTGTGCCAAAGAAAAGCGTAGAGGTTGGCATGGAAGTAACTTTGGGGAAAGTCCGGAGGTTCATGCAAATGAAGAATAATGTGAGGACTTAACTACATTTTGGATCATGGTTAAATTCTAATAAAGGAACACATGGAGATGTGACCAGAATTGGCTATGTATAGGGTTAGGACATAGAGACTTGTAGCTCAAGGAAAGAATATTATGGGGAATCATTAGTGTTACCATGATAGGATTAGGAGGCGTAGTAAAGTGGACTTAGCTACGGTTAGTGGAACTTGCATGCTAAAAAATACTTGAGTATGGAAAAGCATGATAACATTTGGCGGGTGGTGGGAAAATATTCCTTGGAGTCCCATGTTATGTATTGATTAGCACGACAACGAGAGAAAGGGTCAGGAAGATAATGCGAGAGAGATTTGTTATGGAAGAAGAACAAGGGGTGTGCGTAATATATGAAGTAGGTATGATCTAGAAGGTAGAGATAGTTGGGAGATATGTGTGTGTTCGGTGTTATAAAATTTGTAATGAAGCCATTAAAGGATAATACTAAGACTTTATTGATTTATATGGTCTAGTTATGGATCTCTAGATGTACTTGGCTACTCTAAACATATTTGAATCAATAGATGATGATGTTGTTTAGTATATTTATGTTTTATGGATTCAAACCCTTGTGTTATTGATATGGTTTATGGTTCATATCTAGTTATTCGGTGTTTCTATGATGTCACTTTCATGTTATTGTGCATCTGTTTTTGGTTCTAGTCCTTTATCTTGGTTCTAAAGGATGGATGTTTGTATTTCCCATATTTGCAAACATTCCTCCATTAATGGTGAACATTCTTGTAAATCTGATATAAAGGAGGGATCGGCACCTCCGCATGCCTCTCGGTGAGCACCCAATCTAGACTAGGTGATATGCCAGCGAGGGAGTAGGGAAACCTAACTACATGGAGAAACTTTTCATCTTCACCTTCTTTCACATATGTGTGGAATTATTCCCTTATACATCCCATCTATCACTAGGGGCATAAACATTTCTTATTTTCTTACACATAGCTTCGGAAAACTTTTAGAAAATCATAAAAACATTCTTATCACTTTTGAAAAATTCAAAATATTCAACTATCTTTGGTTATAAATATTAAAACATTCAATTACATCTCATAGAACACTAAAAAAATACCGTTGTCACAAGATAATACCGAAAACAATATCAAAACATTTCAAATCGTCCCACAAAAACACAAGGTAGTGTTTTCTTACTTTGTTGTTTTTTTATTCATAGTTTTGTTTATTTTCTTTTTCATATTGTGTGATTTGATTGGATTCATTTTCTTACTTATATTAAGTATTATTTTAATTTATTGTGAATTTTTTCAGATTCATTTTATCTTGCATACTTGTACATAGTTGTGTTGTTTTGATTATATGTGGTTAACTTTAACTCATTCTTGTCTTGTTTTATTGTACATTTTTATCATTTCATCATAAATATCATTTATCATCACATCTAGACATCATCACCTATCAATAAATGCTAAGCTACATCATCATACAAATGAAAATTAAACATGTATGCTAAGCTAAATCACATAATATCACCAATTGGGGCAAGAGGGATTATCTTTATCCCCCTCATAATACACCATAATAAAAATATGGGCTAAACATGATATCTCGAAACAAAAATGTGATAAACATAAAATTCCATCATCATATATCCATATAAAAAATTAATGTCCATATACAAAATGTGTCTCGATATTCATCACATAAAAATTGGCCATCATGGGCATGGATAAAAAAGTTCATCACGAGGTATAATAAAAAATAGTACATATACATCCAAGATAAAAATGTGCCTTCATCATGAGGCATAAATCACAAAAATACATCAATAATGAGTCATGGATGAAATTCACCAACGCTTGGACTACCGGGTTTCTAAAGTCTCTCATTGGGAGTTGACATCTGAAACAATCTAGCGGACTATGAGGGCTTGTGTGATGCGTAGATCTCATTTAAATGCCTACAATCTCGATGTAAGGGGGTACACTTTATCCCTCTCAAACTGTAGTAAAATATACAACATCGTAATGTGTAACATGACCTAAAGTTGTTGTAAAATCATATACTAACTCTCCATCTCTATACGTATGCATTTGTGTGATAGATAGCATCATGCTCTCATGTAATTTGGAATATGTTGACTCCTAGCTATGTCCTTAGCTACTTTCATGTAGATATGTCCTGGTCCTTCTCTATGGTGACTTTATATAATCATTACTGCACTATCTTTACTATAATAAAATATATGTCACCATGATTTAGTGTTATATCTCTCAAGCTATAAAGCGGTCACTGATGGGCTACCTACTCCCCTCTATCTAGGTGGTGATCTTTGTAGTTACCTAGGGGCTGATCCGTAGCCCCCACCTATTGTAATATATCCAGGAGATGAGCCCCATCCATCCCATCCTCTACCTACCAGAATGTGTACTAGTGATCTCCATTCTTCTCCTTCTTTGTTCCCAACTCCGCCATCTATAGACTCGGTACTCTAGGTGGTGAAGGTGGAACATGTATAACAACCCACTATGTAATTTTTTTGTAACATATGTATTTTTACCTATGATTGATGTTGTGGATAAGGTTGTGGTTGTTGTTTCTATAAAAGAACCTATGGTTGATGACCCCGTGGCTACACTATATCTACTAGTGGTACCTTTTCCTACTAAGCATGTTCTTTGAGCAGAACCTATGGTCTAATCCTACCTCAGCCTTAGTTAGGCCCCATGTCACTCTATCTCATAAAGCATGTCCATGTAAACTATGTGATTCCAGTAGCTACGCAGAAATCTATGGCTTCTGAGGTATGGTAATTCACATGGGAATAACTGTGGTGTATAAAGGAATTTCATCTCGGTGTGGTCCCAAGGTCTCTGACAACTATGGCGATTCTACCCATGGTAGTGTGAAAACACCTCTAAAGTTGTCTCGAGCTCATCAATTTCTAATTTGAGGCCCAAACTAAAAAGTATCTCATGCTCATCACATGTACCACATGTCATCACCTATAATTCCATGTACATGGCCTAAATGTCTCTACACTTGGTCCACACAATACCACACGATGATATGAGTGTGGTTACTAGTGACAAAATTATCTACCTCTAAAGTGATGAGCTAAACTACATCCTCTCACCACTCGTATAATTAGTATGGTCATCAAGTGACCATACAAAGTTATATGTCATTGAATTCCCACCTATAATATGTTGTATCACCCATGTGTGAAAAAACATCCTTGTCCATTATCTCTTATCCATTGCAGGATGGCTCATCTCGAGCCCTAACTCATAACACTCCATGTGGGAGACCATTAACAATGTGGTCCTAGGCCCAGATATATAGTAATGTAGAAGGTCCCATGATCCTCATGCCTCGATATGCTATCAAGTGTAGGCCCAATACATGTGTTCCAATATGTAATGACCACACAGAAGACCTATCTATCCATAAGGTGTCATATAACTCATGTCAATCCAATTGGGAAGTGTGTACCCATCTTATCATGAATCAAGTAGCCACTGACAAGAGTGATCAAGTAAACATGTATTCTTGCAATCTTTTTATCCACAAAAATATGTAGAGGATTAATCCCATATCCTTCAGGGTATGTCCCGATGTAAAACTATGTCCCATATGCAATCAAGGATCCAAATGTGATCCCCATCGTAATGAAAAGGCTGCCTTGGATCGGAAGTCAAAGGATACAATACACATCCTCTAAAGTCACGAACATCTTGCCATTTTATAGTCTAAAGGTCTCTGGCTCCCGCTCTGCCATCTCTCCACTAAGGAAGTCGGGAGGGCATGGTCTAAAGTGATGCGAGGCATCTATGTAATGTAGGCGAGTTATGTGGCCTACAAGGTCATGGCCAAGAAAATATGCTCTCCCCGTGTGAAGGTTTTCTTATAGGCTCTAAGACACCGTTCCACTCATGTACATGTAAAATTCATAATCTCACCTACAAGAGTGCAAAAAAATTATTAACATCATATATTCTATAAAGGTTTTCCTAATATGTTCTAATTTCTTTGGCATTCTTCTATTCATTTCTATATTTTTCTAAAAATATGCAAATTTCTTCTAAGAATTCTCCTAAGGCCAAAGTGATGCTCTAGCACAAGCCTTTTTACACTAGTGTAAAACTTTCGGCATTAGCATAAGCTAGTGCTCGTGTGCACCTTTCTCCGATTAGTTTATCATTCTTGCACTAGCACAAGCCCGCACTAGAACACCCATGGTTAGGCTAGCTTACCCATTTTCATGCTAGTGCAACCCTAGCCACCACACACCTAATTCTACCCTAACTTATTTAGTTTGACTCTAGCGCAAGCCCTTTGCACTATTGCAATCCTAGTTATTCTAGATGAGCCAAAGGCTTGTGTTAGTGTCATCCCATGATTTTACCCTTGCAATAAATGCACTTTGAAAAATCTAAAAATAATTTTTTTCTTACCGGTGCATAATTTGAGGGAGGCTTCATGTACTATCGAACACAATCTACATGGTGTTTATGCCCTTGAATTTTTCCCATTTCTCTTGTAAGTCGGAGAAAATATCTCACTAAATCTCAAAAGGGTAGGTTAACAATAACTCGTCACGCGTTGGATTTTACCCCTCCCGACTTGCTATTTATAGTCATTTTCCCCTAGTTCTTCATTTTCTTGCCTCCAGGGGCTAGATGACTGCTGCAATTCTTCTATATTCTTCTTGCTAAGTTCTAGAACTCATCATAATGATTATTTTTATTAAATAATTTTATTTTTTCTCATTTTCGTTATGTTTGGGCATGTTTTTTCTTCCCGTGACCCTTTTTTCTACCCGGGGGGCATATTTCTACTTCCCAACATTTTTGGTAATATACCACAATATTTTCATTCTTATATATCATTTTATTCCTAAAAATTCAAAAAATTGGTAACATTCGATAAAATAAACAAAATTGGTAAAAATTCAAAAAAATCCAAAAAATTGGTAAAATTACAAAAATCCAAAAAATTAGTAAAAGTTAAAAAAATCCAAAAAACTTATTAAATTCAATTTTTTTCAAAAATTAGTAATAAGCATGCACACATCTAAAGCTTTTATAGGATGCATTATCCTTAAACATTTGAATTTTCCTCAAAACATATTTCTTTGGTCCTTGCTTTTCTTGCAAAAATGAATCGCGAGATCAATTTGATCTACCTATATTAACAAAGATGGTTTTCTTACTATGTTTGTACGCCCTTGGGAAAATGATTTCTTTGGTACTATTTTATACTTCACAATTTCTTTTTCATAGGATCCATGTGTCCTTTGTATATTCACCTCACTTGTATCCATTCTTGGGGTGTCATTTTTAACCCTTATCATTAAATTCAACATTTGGGAACTGAATCTTGATAATAAAAACATTAGTACAACTACCTTAATTGTTATTTATTTAAGAATGTGTGTTTTTACTTGTTTCCTGTCAGTTATCCTATTTACTTTCTCATATTGCATTACGTTATGTATGTCTCATTGAGTTAGTGTTTTAAAGAATGAAAAATTTTAGTGTTTTAGCTTTTCATGTTATTTTACACTTTTATTTTATGTGTATATTATAATAAAGGGTCAATGATGTCTATCATGTGATAAAAGTGATGAAAAAAATTATTTATTAAATGAGCTAGATGAAATATATTTCCATTTTCTGCATCTTCAATATCGTTTTCTTCTATCAATTCATCTTCAAAATCACCAGGAGATAGGGATTATTTTTGTCCCCCTCCCCCACCTTGTTTCTTCTGTCCATTTCCTACATATTTTTTTAATTTTTGATCGACATCTTCTATCACCCCATTGACACTCAAGGGGAATCCTTCATTCTATTAATTTTTAATCTATCTCCTTCAAAGTTTACTTGTTTATAATCTGTTTATTATATTTGAAGTGGCTTCGTTTATGCCACCCCAAAGAGGGGAAAATGTAGACACCTAAAATCCTCCTATTCACTTTTATTGTTAAAATTGTACTATCCTCTTTCCCATCATTTTTTTATAATTAGTGATTTCTCGCTAATTAATTAACGCTTCCTCTATTTTGGTCAATTGACAACACTTCGTAATTAACTAGTCTTTATCACATTCCATATGCCAATTAACGACACGTGGTTAGTTATAATCCTAATTTAATAAATTAATTAACTATTATTAGTTAATTAAGAATTTATAATGTTTTATTTATTATTTAATCAATAAACCATTTTATTTGTTGAATCCCTCTTTCAAATGCTTCATATCATATCAAATTCCTCCTAAATCACCTCTAATTAGCCTAAAAGCTTATTCTATCCTATTAATAAATCTTAATTGATTAATTAAATCATCTCCAACTCCCATGAGTTGATAAGCACTTGTTAATTACTCCAATCAATCTTAACAAGCATAAATCTACTTTATCCTATATTCATTAGGATTCAAGCTTCTCCCAAATTGGAAAGATATATAAATGGCCCTCCTTCATCCTTTCACACCTACACCATACTTTTTCTAGTATTTCATATAAGACATATGATCAATATCCTTCTCCATTATTCGAATAGCTAATTCATCTTGTGCATCCATTCTACCATTGTTGAGTAGAAAGGAAGATCCAAACTTGGCCTTGTAGCCATTTCTTGGTGAGATCCTTCCCTCTCTTTGGTAATCAAACACACAAATTTGATTACTCATGATCTAAAGAGGCTCATGTTGTAGAGTAATCATACATTTTAGTAGGAATGGTTAGCAATTAGATGATTTCCTTCATGTTCTTGCATTTATTAGCTAGTTTCCATTAATCTTTAATCATGATGTACTTAGTAAATTAAATTTTTTTAGAGGCTACTTGGTGTTAGTTTCTTTAGCATATCTTAGTTAATTTAGTGTTTTCACACATAACATGCATCATATCATAAACTAGAAGGCATAACAAATCAATTACACCATGTAGTCACCATACTCAGAGACATCAATTACTAGAATCCATCCTCCATAATCCATTATATCAAAGTATTACATAATAGAAGCTGAATACATAATCATACATAGGTGCTGGAACATGAGCAAGTATAAAACCCTAGGAAATTACTATTAACACTCAGGTATGCATAAAAGAACATAATATGTGGTACAAACAAAATGAAGAACAAAAATTATATATAAAGGTGGGGACCTTCACTTCACTTCCCATGCACCTTCCTAATAATAAGCATGCCCAAAACAACCATGCCTTAAATGTTGTATGCTTTTACAATGGAGCTAATAATAGATTGTTTTATAAATAGAACATGTTTTAATCCTAATAATAGACCAATCCATGCACAAAATTTCATCTTTTCTTTATCCCAAAAATATCTCTTGTTTGGTCGCTAAGTCTTCATGATTTCATCTTTACTTATGCCACACTCCAGCTACTTTTTCATATTTTTAGCCCAAATCTGAAAATTTTTATAAGTCCTAGAATATTTCTTTCCTCTTGAGTTTGATCATTTCATGTGCCGCTTTCTTGAACCATGCGCATGTTTATGTGCACTACATGTACGCCTCACTTTCCCATGCACACTATTGATACTTAGTCAATTTTTCCAACCCAACATTACCCCACACTAATTACATTATCATCCTTAGCAATGGGGTTTCTAAACTTTTGTCAAAAGAATGAAAAGAATAAAGAATGACTTATACTAGAATTAATCAAATGAAATATTTCCTATTACACCTTACTCGTCATCTAGTTGCAGAAGTTTTGGGTACTCCATTTTTATTACGAGTCTCCATTTAAATCCACTCTCCCAGCCCTTTCTTCGCTATAAATGAGACTACGCCAATTATTCCTTCCTTCTCCTCTAGAGTCATGTCCTGACCCTTATGCTTCAGCTCCCTTGTCACTCCAACCAAGCACGATACCATTCCTTCCATAAAATTCATACTTCGCACTACCAATGCCCCTAGATCCTTTATTCACACTTCATGAGGTTCCCCAGCTTCCTTAAGTGTGTCACACTTTTCGTAACCACAACCAAATTCTCTTATTTCCCCAAGGTCTCATCCTTATTAGTTGTTAGGATGTCATTCTCATCCTGTAATGTATATGCCTTAAATATATTTTATGGATCCTCCCAATCACCTAACGCCCATCCTTTCTTCTTCATTTAATATTTCAATGTTTTTAGTATGGCATCATACTCCATGATCCAACACATTATAATCTTATTATTATTTTCCTTCTAATCCTTAATGTATTCTTGAATCCTCCTTTACAAAGTTGGATTCTCCATTGTGCAGCAGTGAACCAAATGTTACAAAAACTATAAGGTTGAAAGGTATGTCTTATGCATTTTCTCATCAAACTTTGGCCTTTCTTCTACAACCTCATTCCCAATATCTAGAGAAAAATCCAGAATATCCTTCTTCTTTCTGTCAACTTTGTCACATGCCTGAGTAAACTACTATATTTATCGCTCCTTATTTTTATTATCTTCCAATAGGGTTCTCCGAGGGTGGTTCCTTTATCCAAATTTCTTCTTCTAGACACCTCTAGTGCCAAGTTCGTCATGGCATTGTTGTCCCCCTCATTAGAAAATTATGTGGGATTTATTGTTATATGGGTTTCATGTGGTGCCTTCTTCATTATGTTCTTTATACATATGTCCTTGTTGATATTGAACTTTGGTTCATCCATATGCATCTACATTGTTCATCTTAGCATCTTCCTTGTCTATATATTTATATTCTTGGGATCCATCATCTCACACCCATATAACTTTTCTAGAGTGAGTGTACTTTTAAATCTCGTGTAGATGATCTTATTGGGGTCATTTACATAGTCAAGGTCTTGCATTTCCATAACTTCTTCTCCCCTCCTTCTTCTAGACCACATACCCTTAGGAATATGAGTCTTTGCGCTGGAGTCACGTCTTTTGTTTTCTCACCCAATGTGCCCCCATAATCTCTGAAGGATCCTACTCACTCTATTGCTTCTCCTCATCTCATCTAGAGGGTCCTACTTTATGCCCACTAATA
Source organism: Taxus wallichiana var. yunnanensis (assembly GCA_018340775.1). Classification (NCBI taxonomy): domain Eukaryota; kingdom Viridiplantae; phylum Streptophyta; class Pinopsida; order Cupressales; family Taxaceae; genus Taxus; species Taxus wallichiana. The sequence goes on along the minus strand of CM031243.1, from coordinate 184,748,358 downwards.
ATTTCTATGTATTGTTAAGTTTCTTCTTCTTTAGGCTCCTCTGCACCCTTTATATTGACAACATTTCATGATCCAACGTTACACGTAGCCTCATCTAAAAACTCTTCCTCCTCACTCTCATCCTATGTCACAAGCTTGCACCTTCTCTTTCTCCTCTTCGGTGGGATTGGTTTGATAGGGGATGTTTTTGTGACCTCCTAAGTGGAGCAGAGGGTCATGCACCATTTCCTTATGTCTTAGGATTTCTCCTTAGCTTCCTCCTATACACACAGGTGAATCATGCCACACTCACCATTTTATATCTCTTTGGCTCCCAGGTCAATTCTTTCAACTTCTTCCTATCTTGGAGGAGTATCCTCACATAACATGTTGATACCTAGATTCAGTTTTCTTCTAGTGACATGATTTAGTGTGTTGTTATCTTCCATTTCTTCCTCTTCCTCAAGATATTCTTCTTCTTGTTGTCCTCGGAGGGGGGATCACACTCGTACATTTTCCAACTATATGTTTTCCCTTTGGAATCTCTCGAGAGTTTAAAATCATCTTCAATGTATTTTCCACTTACCAACTTAGGCTTAAGGTAAATGTATACCTTAGTCACCTCCATCTTCCCAACGACCAAATTCCTAGAATTAATGATGATATCATTTAATATGATGGTTTCAATATAGGATAACTTACTGGGTATACATAAGTCTTCCGCAATGTATAATAGTCACATTCTACTTTGTCTCTGTCAAATCTCAACTTCGTGCATCTAAAAATCTGTTCACCGAGGCTCCTGAAGTAGTGCATCGTAAAGGCATACGATAACTTAAACCGAGGGATCCATTTACCATTCTTCCTAAGGAATCTACCAATTCAGTAATTTTGTTACACTACAAACTATGCCTTTCCATCCACCACTAGAGGAAATTTTCTCAGTATGTGTCACTCTATGTTCAAAGGCATCGTGCATTCTTCTATACCAAACTCTAGTATGAGTTTATATGTGCTAGTGACTCCATCACATGTATAATTTGTAAACCATTATACCAAAAAATTCTTTTCAGGTGGTTGATACCACACTTTTTCCTTGGGGCTATCTTGGTCATGATCTAGACCCAAATATAGTTATGTGTGTGTGTGTGTGAACATGCCCTAGGTTGCTCTTGTGCATGTCACACTTTGTGATGTGACGAGCTAACTATGTGGAGAAAAATTTAATAGATGGTGGATGGAATAGAATAGAATCCTTCCCCTATGCTTGTATGATGCAGATATCATATCCTTCTACCTTATGATGAAGCTATGTGGATGTAAATGATCTCTCAATGCAACAAATAGATGCAACTCTAGGTGGATGATAATAGTTACTAGTGTTTGGTCCCTCATTATGGTCTCATAACTTTATATTTATAGGGCTATCTTGATATGATTTCATAATTAACCTTGAAATGGCTGACCACTAAAATGATGAGAAGGTAAAATGGTTATAAAGAGTGTAAAAAGTGGTAGGAAAGTTTAAAAGGATTGGGGCACCCACGGGAACCCCAAGTACTAGCTTGGGTGCCCAGGTTTAGGATGAAATAACGTGTAAGTGATAAAAAAATGGACATATGTGTGTTGGAGGTTGAAAATAAAAAAAAAAAAAAAAACCAAGATGGCCAAAAGATGGGGTTAATTTTAGTATGAGACTGAGATTAAATAATGTCTAAAGTGCATAATTTTGTGTCTACATTTTCCCCCACTTTATGTTGGTGAGTGGAAAGCTCAATAACATAAAGTAGATAGAGATGCATACCTTATATCGATGTAGAGTGAAAAGAAGGTATGCCAAAGGAATATTCAAAGCATGGAATGATAAAAATATGATGGAGCATGGAAATTAAATATGAAAATGCACAAAAAGTGATGACAGTGAACCTAAGTCAAAAATGTGTGTGTTTATGTTGATGTCTCGTAATGTACCTACATGGTTAGTATGGTGTTTTTGTTGCAAAATTTTTTTGTTGATGTTATTGTTGTTGTTGTCATTTTTGTTGCCCCCATTTGATTGTTGGTTTCTCATATAGCCAGGACTTGCAAAGAGAAAATGATCAAGTAGTCAATTCCATATGTATGTATGTGTAAATATACAACATGTATTTAAGTGTTAAAAGCATGTAAATGTAAAATACACAAATGAAAAAGTGTAAATGGAACATGTGCACTTGATCCTTATCAAGAGAAAGAGTGTAGAAGGATATATCTAGTACTACCGGTGTTTTTTTGGAGATATGGTGCCATAGGATGATGAAGTATAGGAGGAACTCCGCTATATCCTCCAACCTTTAATCTGCTACATTGAATGTGTTAAAAGATATCTTTATACATCCTAGTTTTTTTGGTGATTTTATGCCACTCGCCAAAGAAGTGTAGAGAGGAATTATGTTGTATCCTCTAGCCTCTAACTACTCCCTAGAATGTTAAGGACAACTATGTCCTGTAAAATTTGCTATGTATGGGGTTCGTAGACTTATATGAACCCACTTGCTGTATATAACCCGAATGTCAAGGGCATAAAAGTGCACTGAAATGAACTGATGTAGATGTGTTGTGTAGTATGTAAAAACACAAAATGATGCCCCCCTCTTTGGGGGTGCATGCAATGTCTTTGATAGGAGAATGCGACCTAAAAGAGGAACAAGCACATGAAATATGAAAATCTTACCTACATGGGGAAGGGAATGCACTTGGTATTAACCAAGGCATGTAAAAACAATAAGGCTAACAAAAGACAAGTGTTAGTACAAAATAACATGCATGTAGAAGACAATGTGTAGACTACACAAATATTGTAAAAGCTACCAAACAAACACTAAACATGCAAGAAGAAAAATTATACCACCAAATAAGGTTGCAAATATGGGACATAACTCACAATGTCACAATACACATAAAGCCATGATGGTCACAAACCACAAACAAGTGTGCACACCAAACATAGGGAAAATATTGCATATAAGAGCAAACAATAATAGATGAGAACAAAAAAGTATGGAAGAAAATATCCCTACATAATAAATATTGATCATGAATCACCCATTAGCATGTTAGATAGATAATTAGCATATCAAAAGTGTGTATAACAAATTAATGTAAATTTCTAAGTATAAAAGTAAACAATATCACCTTAAAAAGATGAATGTGGATGCCCCCAACAACCATTGTAAAAGGGTATAAGTCGGGCATCCATGTTGCATGTAAGAGACATGTATCTCCAATCACAACTAGAAAAGGATGTGACATGTAAATAAATTACAAACAAGTAAGCTAACTAGTATGTGTAATAAAGTGACTCGAACCCAAAAAGTAAGCAAGAGTAAAAGCAACCATAATATGCAATATATGTGGATGGATGGAATGGAATACAAGATGGATGGTAAGAGCCACGTGCCACCAAGTGAATGGGAATGTATGTAATGAGGTTCATTCAGTTTTCCCCCTTACTAGTTAAGAATTAACCATAAATGAGAGTGCATCATTAGGAAATGGTTGAATTGTGTTATGTGTCTAACATGTTATGATGATTGTGTATGTGTATTGATGATATGCGATTGAGATATGATGTGTGCATGAATATTATAGCCAAGGCATACATCATGAAAAGATGATGGAAAGAGTGATGATATAGCTTAAGGTGTATATCACTACAAGGTGAATAAAGGGAGTGGTGATGTAGCCTAAAGCGTATACCACTACACAATGATAGAGTAAGCATGATTCACTATCCTAGAAGTGTCACATGATGAGAGCTAGAATGATGAATGCATGATTAATGCAAGGTCAATTTGATTTGTAAACCCTTCACAGGTCAAGTATGGACCGAGGAACAAAAGTGCATCATAGGGTAGTGAGTGCAACGCATAGAAGACAATGTGGTATATGTAATGATGAAAGATGACCATGTGAAGAGTGGAAATGTGTAATGAACGATGTAAAATATGTAATGAAATATTGGATATATGATGTGTAAGATGTAATGTATGATGTATATTAACAAGTGTAAGATGTGCATAATGCAAAGTATGTAAAATACGAGACATATGATGAAATGTAATGTGTGGTGTCAATAGTGTAGTGTGTGGGGTTCATGTGTGGTAAGACATCAATATTCAAGTGCTAACTAAAGAACGAGAGTGTGTCATTGGGTGATAATGATGTTAAAATGTGTGATGAGTATGTATATTCTATAAATTTGATGAATGATAATGTGGAGATGAGAGATGTAATTATGCTAATACGATGGGGGTTAGATGCTATGTCCACCTAAGTGTGTGAATGATGGAGGTAAAAGTACACTAATTGGATCAATGTAGGGAGAAATTTTCTATAAAAAAGTGATGGGACGTGACAGAGGAGTATGTCCATCAGATGGTTCATCATCGTAGTAAGCATCATCCGGATCCCAATCATCAACATATGTAGGATCTATAGCGGATGTTCAAATTACAAGTTTAACTTTAGGTGTTTGTTTTTGTGTATGACCTAGTGATGTGGTAAATACCTTTAATGGAGGAGTAGTGAGATCATCCTTAAGAGGAGGTTACTTAGTTTGACTTGGTAATATAATAGATGACTTAGTAAGAGGATGTGATTTAGTGAAAAACTTAAGAAGTGATGACTTGTTTTGATTTGGTAATGATGTAGATGACTGGGTAGGAGGAAGTGGTGAACTAATTTTGAGATGGTGTCACTTATGTTGACTTGGTGATACTGTAGGTGGTTCTGTAAGTGGTTATTGAATTTCCTTATGAGATGAATAAGATTTAAGAACCCATTGAGATGTAATATGTGCAGAGAGGACAATGTAACAGAACATTTTGTGGTGAATGAAATGAAACCTTGATGCTCAAGATGTTTGATTCTTCCTTGAAAATAATACCAATCATTGTCATTATTTCCATTGATTCGATTATAATTACAATATGAACGACCTTGATATTTTAATATCCGATAAGGAGGATGATAATGAGTAGATGGAAAGATGATTAATTGATGAGTTAGAAGTTTCTAGAGGATATCATGTTGTTGAGCATTGATTGCAAACTTATGAGGTGTGGGGAGAAATAATATTTGAGGTTCATGATGAGTCATTTTATTTCCTCTTTAAACACCTCATCTACTTTATATTTTAAGCCAATTTTACCCCTAAACTTGTATTTCCTAGTGATACTACTAAACATTTCCATTATAACTTGAACTCATGGCATAGATATTAGTTAATATAATTATTACTAAGGTTTAATTTATTTTTGGATTATGAGTATGCATTTATTATTTTTGTTGCAATATGATGTTAAATGATTCTTTTTTAAAATGTCATCCTTATTTGCAAAGTTGTTATATGAACCATATAACATGCAACAAAGGATTCATATGTAGCAACTGGAATTCATCCAAAGGAAATCATTCACAAATATGAGATTGTGCAAAGTAACCGACATGTAGCCAAAATAACTCATCCATGGCCAAAATAGATAATGCACATATATGAAATCATGATTAGGGAGCTTTTACAACGTGGATACTATACCTAAGATCACACATGTTGATAGAAGAAGAAGTTATGTGAACAAGAAGAAGAATCAATGCCATCACTTGATTATGCATTGCAACTCAAAAAAATAACTAATTGATTTAACTCATAATTTAATAATCTGGTTGATCAACTGATTAGTTAGTTAAGTTATGTGATTGTATGAGAACATCTATTGAATAGTTCTGTTACATGCATGTAAGTTTTCTAGATTGTTTGGTTGAGATATTTTACTTAATCCAACTGGAACTCCTAGTAGGAATCTATCTCTTCATGCCTCTGCTGTAATGAAAGATATAAAAGGAAATATTAATGTTGTAGAAGGGGATACATACAGAGGAGATCGATCCATAGATAGGGAGTTTATGTATTTTCCACTTGTAATATTCATGTTGATGAAATAAGAATCTGAGTTCTATTAAATTGTTGTAGACACATGCCTTAGGAGGGATTAACACCCAAGGTAGGGCCCACTTGTGGTTTGCTAACCCTCTCCTTTTGTTTGTTGTTTTAATTCATTACATGGTTAGAGTTGCAACAATTATTCCTTTATTTGTATTATGTTTTTACATGCTTTTCTATAGCCATATTATTCATTTTAGTCATAGTTTAGTTCATTTCCAGTATTGTTATTTCCTAATTGTAGTGATAAAAATTTACCTTTACACCTCTCAAACATTTGTAATTGTGTATACGACAATCGACAATATTGAAAGTTTACGTTCCTAGGTATGGTAATTAAATGATGATAGATTGATGAAAAATGTATTAATTATTGCAAGTTAATATGCACCAACATTTTGGAATTGTTTCTAGGGATAATGCCAATTTATAAGGATTTTTAAGAGTTTTTATTTATTACAACAATTTAGGTCTTACGAAATTCACTTCCAACCAACCTCCCAACTAGTTTTCCATTGACATAGTTGATTAGTTCATGTATGCACTTCCCAAGGGATGTCCATGGTAGATTTCATCATAATCCATAGGTAATATAGATCCCTTCATATACCTCTTAGGTTTCTAAAAAAGAAACCTCCATACTAGGTTTGTTGTTCGAATACAATCCTCCAAGTGAAAGATCTGAAGCTACTCCCGAGTAACCAAAGATGGAAAAATAATTAAATCAGAATGTTTGAAATGGAGTAACCACCTTTGATTTCCCCATAACTAACAACAATGTAGCTACTATTATAAAGAATATTTCTCCCTCATCCTTGCCCAAATTTCATGGATCCATGTCAGAAGACCCAAACACCTTTTTGTTTGAGTTTGATGTTCTGTAGGAGTTATGATTATACTACTGATGCACATAAATTAAAGTTATTTCATGCTACACTCAAGGATGTAGCCTTGAGATGGTTCATGGGATTGGGAAGAAATGTTGTAACCACGTGGGCATAAATGAAGGAGAAATTCCTCAATAAGTACCAGGATTATTGCAGACCAAGTAGTAGAGGGGGTGATGAAATCTATAGAATGGCACAAAAAGAGGATGAACCATTGGAAGACTATTTGGAAAGGTTCATGTTTTTTGTTCATAAGTCAAGGCACACCGATCTACCATATGAATCTCTCAAATTAATATTTTTAAAGTGACTCAATGAGGAGGAAATGTATGCTTTGAATCGATAGGAGCAGAAACATTTCATAAGCTACTTTTGTAGACATTTGTGAAGCCTACAAAAATTACTCAAGATCTATTATGAAGAGGGTAATAAGTGTAAGATAAAGCGGTGGATCAACTACCAAAATAATTGGGAACATATACAAGTCAAATATTGTCAACATGTTTAAAAACATGAAAAAAAAGATTTTCAATGACATGGCCAATTAATTAGATGCTCTACATGCAAAAAATAAAAAGTAAGATGTAGAAACAACACTCACATAGTATCTTGTCATGCATGTAGAAGGAAGAAATCCAATTGGAGATGAATACAATTTTCCAAAGCATTACTCAAGAAAGGGATGTTTCACCTAAGTTCAAGATGTTAGAAATAAAGGATGGCCATGTGTTCTATGTTTCTCATAGAAAACCATGGCCACCAAGGAAAGGAGGTATGACACAAGACCCTATGAATTCATTCCAAAATTTGTCTAATAATTCATATATGCAGCCCCCACCTTGGGCTAACCCTCAAGGTTGGGCCCCATATTCCCAACTAATGTCAAGAATATTGGTAGCCTTAATTCTAAGTCCAAACTCAAAAATAATGGAAATAACCTCTTGAATCAGGGAATCATCCTTGGAGAGGTTGAAAATAGTGGAATAACCCACCTCTAAATTAACAAAAATATTATTAACAACCTCCTTACCTACAGCGTAGGATCTGATGTAAAACCCCAAGCAACCTCTTAACCGAAGTTACCCAAAAACTAGCTTAGCCAACGCCTAACCCTACCAATAAAGCTTCTCATCCAACCTATTTTACTTGAACCAACTCAATATCCTAACTATTCTATTGATATCAACAATATCTATTTTTTCTTGGGAAGAGAACTTCATCCACCAACTGGAACCACCATTACTTGAGATTGCTAATGAGCCAAATCCGATGTAGGCTAATCTGTAGAAAATAAATAAAATTCTACAAAAATATCTTCAACAAAAATAAAATATGCAACATGTTAATCCGCAACAACCTCGACAAAAATCTAGGAAGGGTAAAACACTAGGTAATGATCCACCATTTCTTGAAAGGTTACAAGAAAAGAATATTGACCTCAAATCAAAATTTGATTTTGATTTTTTCAACCAACTAAAATAAATTTGTGTCAAAATTCCATTTATTCAAGATATTAAGGATGTGCCATATATAACAAATTGGTTAAATATATATGCATAAAGAAACCAGTAGAAAAAGGAAATATCTAACTAGTATGTAAGTCATTAGACAACTAGCTGATATTATGCTTGGGAACTCAATTCTTCCCAAATACATAGATCTAAGTATTCATTTGGTAAATGTCATAATTAATGACACAGTGATCAAGAACACTTTGATTGACTTAGGGAAAATATTAATGTAATGAAAAAATAGATCATGGATGATTTGAAATCGGAGGGATGTAGAGAAACATCCGAGTCTTGTAACTTGTAAACCAATCAATATTTAAGCTGAAGGAGTCCTAGAGGACATAGTAGTAGTGGTCGAGGTAATTTTATTTTTCTTCAGCCAAAAACAAGCTTGGGAGGATATGCTAACATATTGGGAAGACCATGGTTGGAAACTGTTAACGCATTCATAGGATGCAGATCTGGTAATATGATTATCTCTAATGGAAGTGGTACCAAAAATATCATGCTTTACCCCCTACACAAACGTTCAAAGAAAAAGGAAAAACCATTTGGGTTGAAGAGCCGTAAGTAGACCAAAGATTATTTTAGCAGCTCATGATGCTAGAGAATTCATGCATGATTGAAGGGAAAGAAGAATATGTCTTTCCTTCTAATGTCTTGCCAAATAATTATGGGAAGAATGAATAAGTAGATGGAAACTTATGGTGTATAAGTTGTCCTGAAAATCAAATCCTCTTGTAGAAAAACACTATGAATGTTCTAAGAAAGAATTGCATCATCCTCCACCAACTTCTTCCACATGATTGTATATTGAATTTTGTAAGTAGCAGTATATTATCCATGACTTATCTCTCTAAGAAAGTGAAGATTACTTTGGAAAATACACTTAATGTAAAGAAAAATATGGGTATGCAACAAGAGCATCTATTAATTACTCTTCTGCAGAAACACAAGAAAACATTTACATGGGACTATGGAGACATGCATGGGATACACCCTAAGCTCTATACACATAAGATATACAAAAAGATAGCTACAAATCAATAAGAAAACAAAAATAAGAATGAACCCAGAGTGAAGGATATAACGAAGAAGAATTATAAAAATTTGGATGCTTTGGATTCATATATCCAATTTTAGAGAATCAATAGGTGTCACCCCTTGTTATTATACCTAATAAGAATGGAAAATGGAGGATCTGCGTCGACTATAGAGAGATGAATGCAGCAACACAAACAGAGCATTTACCACTTCCTTTCATTTATTAGGTACTTGATACTCTTACCGGTAATAAATATTTATCTTTTCTTGATGGCTATAATGACTAAAACCAAATTCCAATTGCACTAGAGGATCAGGACAAGAAAACATTCACATGCCCATGGGGAATGTTTTCATACTCTCTTCTTCCTTTCCTTTTGTGAAATGTACCTACTACATTTCAGCGAGAAATTTTGATCATTTTTTCAGATCTGACCAATGAGTGCATAAAGGTATACATGGATGATTTTACAGTATATGATAGTACTTTTGATGAAGCAATGAAGAATATAGAAAAAATTATCAAGAGATATAAAGAGCATAACATGTAATTAAGAAATGAAAAATGCTACATGATGATGTTTGAAGGAATAGTGTTAGGGAATTATCTATCAACTGCTGGAATTCAGGTAGATCTAGCAAAAATATCTATGATTATAAATCTACCAACACCAAAGAAGTAGAAGGATGTGAGGATATTCTTGGTGTAACACCTCAAACATGGTTGATATCTATGATGACCTCTGATTAGAAGGTGCAAATGTTGACATGTGCTTTGTGTCTTAAGACAAAGGTGCACTCTTATGAATAGTGGAATCATGGTTGCAGTAGGAAATATGTTATCTGCTCTAATAGGTATAACTCTTCCATGTCTATGTTGAATAATTCACTACTTTGGAAAATGAGAAATTGATTCAGTTAAAAAAACCTATGAGACTTGGATACACTTGAATTGGTACTTCTGTTTTCATAATTTCTTGATACGAACAACAATACCTTGGATCAATTTCATTGATCCAAGGTATGCTTTTAATTCATGACTTTGTGGTCATAATGACCAATTTGGATAGATCAGGTGATCTCTAAATTCAAAATCTGCTAAGTCAAGAATGAAATCCATGGCTCCCTGCTTCATATTTGAATTTTGATGTTAATTTGGTTCTTCTTTTGTTAGTGGAATGCAATACTTACTATGAACATGGAACCTAATATAACTATGTTCTAAAAATTAGTGACTCTATCCTAAAGGTTAAACCTAACTTATGTCACTATGATCTTTTGTTAATATGGGATGTTAATGACAAAAGGGACCTAAGACTAAAACTATGGACTTAGACCTAAGGACCTATGTTAGTTCCTAAACTAATGTTGAACCTAACCTAATGTTTGGCTAACCTAAAGGCACCTATGGGATGACATAGGGAAGGGGAAAGTCGATGACATCGATTCCTATAAATTTATGAGGAAGTTAATGTGGTCTTATCTCTTTTTAATTGCCAAATTTGGCGAAGGAATGAGGAAATTTGGAGGAATGAGTTGGCATCTCCACCAAGTTTTAGATGCATGTAATTTTGAACTTATTCATTGCTAGAAATAGAGGTGGCGGTGGCAGGAGAATTGGAAGGATTCATAGTCCTAATTTGCATTTAATATTTTTGAAATTGGTGAAAACCACCTAGGAAGAAGAAAGAGGGGTTTTGTTTTGTTTTTGTCATTTGGTCTTCAAGCTTGAGCTCTGCATGTGGTTTTTCAACTTCAGTTCAAATCCTTACATGGAATCTCTTACATTTACCGTGCATTTGAATGAAGAAGTTGGCATCGTGGAAGCTATAAGAAAGAGGAAGATAAGGTTTGGAGGGTTTTTGGTGTTTTAAGGGAAGAATTGAAGCTTTGTGTGGATATTTTCTATGAAACAGAGAAGACATGAGCTCTATTAGGAATGATAGGTCCTATCCATTAAGTTTTATGCTTTTACTTAAATGTTCATAAAAGCAACTTGTCTTTTTAGGAAATCTTCTGGTTCTGTTCTGTGATTTCACATTTTGTACTTCAACGGAGTTTGATTTTTTTCTTGGATTCATTTCAAATTTGGTTTATTAATTTGGAAATGAAATATTGGGGTATTGTCCTTTATTTATGAGTAATATTGCTTTTGTATGAGTTCTTAGAGAAGTGGCTTGAAACTTGTTTTGCTCAAGTAATAGTGTCTTTCAACTATATGGTATTATTACATGGAACATGTTTGGATTTGTTAGAATCTGAATATTCTTACTTGCATGGCTACCTTTTTATTGTTGTTGGAGGATTTATTTATATGAAGGTTGTTTAAAAACTAAACTATTGTATGATACCTTGTTATTCCTTGGTATGTGTATGCTTTCCTTTCTTTCGACTCAAGACCATTATTTTTTTCTCAATTGGAGGAAAAACTTATGCTATGAGTTACATGTTATGAACATTAGTATGACTATGGTGGAACCCTCAAATTTAGAATTGCATGTCATATGATTGTTATCATAAATAGAACTTTGAAGGATTTAAGGTCTAGATATTTAGGGAAATATAAATCATTGACATTTTATTTGATAGTTTTTAATGTAAATGGAAAATGATTTTTTGATTCAACTTTCTCTAAGATTAGAGGTTAGAAGAGGAATACCCACTTCATGTTAAGCCTAAAAATCCATTTTGGGTATTGGGTTGTTGTAGTTATTCTTTTCATAAATGTATACCAAATTGTATTTCTGAAAAAATTTCATCATGTTGTATTTTTTTCTTATTCTCTTACAACCCACCTTGAGCTTCAGAGATTGATAATAGATATTTTGGGATCTTAGGTAGATGCTCTTAATTGTTGATTAATGTTATCTCTTTTATTGGATGAATATCGAGTACCTTATCTTGTTTTTGACATATGTTTTAGATTTCTTTGGAGGTCTAGTTCAGATTAGTCCTCATGATATTTTTCACCTTTCTTCAATTTTTTTTAGAAAAGGAATCAATTCTAAATCCTTTCTTAGAATCATGTTTTTAAATTTTCCCTCTTGAATGGACGAAAGGTAAATTTGGATGTTTGATTTTGATTTTCCTTTTTTGATTCTTTGTACTCAACTAATACGTGCTTGGATGAACCTCTATTTTTGAGATTGATTGGTCTCGTGTGAAATATTCTTCACTATTAAGAACTGATGTGCTAAGTTCATTCATAAACCTATCTTGTGCCTTTCGTTACTTTTACATGTGGGATGTTTACTCTTCTTCATAAGATTTTGGATAGATGAGGAGACTTCAATCTCTCTCATACACTCTTCAATCATATGATGGGGATATGGTTCTCTTGGTATCGTTGTTGATCCTTCTCTAGTCTGTTTCAGCTTATAACACTTTTGACCTTGTGATAGGACTTTGTGTATTAATGTCCTTAGGGCAGCAGAGAAGAAGTTTATGTTTTTTTAGGAGTGTCGAACCTTGTATAAGATTTGAAATTAAACCAATTTGTTCCTTTCTGGAATACTAACGAATGTATATCTTGTTTGAGGCCAAATGTTAGTTGTTTTCTTGATAGAAGTAACCTTATACTTTTGGTAAGGTTTGTATGATGTTATCTTTGACTTAGGATGAATATGAGTAAATGTGATAGTTTGATAGAAGGCAATAATAATTACTTCACGAACAATAGAATTGAATATGAAAGATAGTTATATGTATCTTTTATTTCTTCTTGTTAAATGGATTTAGCTGATTGAAGGAACTTAAATTGGATACATGAAAGTGAAGGTAAGGTTATGATGAAATGATAATTCCTCTTTAACTCTTTTTTTTTTAAATTTTGTATGAAGAAATGGATTTTATGATGGGAAGTTAGAGATGATAGGTTGATTGACCAAACCTTACTTTTGATTTATAAACTTTAAAACATCTCTCTCTTCTTGGATTGTATTCTTCTTGGTTATGTATTTCTGTGATTTCGGTTGTGGTTTTTAGACTGTTTCATAAACAACATAGATCTTTATATGAAAAATTTAGTTAAGAGCACATTATTTTAATGATATAGTGTTTATCATGCTCAGTTCAATGAACTGATCTAGGCTAATAGTTTTGCAGATAAACTACATAAAAGGTGAGAGGAGAAAGACATTTAGAAAAGTTACATTTGTTTTGCAAAGGAATTGTTTCTTCATTATGATGAAATGTGACTTCATTACTTGAGATGTAGTTTTGGAATTTAAAGTTGTAATAAGAATTGGTTAAAATGTATTGTTTTGACATTATGCAATATCCGAATGTTTTTCGATTTAAAAAACTGTATTACGTAGATGTTTTTACATTATGCAATATATATGTTTAAATGATATGAACCAGTTGGATTGGGATCAAAGGTGTTAGTTGTATTATTTTCTCTAGTAGAGATGCAACTTATAAGGTTGACATTCTTATGCAGAATACTCAACTATTACAAAAGGACTGTATTTGAATTAAATGACTGTATGAGAATTAAAATTCGATTATAATTTATAATGTGTAATTGTATTATAAATTGACATTAACCCTTAATATGGGAAAGGAAAGATAACTTCTATAAAATGAATCATAGACATAACTTAAGACCTTGTTAAAAAGAATCTTGATTATTGTAAGTGAATAGTTGAAATTTCTCTCCTTATACAAACTTCATTAACCAAAATTAGGGGTGCTTGGAAGAGAAATAAAAAAGGGAATTATACTTCATTTCAATGAAGTCTAAAATGAAAAGGCTTGTATGGAACTTATTTAAGCTAGGGTTGTAATAAGTGAGTAAATAAGTAACACTTTCATCTATGATAGGTCTATCATGTAAAACATGATTCAAGTTGTTAATAGTATAATAACATAACATGTAACAAATTGGTTAGGAAGTAGATTTTATCTACATACCTACCTCTGTGGTATGGCTATTTTAACTTGTAACCCTAAGGGTTAAAGAACCTAGTTGAAATAATAAGGTTTTTGTAATTAATCCATAATGAAGTGATTAATAAGATATTAAATTTCAATCTAAGGTATGTTCGTCTAGATGAGGAAAATCAGAGTGAATGTTGACACATGGTAACTACAACGTAGTACCCTCCTGATGAAATGATTCTTTACAAGGATACTATGTAGCAGATGACATGTCTCAATACCCCGTAGAGTTTGTTTCAACTAGACTAACATAAATTCTTGACGGGATCATGGTTCTTCCCTATGCAAAGATAGGGACATGATCTAGTGTCGGGTCAAACTCACGTTGACTTAGGATAAATAGACACACCCAATCAATGTAGGTTGATTGAGTATGTCTAAATACCCTTAGTCACCATGAGCAGTCTTCCACACTAGGGCATGTTCCTAACCTTATATAGGGTTAAAATTTGAATCAAGTGGGACTAATAGAAATCAGTGAAGACCATTCTAGATAATAGATCAAGTGTGGTGAGGAACTTATTCTATTTGACGAGTATTCCATCTAGGAATGTAAATATGATAAACATGTTTAAAATATTTGGCCAAAGTATCGCAAGTTGTTGGTTGCATTGTCCTATGTCACCTAGTTTAAGAAGCAAGATTTCAGATGAATATCGGTAACATATATTCAAATAGACCTCTTAAGAAGAACACTTGGTTACCCCTAAAATGGTAAAGGAAATAAGTAAATGTAGTATACACATTATTAAGTTAACATGAGAGATCGGTATGATACCGAGTCATGAAATGAGAGATCGGTGTTTCACCAAGTCATTTACACTGCATATGGTTTTCTATTATGAGATGGATTGGATTTGGTATGTGTGTTCTAAATTATGCTAATTTAGAAAAGAGAAATTATTTAAAAAATATTTTCCTTGTTTCTAAAGTCTTAAAATGGGAATGTTACATCTTCGTATGAGAGCTGAAGTTTTAGCTCTTGGTTATATTATGTCCATAATCGATAAAAAAATCAATTTTATTGTTAATATAAAATTTTTATAACAAGAGGAAATGCTACAAAAATCTACCACCAAGTGGAGAGGAAACTACCACCCAAAACTGATGAAATCCTTGCTACCTTATTGACACAAGAGATTGTCATTTGTTATACTTGAACAACAAGTAATGGGTAGTGAGGAGGAATAAGATGTTGGTAATAAATACCAGCCACCTCCCGAGGACAATGCCAATATTGGGAATCAAGGAGTGTATAAAAAAATTCTACAAATGCTAATGCTAATGTACCCAATCAACCTAAAAATAAAAATGCAAGGTTAACAAATGATCTCACTAATGATATAAAAGGATAAGTCCACCCAAGTTTGATGACACTACAATGGGAGATGGAGATGAGAAATGGCTCGGTGAAATGGAGAAGTAATTTGTAAGGAACTTCTCTGAGGAAACTAAGGTAGTATGGGAGCTTATCAACTTTCCCATGAGGCATCTTCTTAGTGGGAGAACCGTAAGGCTGAATTAAACATTGATGAAACAAACATCACTTTGGGACCAATTTAAAATTATTTTCAAAATGTTGGCTGCCAAAAATTTATTATGATTAAAAGATGATGGATTTTCATAACTTAACTTAGAGAAATTTAACTATAACAGAGTACTTGGGAGAAGTTCACTAAGCTTCTCAAGTATGTGCCTTAGTATCAAACTGATGAGAAGTTCATGATAAAAAATTCATTATGGAATTAAACTCTATCATAGGGGGTGAAGTAGATGTTCACATCCAAACCACCATGGAAGGGGTTGTTGAAAAGGCCATACGGTAGGAACATAAATTAAGAGAAATTTCTACTCATAAGGAAAAAATAAAAAGAAAATTTCTAATACTTCTTCATCTCTTGTACCCAAAAAGGGACCATGGAAGAAGTTTGGTACCAATTTTTTTACTAATAATAGTAAGAAAAAAACAACAAATAAACCTATTATGAGTGCTTGAAACAATTTCATTAAGAACAATAATAATGGAAAAAGTCTTATGGAGGAAAAACAACAATTTTAAGGTTGGAAATAAATTTGGCCAAAAGGGACATGTAGAGGCTTCTACAATTGTGGTAAAGATCATTATGCAAATCAGTGCCCTCTAAGGAAAGATGAAAACAATCAACAACATAAGATACATGTTGTAGTAGTTGATAAACAAGTTGAAAAGTAAGTTACACCTATAGAAGTGCCAGGTAAGTTATTTGGTATACCTATTACTATACTTTTTGATACTAGAGCTACTGAATGCTTTATTTCTAGTAAATTAGCTTCAAAACTAAAAAGAAAAGAAAATGGAAAAATATTGGGCTATACATTATGGAAATAATGTTTTCCACATAGTTAGTAAGTGTCTTTTTGGAGCAGTCCTAGACTTGCCTAGTTTTTCCACTAAAGTTGATCTTTATGTTTCTCCTTTGGGGTCTTATGATGTAATAATAGGTGTTAACTAGCTTGCTGAACATAAATCAAAAGTAGATTGTTTTGAAAAACATATTATCTATCTTGATGATCTGCTAAAAACAATATAAATTCAAGGGATAAAACGAGAGGTTTCAATTAGAAAATTTTTAGCTATACAACTTAAAAAGGCCAAAAAAAAGGTTGCACCTTGTATGTAGTAAAAATTTCTAAAACAACTAAAGGGATAGTGATTTCTTGGAAAAATATCCATTGTTAAGAGATTTCAGCAATGTGTTTCCAGAAGAACTACCCAGTCTTCTACCCAAACGGGAGTTTGATTTCACAATTGAGATCAAATCGAACTGAGCCTATTTCTAAGGCACTATATCGAATGACTAACATTGAACTAGTAGAGCTTAAGGCACAGTTACAAGAATTGTTGTCTAAAGGTTTGATAAGACCGAGATTCTTACCTTGGGGAGCACCATGGTAATATTTGTGAAAAACAAAGATGGGACTCTTAGGCTATGTATTGAATATAGAATGTTAAAAAAAAATCAAAAACATATATCCACTTCCTACAATTGATGGTTTGTTTGATCGATGTGAGGAACATCATTATATTCTAAGATAGATATTTTCTTTGGGTATCATTAGTTAAGAATGAAAGATGAATATATTCATAAAACAACCTTTAGGACAAGATATGGACATTATGAGTTTACGCTTTACCTTTTTCTTGACAAATGCACCTACACTTTATGAGTTTAAAGAACAATATCTTTCAAGAATACCTAGAAAATTTTTCACTTGTATTCTTGGATGATATTATCATATATTCTAAAATAATTGATGAAAATCATGAGCATTTGAAAATAGTACTTGAAATCTTAATAAAAAGAAGGTTGTATGGTCGAGTTGTCCAAATTTTCTTTCTACAAGACAAAAGTGCATTATCTTGGGCATGTCATAAGTAAGGATAGAATAATGTTAGATCCATAAAAAAATATTGTAATAACCGAGTGGCCTGCACCTAATAATGTGCATGAATTCAAAATCTTCATGGGTCTCGCAGGTTACTATAGAAAGTTTGTTAAGAACTTTTCTAAGGTCACTGCACCAATAACTTCATTACAAAAGAAAGATAAGAAATTAGTGTGGAGTGAAAAATGTGAATCAACATTTAAAACTCATAAGGATCAATTAAATTTTGTACCTATCTTTGTTGTACTAAATCCAAATGGAAACTTTGCGGTAGTAACAGATGCTTCAGGGAAGGACTCGAGGTATTTTATTACAAAATGAGCATGTTATAGCATATGAGAGAAATAAAACTCAAGTTGAATGAACTGAATCACGCTCCCCATGATCTAGTTCTCACTTCCATTGTTCATGCACTTCAAGTTTAGAGGCATTATCTTTTAGGGAGACAATTTGAATTAAAGAATGACCATCTTGGGCTGAATTATATTTTCACTAGCCAATTCTCAATTCAAGATAATGAAGGTGGTTAGAGTTTCTATCACAATATATTTTTGACATAAGTTACCTAAAAAAGTAAAAGAAAATAGAGTGGCAGATGCACAAAGTGGTAGGAAAATATTTTTACACTTATAACTTTGAAAACTCAATTTAAGGATGGAGTAAAAAGCATTATAAAATCTTATTCATATTTTTAGCAAATAAAAACAACACTTGCTGCAAATCCAAATGACTCAAGATATAAAGGTTTTCACTTAGATGGTGATGGAATATTTAGATATGATAATCGAGTGTATATACCTTCGGAAATGAGTTAAAAAGGAAGTTGTTAATTGAATTTCATAATTCACCATTTTCAGGACATCTCGATATTACGAAAATGCTTGCTGATATAAAATGACAATATTTTTGGAAAGGGATGAAAAAAGACGTAATTGATTTTGTGTCACACTGCTTAGAATGTCAGCATGTTAAGGTTAAACATATGCATCTAGGATGGTTTATTTTACCCTCATAGCATATCGCAGTATAAATGGCAAGTAATTAGCATGGGTTTTTTCAAGGGCTACCAATGTCAAGAAATAAGCATGATGTTATTTTTGTTGATAAACTAACAAAGGTAACACATTTTATTACTAGTAATCTTAAGGATGATTCCTCTATTTTGCAAAAATATTTGTACATGAATTTTTTCAGATTGCATGGAGTACCTAAATTGATCATATTAGATAAATCCCCTAGAATGACATCTAGATTTTGGAAAATTCTTAATGCATCCTTAAGAACTAAACTAAATTTTAGCTCAAGCATACCATCCGGAAATAGATGGGAAAACTAAAAGAGTTAATCAATTTTTGAAGATATGTTACGAATGTAATGCATGGATCGTAGTACAAATGGGAAGATTACCTCCCATTAGTAAAATTTTCTTATAATAATATGTACCATGCCTCTCTGAAAATGGCACCTTTCAAAGCATTATACGAAAGGAAATGCGAACTCGTCACCGGGATAACATAGAAGACAAAGAGGTAATTAGACTTAAATCCTTACTCAAATGGAATTGAACAAGTTAAAATGATTCATGAATGTTTAAAAAGAATGAGTTAGGCAAAGAATTTATGTAGATCTAAAAATGGTAGATAAGAAATTTGAAATTGGTGAAAAATTATTTTTATAGGTTAAGCTGAAAAAGAGTTCTATAACCTTTGGCGAGGATGCCAAATTATCACCTCGTTATGTGGGACCCTTTGAGATTATAGAAGTAATCAATCTAGTAGCTTATCATTTAGCTTTACCACCTGATTTATCATGAATGCATGATTTTTTCCATATTTCTCTACTTAAGAAATACATTTCATATTTATCACATGTGTTAAATTGGAATTCCTTACAGATTCAAGACCCAGGAACAATTATGGTTAAACATATTATAGTGCTGGAAACTCTCGAGTTACACTTAATAAATTGAGAAATTAGTCAATGCAAGGTTCAATGTGACCATTTAATGAAGAAAGTGCAACATGGGAGAACCTTGAGGACATGAAAATTGCTTTTCCACATTTGTTTTAACAAAATTGATTATGTTGATTGATAATACATAAATATTTTGTTATTATTATATTAATAAATCTGCCAGTTTTGGGTAGGTACTAAATTCATTACTACATGAGTAAATATTTTAATGTTGAATAAATTATGGAATTTTAAAAAAAATTCAATTCTGGTTTTGTTTGTGACCTTATAGATAATAGAACTATAATTAGGATTTTTTTTTTATCTAAGAATTTAGACTAAGTTAATCCTCGGGATGATGATGCTTTTAAAGAAGGAGTATGTAAAAACCTTCAAACATGGTTGATATCTATGATGACCTCTGATTGGAAGGTGCAAAAGTTGACATGTGATTCTTGTCTTAAGATGGTGTACTCTTATGAAAAGTGGAATCATGGATGCAATAGGAAATATGTTATCTTCTTTAAATAGGTATAAATATGCCATGTCTATGATGGATAATTCACTACTTTGGAAAATGAGAAATTGATTCAGTTAAATGAACCTATGAGTCTTGGATACACTTGAATTAGTACTTCTATTTTCATAATTTCTAGATAAAGAACAATAATACCTTGGATCAATTTCATTTATCCAAGGTATGCTTTAAATTCATGACTTTTTGGTCATAATGACCAAGTTGGATAGATCGGTGATCTCTAAATTCAGGTCATGCTAAGTCAAGAATGAAATACATGGCTCCTGAATATTTGAATTTTGATGTTAATCTGGTTCTTCTTTTGTTAGTGGAATGCAATACTTACTATGAACATGGAACCTAATATAACTATGTTCTTAAAATTAGTGACTCTATCCTAAAGGTTAAACCTAACTTATGTTACTATGTTCTTTTGTTAAGATGGGATGTTAATGACAAAAGGGACCTAAGACTAAAACTATGGACTTAGACCTAAGGACCTATGTTAGTTCCTAACCTAATTCAAACCTAATGTAATGTTTGGATAACCTAAAGGGACCTATGAGATGACTTAGGGAAGGGGAAATTTGGTGGCATCAATTCCTAGAAATTTATGAGGAAGTTAATGTGTTCTTATCTCTTTTTAACTACCAAATTTGGAAAAGGCATGAGAAAATTTAAAGGAATGAGTTGGCATCTCCAAGTTTTAGATGCATGAAATTTAGAACTTATTCTTCGATAGAAATAGAGGTGGTTATGGTGGGAGAATTGGAAGGACTGATAGTCCTAATTTACATTTAATATTTTTGAAATTGGTGAAAACTACCTAGGAAGAATAAAGTAGGGGTTTTGGTTTTGTTTTGGTCATTTGGTCTTTAAGCTTGAGCTCTGCATGTGGTTTTTGTGCTTCAGTTTGAATCCTTGCATGGAATATCTTACCTTGAAATGGTGTTTGAATGAATAATTTGACACCATGAAAGCTATAACAAAGAGAAAGAAATATAAGGTTTGGATGGTTTCTTGGTATTTGAAGGGAAGAAATGAAGCTCTGCATGGAAATTTTATGCTTTTACTTAAATGTTCATAAAAACAACTCGCTTTTAGGAAATCTTCTAGTTCTATTATGTGATTTCATATTTTTTACTTCAATGGAGTTTGATTTTTTTCTTGGATGCATTTCAACTTTGGTTTATTAAGTTAGAAATGAAATCTTGGAGTATTTTCCTTATTTATGATTAATCTTTCTTTTTCATGAGTTCTTAGAGAAGTGGCTTGAAACTAGTTTTTCTCAGTAATAGAATCTTTTGACTACAGGGTATTATTACATGGAATGTGTTTGGGTTTGTTAGAATTTGAAGATTCTTACTTGCATGGCTACCTTGTTATTGATTGTTGTAGGATTTAGTTATATGAAGCTTGTTAAAAACTAAACTTTTGTCTGAGACCTTGTTGTTCTGGTGTATACGTATGCTTTCCTTTTGTTTCGAATTGAAGACCATTGTTTGTTCTCGATTGAAGGAAAAATTATGCTATGAGTTTCATGATATGAACATTAGTATGACTATGGTGGAATCCTCAAATTTAGACTTGTATGTCCTATCTCTATTATCATTAATAGAACTTCGAAGGATTTTAGGTGTGGACGTTTAGGAAATATAAATCATTGACATTTTGTTTGATAGTTGTTAATGTAAATGAAAATGTATTTCGATTCAACTTGATATGATATTTGAGGTTAAAAGAGGAATACCACTTCAAGTTATGTCTAAAAATCCATTTTGGGTATCAGCTTCTTGTAGTTGTTCTTTTTATGAATGTATAAAGGATTGTATTTGTGAAAAATTAGTTTTCATCTTATTGTATATTTTTATTATTCTCTTAAAACCCACCTTGGGATTTGGAGCTTGATTATAGTTCTTTTTAGGGATCTAAGGTAGATGCTCTTTATTTTTTATGAATGTTATCTCTTTTATTGGATGAAGATCAGTGGTTATTTATGTTTTTGACAGATGGTTTGGAGTTCTTTTGAGGTCCAGTTTGATTAGTCCTATTGATTTTTTTTCTCCTTTCTTCATTGTGTTTATAGAAAAGGAATCGATTCTAAATCCTTTGTTAGAATCATGTTTTTGACTTGTCCTCTGAAAGGATGAAAGCTAAAGTTGGATGTTTTATTTTCATTTTCCTTTTTCTGATTCTTTTTACCCACCCAATACGTACTTAGATGAACCTCTGATTTTTGAGATTGATTGGTCGCATGTGAACTATTCTTCACTATTCAACACCTGACATGCTAAGTTCATTCATAAACATGTCATGTGTCTTTCGTTACTTTTACATGTGGAATGTTTACTCTTCTTCATAAGAGTTTGGATAGATGAGGAGACTACAATCTCTCTCATACACTCTTCAATCATACGATGGGGATATGGTTCTTTTGGTATCATTGATGATCCTTCTCTAGTCTATTTCTTCTTATACACTTTTGACCTTTTGATAGGAATTTTTGTATTAATGTCCTTATGGCAGCAAAGTGAAGTTTATGTTTTTCTTAGGAGTGTCAAACCTTGTATAAGATTTAAACTTAAAAAATATTTTCCTTTTAGAATACTAACGAATGGATATCTTGTTTGACACCGAATGTTAGTTGGTTTTCTTGATAGAAGTAACCTTATACTTTTGGTAAGCTTTTTATGATGTTATCTTTGACTTAGGATGAATATGAGTAAAATGGATCAGTTAGATAGAAGGAAATAATCATTACTTCACGAATAATATAATTGAATCTGAAAGATATTTATATGTATCTTTTATTTATTCTTGTTAAATGGATATTAGCTGATTTAAGGAACTTAAATTAGATACATGAAAGTGAAGGTAAGGTTCTGATGAAATGATAATTCCTCTTTAAATTTTCTATTTTCAAATTATTTATGAAGAAATGGATTTTATGATGGGAAGTTAGAGATGATCGACTAATTGACCAAACCTTAGTTTTGATTTATAAAATTTAAAACATCTCTCTCTTCTTGTATTGTGTTCTTCTTGGCTATGTCTTTCTATAGTTTCAGATGCATTTTTTGGATTGTTCCATATAACAAAATATTTATTTTTATGAAATAGTTAGTTAAGAACACATCATTTTATTGATATAGTGCTTATCATGCTCAGTTCAATGAACTGACCCATGTTAACAATTTTTCAGATAAAATACGTAAAAGGTGAGAGGAGAAAGACATTTAGAAAAGTTACATCTAGTTTTGTGAAGGAATTGTTTTCTTCATTATGATGAAATGTGACTTCATTACTTGAGATGTACTTTTTGGAATTGAAAGTTGTAATAAGAATTGGTTAAGTAGTGTTGTTTTGACATTCTAAAATATTTGAAATGTATATGGATTCAATAAATGTATTACTCTTTCTTGATGAATAAAAGATGTGATGATTTGTTGAATAACTTTTATTATAATACTCCTTGTCTTGAGTAGAGTTATTTTTCTATGTATTATCCCAATAAAGGAAGGTTGTACATATGTTTAAATGATATGGATCAATTTTTAGACACTAAAATTAGGTCACACTCCCATTTGTTTCCCGACGTATAAGAACCCTTCATCACATTTACCTAGCCATGCCCCCCTTCACCCCACTAATATTAATTTAATTAATTTAATTAAATTAATGCTTTATCCTCACTATATTTATTATTTAAATAATATCTACACATATAGTTCACTTAGACACCTCACCAAGCTAACTCAACCTAAGACCTATTCTTAGCAAGTTACCATAACTAACTAAGACTTACCCAAACCCTAAAAATCAATGCCTACATTCCCTCTAACCACATTCTTGCATGCTCACAAGAGGATTCGAGTCTAATTCATGGGATAATGACACAAGATCCGAGAAAATTAGGAGGATCTCCCTAAGTTTAGTAAACATAGGAAATCCTTCCTTGATTGACGTCGGTTACATCTAACCATCACCGATTACGATGGACTGCCGTCGGTTACCCCTTTTAACCCAAATCAACCTTATTCTCAAGGTTGGAAGTTGGAACTTGGAATTTGGAAGTTGGAAGTAAGAAAGTTGACGAGTAAGAATACATCTCAGAGAGATAATGCATCTTTAGAGAGCCAATTCCAACAAAAACTCACATCCAAGGAAGGAGATTGAGCATTCTTCTCCTGCATAGCCATCCCAGCCATGATTTGATCTATCCAAGTAAAGAGGAGTGTGCATGCAGCCCATGCAAAAGATTTTCTTCAGTTGGTGATCACTTATAGCCTCCAAACCCATCATCAACACCTCCATCCTTCATACACAGACCTTCAGGAATGAAATCCAAGTAAGTATAACATCATACTTCTCTGGTTTATTTTGTTTCACCATTATTTTATCACCCATTGTTTATCTTGCTCCCTATTGACCTTCTCCAAAATTTTCACCTCCATAGACCCATTAAAACCTCACAAAATCCTATTCTAGTCACCCAATACTTCATCTCGACCAACCAAAATCCTTTGTACAATCACAAAGGAGACCAAAACCCTGTTCTGTGACATTTCTAGATCTCACAGTAACTGGCGTCTGGTTATACCTAACCGTTGTCAGTCACCCCTGACCGCCAGTCTCTGTGTTTGCCCACACAACCTTAAACAAAGACCTACCCACCTAATTTTACCTCACCCTCACTCACATGTGACTTACCCGAGACCTTTATCAGACTGTAGAACCCAGAACCAACCATTTGACCTCTGGATTCTATTCTATCTTAGCTTGTTAGATTAGATATATTTTCTTATTGTTCTTTAAGTGAGATACCTAAATCATTTTAAAATAACAATAGGATTTACTTTGTTTACAACATTAATTTTTTTAAAATAGTGGACTGACAGCCATCTAGGAAGTATCATACTTCCCAGATCTAGCTCATGCTAGGCAGTTCACTTTGCCCATATTGTTTAATTCCTTCTCGGTGGTCTTGTTTTCATTACAGGAGTTACTCTAGCCAAAAGAAAGCTCTCACGGTCAGTGTGGATTCAAAAGTCATACGCATGCAACAACCCATCAGCCAACATTTAAACAGGTATTCCTCCTACACTGTTATTCGTATCTCTGTTTCATCAACCCTTCAAAGAAATAATCTAAGAAAAAGGTGAAACATTTTGGCACGCCCGTGGGACCCATCCGGGTTCCTTGCATTTCATTCATTCGGAGGAAAAAATTGTGTGTTTGTTTCCCTTCTAAAAGTGTACACACTAATTTTCTTCCTGTAATCCACAACCCGCTTTCTATTTGCTCCAAAGGAGTCTTTTCTTTTGGTGTAGTTAAAAGAATCATTTCTTCATGTTTTCTACATTGTAGTGAAAGAGCATCCCTCTTCCTCTTCATCTTATTATGTCGTCCAA
Source organism: Taxus wallichiana var. yunnanensis (assembly GCA_018340775.1). Classification (NCBI taxonomy): domain Eukaryota; kingdom Viridiplantae; phylum Streptophyta; class Pinopsida; order Cupressales; family Taxaceae; genus Taxus; species Taxus wallichiana. The sequence goes on along the minus strand of CM031243.1, from coordinate 184,722,706 downwards.
TTTCACATTTTCGATTTGGGTTTTAAAAATCATATTCCATTATGATTTATTGCATTAGCTCACATTAAATGAGGCCAACCTATATGTTGGAGGTCATGACGAGCTGATGGTTGACAAAAGAATCGTAGAAAATCACTTCTATCCTTTTATCTTTCTCTGAGTCTTACCAAACGACAGAAAAATTCAAATACATACATTCTTAAACAACATCTTGCCTGGAAGAAGCTGTAGGTAATCACACAATCACGGCATAGTGGGCACCCATCTTGTTGCTCTATCGAGTCATACTTCAAAGCGAAGCCCGCCCCACCATAACATACCCGAAACCTCACCCTTTAGATATCCTTCTTTGTAGGAAACCATCCTCACCAAAAACTCTATTTCATAATTCATGTGTCGGTCCCTAAATAGCATAAGCTAAACAAACATAATAGAAAGGGCACTCCTAGGATCACATTTTTTTAGTGTTTCTACTTGGATTGTGTTTTGAGGTGAAAGGTCACGATCATCACTTTTTTTTGTTCATCCTTGCACACTCCTCATCATAGCTAGTGTATTATAGCTTCACTTGAGTGTGCCTGGACATATCATCATCATTTCTAGAATTTTGGGTCTGATTCCACATCGATTTCAATCCACAACCATTTTCTTTCATCACTGTTTTAATTTCACGAAAATTCTCATCGGTTACCTTTGGATCGCCATCGGTTAAACCCAACCAACGTCGGTTCTAGGTCCTTTTGATAACCTACTCAAAAGGACAATTTCACTTCACTTTTTTCCACTTTCCACAGTCTCTATCACTGTCATTTTATTCACATTAACATTTTACACATCCCTAGATTTTTGTCAAATTTTGCCTTCTGCCTTGCTGTTTACTCACTGTCTATTTTCTACAGTGACCGACAGCGGTTACCCCTGACCGACGTTGGTTTTCCCTAACTCGGCATCGCTTAGATTTTTCTCATTCCACCCACCACTTGTTACTTCATCCATTTTTTATTTTTATTTTTTATTATCACTAGATTGACTTGTTCATGTTATTCTCTGTATCATTTATAGAGAAGCAGCCCTACCTGATCAATATTGGTTCACATGGTGCTGACCCGAAGACAAGTGAACACCCTCGTGTTCCATGCCAGTTGCCAACCACTCCCACCTAGTCCTTCACCACCTTCTATTTTATCACTAGCCATGGATCCTATTTAGCCTACTAATATCGCTACCGGAGATGAGGATTTCACATGACTCCTTGACCAGAACCCTGCCGCCTTGCAGTTTTACCTCTCCCACTCATCCACTCGAGATGCCTCGGGTCAGTTGATATATGGCATGCCCGTATCTATCCCCCCGACTCTCGCACCCACTTCCATCGGCCCCATCTAGATCTATGCTACTGCATACACCCTACCCCCATTTATTTTGTAGCTAGGTTCTATACACGCCATGACTACCGCATCTATTATTTTTGTGGCACCCATTACATCCACCATACCCTCAATGACTACCCCAAACACAACCTCATCCATCCCTAATGTCTCACACATACCTATAGCTACATTCCCACCTCCAGTGTCAATGACTCCTACCCCATTTCAGAACGTGGTTCTTTCCATTCCACAATCATTAGTCCCTATTTCCACTAGGGTTTCCATGACCCTTCTAACTCCATATACATACTACCAAAACTTCCTATTTCATCTATCATTCATTCTAGGTATGTACCCCTCTTTCCATGCCTTCTTCTCTACCACCTTACATGGCAGCCCCATACATTGGAATGCCACCCCCATTATATGCCCAAAACCAACCTCCTCACACTATAGGAGGAATCCAATCATCACAACCCACCAATGACCTAATTAAATTGATTTTGGATAATATGCAGACACTAGAGGCATTGGTTTCATCTCTTGCAACACTCTCACCTATGACGAGATTTGCAAAAATCCTATTCACCCATCCATTTCTATCTGTTCATACCTGTGCATTGGAAAATGCATAAATTCAACTGCTTTAATAGCAAGGAAGAACCACAATAGCATTTACACTTGTTCAAACATGGGTGTTATCTGATTACTCATGATGATGCCTTACTTTTGAGAAATTTTCCCATGTCCCTCACTAGAAATGCATTAGATTGGTATAGTGGGTTACCCAAACACTCTATATTTTCATTCAATCACGTAGCCCAATATTTCTTAGATCATTTCTCTATCAATATCACCAAGAAGGTTACCATGACCGATCTATATTCCACACGTCAGTACGAGGATGAATCTATCATATATTTTTTCACTCACTGGTGCAACCTGATCAATCAACTTACCTTCCAACTACCACAAACTGAACTCATCGAGCTCTTCACATGAGCTTGTGCTAGACATATCTCCCGACCTTGCAGGTCCAAAATTTCTAAACATTTGATGAGGCATTCACTATGGCATGAAAGTTAGAGATTCGGGCCATTGAAGAGAAGAAAATCCAATTACGAAATAAGAATTTGGCATTCAAGTCGAATGAAACCTCTTCTTCTTCCAAACCACCAACTAATTATTCAAAGGCTAAAGGTACCGCTAATGTAGTGGTACTCAAGGCCAGCCCACTCATCCATCTAGTCAAGCTACACCCTCATCTAATCTATCACCCATCCAGGCTTTTCGATTCGGATAAGATCGGTGAAAATATACCCCAATTGGGGAACCTTATTCTTCTATCTTAGGAAATCTTATCAAAGCTGGAGCCATCACCCTTCCACCCATAAAACCACACACTAGTTTTGACCTGCTCGCCCCATGCTCGCATGGTATAAAGAGCATGATTTCTGTAACTATCACCAAGTAAAGGGTCATAGTGATGGCAACTGCATCACTTTCAAGAATATTGTCCAAGAAATGCTCGAGAAAGGTGAGTTAACTATGGATAATCCCAACGCCACCCAACCAAAATCTAAAAATCTTCAAAAAATCATTTTCCAATCATGCCGATTAATCCAATCAAACCGGTGAGACATCCACTCACAATACCCATACCCATGAGGTTCAGACAATCTTTAACGAGGTAACTATCACCTCTCAATTTCCTCACATCCCTTCCATAGAGGAAATCCTAGCCAAAATCCTCCTTCCACATCTGAACCAACCTCCAAAGCATTCCTTCACCTACAGAGAAGTCTTTTTTGCTAACATTAAGACCATCTCACCCCTAGCTTCTCCACTTAGAGAACCTTTACCTACCATACCTCCTCCACCCATAGAGGAGCTCCCATTACCTCCTCCACTCATAGAGGAGCACCCTTACCTCCTCCATCGATAGAGGAGCACCTATTATCTTCTCCCCCATAGAGGAGCACCCATTACCTCCTCCACCCATAGAGGAGCACCTATCCATTCCTCCACTTATAGAGGAACTCCCATCATCTCTTCCACCCATCATAGACCCGGTGGAGATACCTTTACCTCTTGGAAATCATTCTCCATTAGCTACCCAACATCCAATAGACCTACTTTCAGCTCTCTTACCCACGGAAGCTGAAGTTGGCCGATTCCCCATCTCTAAGATGCATTTTATGGGAGTTACCATTAGGCCCTCACCAACTCCACCCATAGATGTGTCATTATCACATTTGGCCAATCACTTAGATTATGTGGATAGGGCTTTACTATGGGGGTGCCTCTTACTCCCTATGTCTCAACATAGATGCAACAATCCCTTGATGACACCTCCACTATCTACCCAAACACATTTCCACCCATCAAACCAACTACAACCACTACTATCACAACCCCTTCCATGATACCCGTTAGCACTCACACCACACCCTTACCCATAACCCAACCTATGCCTAAACCCAAACCCATACCCACAACATTTACCTCCACTAAACCTATTACCACTTTAGGGGTCACCCCAACCACCAACCTTATTCATCCACCTATTAAAATAGATTTAGCTACATCCTCCAATGTCAAAACCACACCTACTTCGACACCCAAACCAAAGAAACAAACTCATCAACCTCATACCCCGACTACACCAATCACACCCACACTTGTCCCATCTGCCTTAAGACCTCAGTTGCCCAACATGATCAAGCACCCTTCACCCATCCATAAACCAATAACACAACAACCCATTCCTTCCTCACATACCTCTAACCTATCTAAGCACACAACATGACTCATACCCACACCTAAAGTCTCTTTAACACCAATACCTTCAATCCCTTCATTTATTCCTTCACTACCCACTACACTTCATCATTGTTCCTCACACCCCAAGTACGACCCACGTCATCTACCTTCATAGCACCCCTATTATCCCTATGCGTAACTCACCCTCTTCCTCCATCTCACTTTCCCTTCTAGACCTCGTACACCCACATCACCTTTACCCAAGAAGGTGCAACCTAAAAACAAGACCCCACTACCCCATGACAAGGTAGTTAAAATAACCCCACACCCTCCTACGCATCCATCTATTGTACCCATACCCAAACAAACCCGACCAATACCTTAAACCACACCAGCACTAAAACCCATCACTCGAGTTGTTCTACTCTTCGAAAAATAATTCCTAGACAACCAACCACACCTACACCTAAACCCACATTCACTTCCCATTGTGATTCACTAGCATGGTCTTATGCCAAAATTTTAACCAACCTCCTTAAGACTTCTATTATCACATTACCACCACTTTGACCTTACGACCCCCTCAAACCCAAGCCAAAAGGGTTTGATGATACTAAAATTTACACATACCATCATGTGCCAGGGCATGATGTGGAGAACTACAAGGCCTTAAAACCATCCTTATCCAATTGTGTCCACTGGAAACCAACTTTGACAATGAAAACCTTCTTGACGAGGATCCTACTTCACCTACACCCATTCCCACACTACCCACTCAACAACCACAACCTCCACCCTCACAGCTCCTAGAACCACACACAAAATTTGAAATTAACATGGTTTGCATCAGAGAACTTGCCATGCCACCACCCAAATGTCGTTGTGCCCAACTGACCTCATAGGGATTTTCTCCTCTAGTAGGTTTTTTCCCTTCATGTCATTATACCACTTACCCTACACCTTCTCCATTTTCCAACTTCCCTCAAATCAACATGGTACATGTCACTACACGTGTGCAGAAGGGAAAAGAAAAGGTAACTGACCCACCAACCAATCCTATACCCAACATACCTTGCACCCATACCTAAATAATTGTTCACGTCCCCACGTACCCCATTTCTAATGGCGTCACACATCACACCATGCTCAAATAACTACACCAATCTCCCCTCAAAATGTCATTATACAACCTCATCCAAACCTCAAAATCCCATCGTCAAGCCCTCATGGAGGTTCTTCAATCTATTGTGAGTTTACCCAATGAACCTACACCCGTAGCCTCCATTATCACACCCCATCATATAGCCTCTCTCACCAAACTACCACCTTCATAATCACCTCACCTTGTTCACCAAGTGGCCTCCCTTAGCTTCTCAGAGGAAGAGATCGCGACATACAAAAATGATGACCCAAACCCAGCCCTCTTCATCTCTGTCCACATTGATGACATATGTGTACACCGTGTGATGATTGATGGAGGAGATAGCATTAACATCATTTCATCCCATGCATTTTATCAAATGTGCATACCTGACAATTACATGCATAAGCATCTGGTCATGTTGTGTTCATTCAACAACACTGTCACCTCCACACTAGGCACTGTCATCCTAAACATTCACGTGGTTCCCCGCACTGTTATAGAATTATTTTATGTTTTGGAGGGGGAATTCCAATATAACTTGTTGCTTGGTAGACCCTGGATCCATGTCATGGGTTGCGTTCCTTCCACTTTACATCATTGTGTAAAGTTTGAACACAAAGCACACACTTATACCATTCCAGCTGACCCATCACCTTTCAAAACATGCAACATGCTTTACCGACCCAATGATGTGCTCATACCTGTCAAGTCATCTACCTCTGCAACCACTACCGCTTCACCTACACCTCCACCTACTAGTACAACCACTGCTTTCACCACACATACCTCCTCTATTCCTACCGCTGTTATAACCTCCACAGCTGACCCATTAGCTACCTAATCCGTTAACTCCACCTCCGCATCGACCTTTGACACATCATACATACTAGCTACCTATATACCAACCACTGATCCCTTGGAAGGTATTTTCGGTGCCTCAGTCTGGGGGAGTACCACCTATATAGTGTCAACACATTCCTTACTCTGCACGAGTATGAAAGCCTTAACCAACACCCTCACTATGATCACCGTATAGGAGAACACCTCCTTTATGGTCCTCCTAATCTTCGTACTAGTCTCACCTATGGGGGACTTGATACTACCACTTACACAATTGAACCACCATCACAACCCTTCCCATTTTCTGCTAACTTCCAATCACTTACCAATCACCATTTCACCAACACCTTCTTGCACCGCTTTGCGTGGAAGGGTTTTGGTTTTGGCTTTTACGAGCAAGGCCACCATATTGTTATTCAATGTACCACCTAAAACATAATGACCGTAGTGGTATTGGATTCCCTAAACCTCCTACCAAACAAGCCCGCATTGAACTCATTACAGGACCCTAGCCCTTCTCCACCTTCATCACCACCCTCACCGATGGAGTTGATGGATCCTGAATCTATCCCTCCTAACTTTTTTTTTTCATAAACACCATTTTCTTGGGGCCTTTGACTTATCAACGTGAAGGTGAGGCCCCTTACACTCTTTCATTCCTGTATCCTGAGATGATTGATGATGAAACACCTACCATTAACATTTTTCAATGTCAGGATGATGAATCCATACTCACCTACCTTGGTGTAGAAGACTCATATATTCATCGGTCGTTACCCTCTGAGATGCAAACCATGTTGAATGAATTGACTATCAAGATCAACATTCATACTCAGGATGACCCGCACATCTTAAAGATCAGACAATCTTTAGATCTTGTTGAACAGGAAGCCATCACTTCTTTTCTCTGAGATCATAACCATGCTTTTGCTTGGTCTTACGCAGACATGCCCGGTATTGACCCCACCATAGTGGTCCACAATATCGTAACCATTCCCGATGCCAAACCTATCAAACAAAAGCTGAGGAAAATGCACCCTCGCATTACTCTTCTCGTCAAAGAAGAACTTCAGCGCCTTCTTTTTGTTTCCTTCATCTTACCCATTGATTATCCTCGTTAGATTTCTAACATTATCCCTATTACTAAAGTAACAGGGGGACTCCGCATTTACATGAAATTCCGTGACCTCAACCTCGCCTACCCAAAAGATGACTTTCCCTTACCGATTATTTATCAACTGGTTGACCTCGACGCTAGTCACAAGATGCTCTCACTCATGGATGGTTTCTCGAGTTATAACCAAATTTTTCTTACCTCGAAGATCAGCAGAGAGACCACATTCATTACCCCTTGGGAACCTTTTGCTATTAACTCATGCCTTTTGGTCTTAAAAATACTAGTGCTACATATCATTATGTTATGACTTACATCTTCCATGATATCATGCATCGCATATTGGAATATTACGTGGATGATCTCTTGGCCAAATATAAACATCACACCGAACACCTCACTATCCTTAAAACCATCTTTGACCACCTCATTAAATATTGTGTCCACCTTCAACCTAAAAAGTGCATCTTTGTGGTTCTCTCAGGAAAGCTCCTGGGATTTATTGTTTCCCTCCATGGTATAGAAGTTGACCCAAATAAAGTCAAGGAAATTCTTGAAATGCCTCCACCTAATGGCTTTAAACAACTCCTTAGTCTGCAAGGTAAATTGCAGTCCATTCACTATTTCATTTCATAATTATCTAATCGGTGTCAACCATTTCATCATCTGCTTAGGAAGGATGTATCCTTTAAATGGGATGATGATTGTCACAAATCTTTTGAGGCCCTAAAACAATACCTTCTCCAACCACCTGTACTCATTCCACCTAAAGATGATTAACCTTTTTACCTATACATATCAGCTACCGATCATTCCTTGGGAGCCATGCTCGCTCATTGCGATGAACAACATAGGGAGTAGGTGGTTTATTACATAAGCCATACTCTTTTGGACTATGAAACCCGATACATCCATCCAAAAAAGATTTGCTTAGGCTTAATTTTTGTTGCCACAAAACTCTTCCATTACCTACTCAACCACAAAACCTATGTCATGACCAACACTAATCCTTTACACTTCATGTATGCCAAACCTTATCAAAATCAGTGTGCCGCACGATGGCTTATGCTTCTAGCTGATCTTGACCTCAAATTCATTCACCAAAAGTCCATTAAGGGTCAGGCTATCACCGACCAACTAGCTGATGCACCTATTGCTGGGGACTAACCCTCTAATTTTGACTTTCCCGATGAATCCATTGCTACCTTTCCTGGACGAACCCCCTTATCAAATGACACTGTTCTTCGATGATTCCAAGTGTCAGCGTGGGGGTGGGGCTGGTGTTATCCTCATTCCTCTGGATGGATAACCCATACCTTTGTCTTTCAAGCTAGAATTTGAATGCACCAACAATATTGCCGAGTACAAAGCACTCGTACTAGGTCTCCAGGCCACCTATGCCCTAGATGTAAAATCAATCCACATCTTTGGTGATTCACAATTGGTCATAAACCAAGTCAATGGTATGTACCAATGTTGTAATGAGATAATTCAAAAGTATAAACATTATGTAGACATAATTTTGACCACCTTTGATCGTTACACCCTTCAAACCATCCCACATTTAACCAAAAAATTTGTAGATACCATGGCCTGCTTAGCTTCCCAAATACCTGCTTCCCCTACCGATTCGAAAATATTTGTCATGGTACAATGCCTCCATTCACCTTCTTATTTACCTCATGATGTTTACTCAATTGTAAATGACACCCCTAACCCGAGTGACCTTTGGTATAAACAATAATCCGACTACCTTTCCTTCTCCATCTTACCTCATGATCTCACCCAGTAACGGTCAACGTGCCTTCCTTAAAAGGGTCTCCAATTTCATTATCTTGGGGGAATCCTCTATAAGTGTGGCTTTGATGGTATTCTCTTATGATGACTCATAAGTTTTGAAATTCCTTATACCATTAAGGAGGTTCATGATGGCATACGTGGAGTTCACTTTAGTGGCCTTGCCATTCTTTAAGCGTATTTTTTGCCTAGGCTATTACTGGCCGACCCTTAACCATGATTATTGCGACTATGTCAAACATTGTGTGAAATTTCAACAACATTCCAACCTTCATCATACACCCAGTCATACCTTACAAGTCGATCGTGACCTTTGGCCCTTCTCTCAATGGGATTTGGATCTTGTCGAAGAAATTAATCCTCATTCTTCCTAACGTCATCAATGGATCATAACAAGCACCGAATACTACACAAAATGGGTGGAAGCCATACTGCTCATCTCCACAAAAGTTGAGAATATATGTGATTTCATTAACCATCACATCATTTTTCACTTTGGTGTCCTCATCACCTCATCACTGACAATGGAAAACAATTCAAAAACAAAACACTGCAAAAAATTTGGGACGCCTTTAGCATTTAGCTTAGTTTCTCATCACCTTATTACCCACAAAAAAGCGACTAAGCCGAATCCACTAACAAAACCCTCAACAAAATTCTCATGAAAGTGGTTGACGATCTTTGGAAGGATTAGCATACGTACATTCCTTTTTCCTTATGGGCATACCACACTAGTATTCACACTTCCACTTTGTGGCCACACCCTTTTCACTAGTCTATGGTACAGAGGTTGCTCCACCTCTTGAAGTATAGATCCCCTCGCTCCACATTTCTCTCCATGACATACTTATGATGATGAATTTCGTCGGGGCCTCTTAGCATAACTAGAGTTATTACACGAATGTCGTCTTAACGCTTTGGATCACATTTAAGTTTACCAACAATGTATCAAATGTGCTTATGAAAAACGTGTTCATGAACGCACCTTCCAAGTTGGTGACCTTGTCTTGAAATAAAATCAACACGTAACCAAAGTAGAAAAAATTAAATGGGGAAAATTTTCTCCTAATTGGCTTGGACCATACATCGTAACTCATACCTATGGATCGGGTGCCTATCGTTTATCCTCGCTTGAGGGTAAACTTGAACCTGAGCCCCTTAACGCATTACATCTTCAACCATTCTATTGTTGACTTGTTGTCCTACCTCACCCTTTGTCTCTCTCCACGCTCATCCCTTGAGTGCTATCCACTCCATCCACCTCCCTAATGATTAAACAAGAATCATGTGAGTACTCATCACTTATTATCTTCTCTTGAACATGTGTACCACAGCACTACACATAGCATGATTCTCATGGATACTTTTCGTCTACCTTTAGATGAGATCCCATGGTCATTCCACCTCGCCTTTTGAAAAAGAGTCCTATCCTTCACCTTGGTCTTGTCCATGATTTCAAAGACCTCCAATGGGACCAAACTCCTTGAGTCAAACTTATAATATAAAAAAAGATGACTCCCTCAAAAGGACATCTTCCTCTCAACCAAATTGCTACTATAAATAGACTACTCCCTTGAAGGATAGCTATGTGAAGCTTTCAAAAAAAAAAAATGAGAGAAACTAAAGCTTCCCGCATCGATCAGCTTCACGAAGACCTCAAGGAGTACCATATTATTTATCCCATATAGAATTCCCGCATCGATCAATCTATCAAAACAAAAATAATTTTTAGTCATGGGCTTTCCCATTCTGACCTTAGACCTCTTACCCAAAAGACCTGTCACTCCAAACATATACAATTAACTACCTTTCACCCACCTTACCATTTCCACTCTCATTTCCTAAATCACCTCAAGGGACATCTTGGACTTTCGACATTTGGTGATCCTGTGACTACTTTCACCGTAGAACAGTTAATCATGCAATGCCTTTCGGATCTTGTGTTCATCACCCCCTTTACAATATGATCTACTCGGTATGATCCTACCCAATCAGGTGGATTTATTTCCCCCCTCTTATCTTTTAACCATGTTTGTTTACATTTTGATTACCTTATACACGACTTGGTCCTCACCGCTTACCTTGGGGGTAATCCTCCCCTTTTGCCATAATCACCTGCCACCTGCATCATTTTACCTATAATCTACCCACACCTTTTAAAACTAAACCCACAACATGCCCAAAAACCTACTAGCTCATTCTCATATTTTCCCTAGCTCATGGGAGAACTACATTGGCCTGAAGTCCCTTTTTCACTAAGACTATGTAGGCAACACTTTGAGGGCATGGGGCCCTTGGAGGTTAGGACACTTAAAATTGGTTACTCAATTTAGTGTCCCTCACATTCGTTTCCCTGCTCAGGTAGCCTGGGGCACGTTTACGTCACCACTATCCCCTTGGGATATTATCCGATTTGTGATTTAAACACCTATCCTAAGTTTAATTCACCCCATTGTATCTTACCCGTGAGTAATTAAGTATTAAATATTTAATTACACCTCTTCCCATGTATCCTAATCACTTATCTACCCCAAATTTATTCTATCTATGTATCACCCCTATTTTTCCTCTTCCCCAAGCGGGATATTTCCCGTATTTGGGGTAACTCTTACCTTTCTAGAAATCGTTCATTTTGGCCATCTCGGGAGTCTGTTCCGCGATCGGCGCCGACCTATACGGTCGGCGCCGATTTTTAGGAGCGGCGCCGATTATAAATACAAACCCAGAACTCAGTTCTAGGGATGAAAAAAAAAAAAAAAAAAAGAGGGAAGAACACGCACGAAAGAGAGAGAAAGAGACAGATCGCGAAAGAGACACAGGTTGTAAGAAAGAGAGATCTTTTAGCATCAAGTGTATCAAATGAGATCGGATCCTGTCCGAATCAATCCCTGAGAGGAGCACCGTTACTCTGCTCCTATCACATCAACATCGCACGTATCCATCGATCTTCTGGTGACTCTGTTCCAGTATCTCACCAACTTCGGCACATCCAGCAGACGTTGACGATCCGTCCTTCACTTTCCAATTTCCGAATCTTCTCGCACTGTCCCCGATTGACCGATCTGCTTTGATCGACGCTTTTGACTGTTTGATCGACGCCCGATCACATCGATCGGCGCCGATCACATAAATCGGCGACACCGATTCTACATAATCGGCGCCGATCATCCTGCGAGGCGGGTAAAAGGACACAGGTAACACAAATCCAGCTTTATTTCATAGTTTCCTGTTTTCTGTAGCTTTCTGTCTGCTGTTTAAATTCGGTTTCATTACTGTAATCAGAAAATCTAGTCTTATATGTACATCTTTTATCATGTATGCTTCTTTACTTAATTGAAAACGTGGACTGACATCCGCCGAGGAAGCTTATCGCTTCCCGGACCCGCTTCTCGGGCAGTCCACCTAAATACCTTTTAACGTGGTCTTTTTCTGTCAAGCATCGGTGTCTTGCAGGTTACTCGGATCTATTGTGCGAATTACTCGTGTGCGCCCGTCTTATCTACATCGACCTCCTTATCCGTCTACATCTTCGGATCTTGTCCATCAGGTATCAATTTTATTGGAGTTTTTCAGGGTTTTTGTGTTTAGTTTGGTGCATTAACTTGGACAGGTAACAAGCGCGAAATCCTTGATCTACATTCTGGCACGCCCGGTGGGACTAACCAAAGTCCCTTATTGGCAAGTTCATTTCTTTTCTAGTTTTGAGCTTTGTTCTTTTTCTTCACTGATTTCTATCAGTTCTGCTTGAGCATTTCCTTTCATCGTTTTAATCTTGCTCTTTATGTGAAATTGTTATTTCCTTGAAATTTTCTAGTTCCTTGAAATAGAAATTTCCGTTTCACCATTATCCGGATATATCTTTCTGGATTTTGTTTGGTGTTTGCTTAACCTCTTCTTGCGGAGCCCTTTGCTTGTTCGTGGGATTGTTCGAGGGGAAGAGCTCAACAACGCGCTTTTTGAAGTCCACACACCTTGGAGAGCTAAATCTACAGGTATTTCTCTTTTACGGTGTTTTCTCCTTTTTAGGAACTAAAAAAAAAAAAAAAAATTGTTTGTTGTCTATCACATTCGAACATTTCAATTTTTGGTGCTTAAAAGGAATTTAATCGCATTTGGGAAAGAATCTGTTTGACTTGTCTTCATCGAAATCAAACACTTCGTTTTTAAGTGCTTAAAAAGAACCTTTTCTTTGTCATTGCTGCATGTTTTTCATCTAGTTTTAATTAGGCTGGAAAATTGATCAAAATCGGTAGTGACACTATTTGATTTTTATTTTTCACCCTTGCACACAAAGCCAAAATCACTAGGTATAAAGCATTTAAACAAAAATTCCTTCCCTAGCCTCGCCTACTTGGAAGTGACATCCAAGAGGAAGAGCCTACGCGGTACTCGGGCCACGCTATAAATTCACGGAAGTTCTGGTATATATTGGCAAAGCACCCGACTCCCTTATCGCAGCGGTGTGTGAAGTGCGGGGGTAGGCCCCTATATCAAGCCACGTACCGGTCTTTTACTGAAGTGCCTTCGGGACTCCTCACCAAACATTCCCCAAACCATCCTTAGTTTGGCTATCTGAGTAGTTCCTGTTCTAAAAAGCCTTCCCTAATATTTTCTTTCTTAAAAGCATCAAAACTTAAAGGAGATAATCACCTGCGCTGCTTGAATTGTCTGTGCATTAGTTAGGTCAATCTTCTTTGCTGTGTGTTTATGACGGTCATCACTCGGTTACAATCTAGAAGAATGGCTCAATTGGCCCCTTCCTCTTCCGAGATTACCACTAGCGTGGATGTTTCGGCACCCCCCAAATCTTCCTCGGGACCGCTGTTAGTTGGTTCCCCATCCTGGTCATATAATCCTTTCTATCAAGCCAAAGTAACCCCATCACGTCCAGCTTCCCCTAGTCCTTCAGAAATATCATCTACGTCTGACTCAGAGTATGTTCCTCGCGGGGATCCTGAATTTCAGGCGCTCCTCGATCGCAATCCGGTAGCCCTCATGGACTACCTAGTACACAAGTCTATTCAGATATCTGATCAAGGACCACCAATCCAGCAAGTGTATGATTATTCTCATGAACCATCCCAGGCCTTGGTAGAACAGTTTGCATCATCTCTCTTGCCTCGAGTCACGGAGAAGGGCGAGGCCCCTGTGCCTCCCTTTTCTCTTCCACCGACCATATTGACTAGTTCTCAAATAGCCTTACCTATTCCTAACACCGCAGTTACCTCGAATATTCCACAACCTACTTCTGAGAGGTCCTCTGCCCTGGCTATAATGAATGCGTCTGCGCACCCGCATATTGCTGTTAATTCATCTATGCCCTCCATCGTGTCCCAAGGTCAGTACCTCTTTATGAGCCAACCCCCTCCGAATAGTCAGTTGGCTCCTGCTTCTCGTCCTCCAGTGGGTCTTTCTTCCAATGTTCCAGCAACAGTGACCTTCGCCCATCCTCTAGCATCGGCACCCTTAATGCCTAATCCGGCAGTAGAAGGCCCCTTTCAGGTTTTGTTCCCCAATATGTCCAATCAAGTCGGCACTCATGTTCCTCAATCTGTCCCGATTCAATCAACAAGCATAGGAGTCCACCAATCACAGGCTCCACCCGTCATCCAACCTTCATTTTCTCAACCACTTATTATCTCACAGCCTGCCTATACACAAGCTACTTCACAACAAATACCCCACCAGGTGTCACCCAGAACCCCTGGTTACTCCTCTTATCATCCTACCAATCAACAGATGAATCCCCGTTGACACCTCAACAACATCCACCATTTGCTTCTTATGTAGGACATGCCAGTGTGCCTCCTCCTCAATCTGACGTGGTTCAAATTCTTTTCAAGAAAATCGCAGACTTGGAAGCCTCCACAAAAGGGGCTCGACCTTCATACTCCTTTGAAGAAGTGTGTAATGAACCCATTCACCCCTCAGTGGCTTTTAAGCCTTATCCTCCCCAATGGGAACTTCCTAAATTTTCAAAATTTCATAGTCGAGAGGACCCTCAACAACATTTGCGAGCATTCAAACATGCTTGCTACCTCATAGTCCAGGATCAGGAGCTTATGCTCCGTACTTTCCTATGTCTCTAGCAGGTCCTGCTTTAGACTGGTACAATAACATTCCTCAACATTCCTTATTTTCTTTCTCTCAATTGGCCCAGATGTTTGTTGAAAACTTTTCAATAAATATCGCACATAAGATCTCGATTACAGATCTTTATAACATTCGTCAATTCGATGATGAGTCTATTGCAGACTTTGTCACTCGTTGGAGAGGGATAATCAACCAATTGTCTTTCTCCCTTCCTCAATCCCAACAAATCGAGTTGTTTACTCGATCTTGTGCTAATCACATTTCTTCCACTTTAAGGATCCAAACTTTTCATACCTTTGAAGAAGCCTTTACGATGGCACGCAAACTTGAATCTCACGCCATTGAACAAGGGAAGCTAAAACTTCGCTCTAAATCTAAACCCGATTTTTCTCGGTTTACCAAACCAAATTCTTCCCCTTCTAAAGACAAGAATCAGGGATCCACCAACGCTATCGTATTAAAAACATCACGAGTCGATAATACTTCTAATCAAACACCACGAAGAGACCCCTCATCTTCTCGAAAAGGGACTTCATCATCTCGATCCTTCGCTCCATTGGGGGAATCATATGCCTCTATCTTAGAGAAAATGTTGGAAGTTCGCATGATCGAACTTCCCCCCATTAGGAATATTGATGAAAGCCAAGAACGTCCATTCTGGTATAGGGAAAATGATTTCTGTCATTATCATAGAACCAAAGGTCATGACATCGAACGATGTCAGACCTTTAAAAATCTTGTCCAGAAATTCATTGATAAAGGCGAGCTCATTCTGGATAACCCAAATGCTCCCCCAAATCAGGCACTGGATGTTTTTAAACAACCTTTTCCCAATCATTCCCCAAACCATAATGCTTCAGAGTCTCAAAAACCAAACACTCATACTATCAACTTCATCTCTACTAAAGAATCTTCTTCTGAAACCAAGCCATCTGCGAACACATCAACCGGATTAGAACCTCCTTCCACTTCGTCAATCACTGGAATTCCACCATCTTCAGATAGCCCGTCTTTGAATATTCCTACATCGCTAGATACGGGTTCATCTCTCTCCACTCCTTTGTCTGACCTTCCATCCATACCCGAGACAGTGTCATCCTCATCTGTCTCATCGTCAAACATTCTTTCAATGCTCGAGGCAATTACATCCCTTCGAGTTTCCACTGCAGATACATCTACTTCTGTTGCTCCCATTCTCGCTGCAACTATGCCCCTGGTGAACGTACCTATAATTGTGCCGACTTCGACGGAAGCGTCTTCGATTTTGACTCTTCCTGTTTCCTTTCCTACAGTAGTTTCACCCATAATTACTGCACCAGAAGTCGTCCCTTCGCAAGGAACTGCTTCTTCATCACTCACTTCTTCCACCACTAATGCTACTTCGCCTATTAAGGGAAAATCAAAAGAAGTAGCACCAACACCTATACGCTCGGTTCCTGAACTTAAACCGAGACAACCAAAATCTAACGTTGCGCCATCAGTACCTCCCCATTTACTTCCCCCGAAAAGGTTACAATCACCTTATGCCGTTGAAGTTGTCACCATCCCTGAAAAAGGAAAGCCCATATTTCGAACCATCAAGACCCTTGGTGCTTTCCCACAAAAATCTCTCTCTACGCCCCATAAAAGATTGGATTTGTCCGCTGAGAAGGCGTCTTCTTCTACACACTTATCAAAACCATCATCTTCTTCTACAACACATCCTTCACCAACACCCCAGAAAAGCCGACTTACCTACTAAAAGGACGTCACCTCTTCTATCAGGATCATCATCTTCATTACCAAAAGCCAGGACACCCTATGTCCCTCCGATTACACCTACTTTGGGAGCTTCTTCCTCATCTAAATCGACATTATCTAAATCATCAGTAAATTCGACCAAGCAACCTCCTTTATCTTTGAAGACCACAACACTTGTCACATCTCCATCATCTTCAAAATCTATTTTAGGGGCTCCCCCTCCACCAAAATCAATCATGTCTCACTTACTTCCATCTCAAGTGCCCAAGACTACTCCTCCAAGTGTCCAAAAAAATAAGATGATCCCTAAAAAGACTGTCAAACCTGACATGCAGGTTCTTTTGCCTCGGCAGTCTGTTAAAGTAAAAGAGGCACCTTCATCACCTCTGTCCTCATCTTCGTCTACCGGGTTCTACACCGAAATCCTTCGCCAACTTATCCAATCTTCATCCATATCCCTTCCTCCGATTAAACCCTATAACCCTAAAGGAGTTAAACCTACCTGGTTTAACTCTGATCTAATTTGTGCTTACCACCGTACCCCGGGTCATGATACTGAGGGATGTAAAGCTCTTCAAGCTGTTGTCAACAACCTTTTGGAAGAAAGTGATCTTTTGCTGGAGGAGGAGGAACAAGTATCTCCTATCATCTTAGCCCCATCTGAGCCCCAACGATCCACTCAGACCTCTAGTGATTCCACCCCAATGATCTTCCACCTTCTCAAATTGACACAATCCATATCGCCACTAGAACCCAACACTATGATAATCCATCTTCATCTACAACATCTCGACCACGCGTTGTCATTTCTGCAGCCCCTGAAGGAGTTCCTCCTTCCTCATTAGCCCCACGACCTAAGGTCTCTATTCGTGCTGCACCTCGGGCTCAAATTCCCGTGTCAGTTGAGGAGAGTGTTATGAAACAACTCACCCAGGCTCCGGTCAAAATGTCTCTTTTTGACCTCATCCAATCCTCTCCACAACATCGCCAGGCTCTGATTGATAATCTGCGTCGCATCGCAGTAAATTCAGATGAGCCGCAACCCTTCGAGTTGGTTGTTGGATTGAATAGACCATCAACCGCCATTTCTTTTGAAGATTCGGAAATTCCTCCTCTTTCTTCAGAGGATTTGGAGACTCCCCTCTTTATCACAGTCCAAATCGACAACACTACATTAAAACGCGTTATGATCGACAGTGGAGCTGCACTCAACGTCATCTCCTCGCACACATTCGAGCAACTTAAGTTACCAAAGAACGTAGTGTCACCCCCGCCCTTCGCCCTTCGATCATTTAACGATCAGCTAGCAGTTACTTTAGGAACTGTGGTCTTACCCATTCGAGTAGGTAAGAAGCTGCTTCACGAACTCTTCTACATTGTCGAAGGAAAATTCCACTATAATATGATCCTCGGATGCTCCTGGATTCGCGCGATGCATTGTGTCCCATCCACCCTCCATCGATGCTTAAAATATCAATATGAGGGTAAAATATATACTCATCCAGGAGATCCTTTTCCTTCCGCACAATGCGACATGACCACAAGGTCTGCCCCTCTAAAGGAAAATACTTCTTCTCCTAACGGGGCCTCATCTTCTTCCATACCTGCAACCAAACTACCGGATTTACAAAATCTAGAAGAGACATTGCAGCGTTTCTCACTGGGAGAGCTTCCTCTCTTTTCTTTCGACGCTCATCTCAAACCTAGTGAGTATGGTAGACCAGACAAACAACCTGAATATCAACCAGGTCTCGGTCGCATCGTCACCATTGGTCTGCCCAATCAACAGACTAATTTCATCTACGGTGGTCTTGATACACCTCACTATCACCCGATTCTCCTCCTAGGACCAAACCTTACTTAACAGGGTTCGATTATCTACAGAATCCCACGTTTGCAAAAACTTATTTATATCGATGCGCGTGGAAGGGTTTTGGCCTAGGAAAATATGAACAAGGTGTGCATGACCTCACATCCATTCCTACTCTCATGCCACATCAAAAATTTGGTTTAGGATTTAAACCTCTTTCAAAAGCCACTATCACTATTCTCGATGAGCCTCTTCCTATTGAGGAACCATCTTCTCCCGCTAAGTCAGAAGCATCACTCGATGTGGACGATGACATTTCCATCCCACCTAACTTTTTTTGATCAATACCATTTCCTTAGGGCCGCTAGCCTATAAGACTAACAACCGGTCCGCTTCCATACCGTTAATCTTCCCTGAAATAGTTGGAGACGACTCTCCTACTATCAACACTATCCATTGTGCGGATGATGATTCTGTCCTCACCTATCTGGGGGCAGAGGATTCATATCTCCCCAAGACTATTCCTTCTGACACGTCTACGCTTCTCAACGAAGCCACTGTATCGACCTTAATATAGGGACTTCTGAAGACCCTCGCATCATTAAGGTCGGCCAATCCCTTAATCCACAGGAGTTAGGAGATTTTACCACTTTTCTTTCCAACCATCGTCAAGCCTTTGCTTGGTCATATGAGGATATGCCAGGACTCGATCCCGATATTGTGGTCCACAATATCGTTACTCTTCCCAACATTAAACCGGTTAAACAAAAATTGCGTAAAATGCACCCTAGAGTAGCCCTTCTTGTTAAAGAAGAGTTACAGCGCTTGCTCTCGGCTAACTTCATCCAACCCATCGATTATCCACAATGGGTTTCCAATGTAGTACTAGTAACTAAGGCTACTGGGAAAATTCAAATTTGTACCGACTTCCGGGATCTTAATCTTGCTTGTCCAAAAGATGATTTTCCTTTACCTAATATCGACCAACTCGTGGATTTAACTGCGGGTCATGAGATGCTTTCTCTTATGGATGGTTTCTCTGGATATAATCAAATTCTCATCGCACCAGAAGACCAACATAAGACTTCTTTCATAACTCCTTGGGGGACCTTTTGTTATCGCGTCATGCCTTTCGGTCTTAAGAATGCAGGAGCAACCTATCAGCGAGCAATGACCTACATCTTCCATGATCTCTTACACAAAACTATGGAAGATTACGTTGACGATCTCCTCGGTAAATCCAAATGTCGTCAGGATCATCTTTTCATCCTTGCACCTCTCTTTGAGAGGCTTATCCGCTTTTGTCTTCATCTAAATCCATCTAAGTGCGTGTTTGGCGTTCTCACTGGTAAACTTTTAGGTTTTATCATTTCCATTAGGGGTATTGAAGTGGACCCCACAAAAATAAAAGCTATCCTTGAGATGCCTCCCCCTTCTAACTTAAAGCAACTCCATGAGTCTCCAAGGACGTCTTCAATCAGTGCGTCGTTTTATCTCACAATTGTCGGACCGTTGTCAACCTTTTCACCATCTCCTCCGTAAGAATGTTCATTTTGAATGGGATGAACATTGCCAAAAGGCCTTTGATGATCTCAAAGCTTATCTTCTTTCTCCACCTATGCTTACACCTCCACGCGAGGGGGAGCCTTTCTATCTTTATATCTCTGTGACTGACCATGCTCTGGGAGCCATGATTTCGCATCGGGACACTTGTGGTAAAGAACAAGCTGTCTATTACATCAGTCGCACCCTCCATGAGTATGAAACACGTTATTCCGAAGCTGAAAAGCTGTGTTGTGCTCTCTTCTTCGCGACTTCTAAGCTTCGTCATTACCTCCTTAATCACAAAACTTACATTGTCACAAGTGTCAATCCACTCAAGACAATTCATGCAAAGCCTTATCACAATGATCGTATCACTCGTTGGCTCATGCTTATGACAGAATTTGACCTCGAGTTTATCCCACAAAAGTCTATCAAGGGTCAGGTTATTGCAGATCAATTAGCTGATGCTCCTCTTCCGGACACTCAAGACCCCCTTGCTCAATTCCCCGATGAATATATCCAACAAATTGATTTTGGTCTATCTCCATTTAAAGTAAAGCTCTTCTTTGATGGATCCAAATGTCAGCAAGGGGGAGGTGCGGGTTTCGTGATGATTCCTCCTTGGGGTACGCCTATCCCAGTCGCACACAAATTGAACTTTGAGTGCACCAATAATATGGCTGAATACGAAGCTCTTGTCTTAGGTCTTCAAAATGCCATTAATCTCGGCGCTCGTCATATTGACATCTTTGGTGATTCTGAACTCATCGTTAATCAAGTCACGGGTGTCTATCAATGCAAGAATGATATCCTTCAAAAATATCGTGACATCGTTCTTGCTCAACTCCAATCTTTCGATAAATTCACTATCCAAGCTATTCCTCACACTGCAAATCGATTCGCAGATACAATGGCTTCGTTAGCCTCACTTATCCCACCTTTTACCGAGGACTCGCGACTTTATGTGGCTGTACAACGATTAGATCAACCATCTCATCTTAGGCAACTAACTTCAATCCATGTTGTCACAACCCATACTCAGGATGAGTGGTATCAATAGATTGTTGATTATCTATCTCATTCGGTGCTTCCTCCAGATCTAACTTCCAATGGTAGAAGATCTTTTATCCAACGCGCTAATCGCTATACTATCCTAGGCGGGATTCTTTACAAACGCGGCTTTGATGGCATTTTGCTTCGGTGCCTCAAAACCCATGAATCATCTAAAGCTATCCAGGAGGTCCATGATGGTATCTGTGGTGGACATTTTAGTGGCTTAGCTGTAGCTAAACGCATCTTACGTTTGGGATATTATTGGCCTTCTCTTAATCGAGATTGTTGTGAATACACTAAGAAATGCGTCAAGTGTCAACAACATTCCAATCTCACACACATCCCTAGTCAAGCTTTACAACCCACGGCGGATTTGTGGCCTTTTTCGCAATGGGGTCTTGATCTTATTGGTCTCATCAATCCCCGTTCTTCACAGCGTCATCATTCTATCATTACTGCCACTGAGTACTTTACTAAGTGGGTGGAGGCTATCCCTCTTTCTTCAACAAAGGCTAAACCCATAGTTGATTTCGTCTATCAACACATCATTTGTCGTTTTGGCGTTCCACACAAACTCATCACAGATAATGGTAAGTCTTTCAAGAACGTTGATTTGCAGAACCTCTGCAAAGCTTTCAATATCAAACTCAGTTTTTCTTCTCCATACTATCCTCAAGCTAATGGTCAGGCCGAAGCTTCCAATAAAACTTTGCGTAATATCCTCGCAAAGGTAACTAGTCGAGCTGGTAGGGATTGGCATTTACATATCCCTTTTGCTCTCTGGGCTTATCGGACTAGCATTCGTACTCCTACTGGTGCTACTCCCTTTTCCCTCGTCTATGGGTCTGAGGCTGTCCTTCCTTTGGAAGTCCAAATCCCATCTCTCCGTGTTTCTCTTAGAGAATTTGTCTCCGATGAGGACTATCGTCAAAATCATCTAGCACAACTTGAATTATTAGATGAGCGGCGTCTCACGCTCTTGAACATCATCAAGTCTATCTTGAGCGTGTCAAACGTGCTTATAACAAGCACTTGCAGCACCGTGACTTCAAAATTGGGGATCTTGTTCTTAAAGAAAATCAAAATGTCACTACACTCGAAAGAAGTCAACGTGGTAAGTTTGCTCCCAACTGGATGGGCCCGTACATTATCACTCATAAATATGGGTCTGGGGCTTATCGTCTATCTTCCATGGATGGTATACCTGAAGCGGAACCTCTTAATGCCTTGCATCTACGGCCCTTCTACTGTTAAAATCTATCTTACACAAGTCTAGTCGCAACACAGATCTTTCATCCGTCTAAAACAACCAGTCATATACTTTCATGGTGATTCGAAACTATGTGGTTCTCCGCCTATTGCCTCTTTTACCTTAAAATATGAGTATCGCGGCTCTACTCATTGCATGTTTCTTTTGGATATGTTCCTCCTCATGGTAGGAATACCTTAATCACCACTTCATCTGTCCCAAGTGCTTATCTTAGTCGGATCTACTCGGGGCATGAGTGCATGTTCCTTTATGTTCTCTTCCCCTCCATCTAATCTATCTAGGTCTAAACTCAGCTTCTTCCAAAAAGATTTTCAAAAAAAAAAAAAAAAAAAAAAAAAAAAAGATGCTATCCAAAAAGATAGACTGATCCCTTGAAGGACAGCTATCCATACATTATCAAATGAATCAAAAAGAAAAAATATAGACCATACCCTCGAAGGATGGCTATCATTGAAATTCAAAATACAGACCGCTCCCTGGAAGGACGGCTGTTTTTCAAAGACATATTCAAGGCTTCTTGCAATTAATCAGCCTTTCAGTCAGTTTATCCACTTTTTAGCATCACTGAAAGACTTCCCGTATTGATCAGTCTTTCCATATCAAGCAAACTTCCCGCATTGATCAGTTTGCTCTTCTGCCAAAATCATGAAGCTGAGATTTAAGACCTTTTGTCGATCATATGGAGAATCCTATTTTCCCACTATGGACATGTATTCTGTCCCTTGTAAATTCCGATAAGATACTTACTTACTGTTCCTTTCGTTTCCCTCCTAGATCTGTTTTGCGGCTAGTTAGTGTCAGGTTTATTTTAACCTCATGTAGGGCCTTACATGCATGATATTGTGATTTCCTATCCGGATTCTATCTATGGTCGGTTGGGAGTCCAACTTATCATTTTCTTTCTTATCCGGGCATATTTTCTTTATTTCTAGTCAAGGTCGTTTTCATTACTTCCTTGGCTCTCGCAAAGAGTATTCCCCATTATTCTTTGTTTTTCATCCAGTCAAATTCACATTTCAATCAAAATTTATCCTCTGTCTAATATCATCTTACCTATCAAAGCATCTATTATCAACACATATGGATCTCGGCCATCTATTTTCATCAAAATTAAATTAACATCTAAACATGCATCTCAAACATCTATCTATCTATCCATCAAAATATCTAAAAACTGAGTACATCAATCACATCTATCTATCTATCCATACAAAATATTTAAAAAATATTTAAAAACTTGCACATCCAAGTTACATTACATCTATCTATCTCTATTTTTCATCAAAATTATATCCACATATCAATCACATCAAATCAAATCACATCTATTTCTATCCTCTATCAGTCTATATTTATCCAATCACATCTATTCATCATCTATCAGTCTATATCTATATCCATCACAATTACGCTACATTTATCCATGTATATCAAAATCAAAAGCATGAGAACAATTATATGACAAATGAAATGATGAATCTATATATACATGTGTATCTGTACAAAAAAAATGGGAGGCTTTCAATCAAGCCATCTATACAATGCCTTCCAATCGAGGCTACATCACTACATGGATACAAAATCTATCAATCCCTATATAGTAAAATCCGATGCATGGAGGACACTATCTCCTCCACCCTCCTCTGGACCAGGCTGTCTCTCCTGGCCGCCGCCTATCGAGCTAGACGCACCTGCTGCTGGAGGTCTCTGCCCACCTCGGTCTCTCCCGGTGCTCCCTCCACCTGAGGCCCCGCTCGCTGTGGCCGTCGCTGATCTCCTCCTCGCCCCGTACCGAGGCACATGTGGGGCATGCTGCGCTAAGGCATCCTCATAGTATCTCACCTCAGCGAGGAGAGACTGATATGTGCTCAAGCTCACGGTACCCGGTGCTCGTAATGGTGTTGTTGGTGCTGCTGGGGCTTCTGGCGCTGCTGGTGGTGCTCCTCTTAGGGTCGTACCCTGCGTACCAGACTCCGACGTGGTACCTGTCTCCCCATATTTGGCCCTGAGGGCCTCCCTATGTCGATAATAGCGATCCCTCTGCTGGATCGCTGTATCTCGCTCCTGGCGAGCGGTGTCTCTCTCCAAAATTAGGGCATCCCTCTCCTCTGTCAGAGCCCTGATCTCCTCAAGAGCTACCTGATGTGTCTGTGTCAGGGTGGCATGCTCTCCCTCCAGTCTATCCAGCATCGCAGCTATGTCCTCCTCGTCGGCATCTATAGATGCCGGGAGATGTCGTGGTAACTCTGTATCATACCATGCTGCGTAACCCTCATCCACCCCTGCGTCATCATCGCTGTCTGTGGAGGGTGGGGCCTCTCTCAATGGATCTGCCGGGATCAAAATCGGCAGATCAGTCTCCCTGCTATCTCGCCTATAAGGCGTGTACGTGGTCGGCACTGTCTGCACTAGGCCGAACTGTCTCAATACTCTCACAAACGGGACTCGCTCCCACATATCCGGCCTGCGGCCCCTAACCACCCTGCTCCGTCTCAGTGCCACCAAGTGAGCATCCTGACCCGCCCATGTCGGAAATACCCGATATGGCCTCCAGATGACCTGATCCGGTGTCAGCGTCCTGAAACGCTCGGTGTACCAATCGGCCGATCTCCCTGTATCCCCAGTGGCCATGTCAGCCCGCCATCGCCTGAATCCATAATCGATACCTCCCACTGCTGCTGGCATCCAAGGAAGCCCGGATGGCCTGATCACCGCTATATGCTCATATGCCCAGCAATGGAGCACAAAACTGACATCGATACCTGTCCTCCGGCTGTGGTGTACATCCATAGCTCATGATATATCTGAGCTATCAAGGCATCAGCGAAGGTAAACAC
This sequence comes from Taxus wallichiana var. yunnanensis, assembly GCA_018340775.1. Lineage (NCBI taxonomy): Eukaryota > Viridiplantae > Streptophyta > Pinopsida > Cupressales > Taxaceae > Taxus > Taxus wallichiana. The sequence goes on along the minus strand of CM031243.1, from coordinate 184,697,330 downwards.
CTGTCTGAACTGCAGAATGTCGCAAACGCAGTCTAATAACAATAGTGGGAATCTCCCACCTCCTGAATCTGGCAGAGCAAAATAGGATATCGCCATCTGAATCAGAACTATCCGTCTGCTCCGGGGGCTATCCTGTCTATACTGTGAGGCTATCCGCACTGCCCCAGACACTATCTCTGAATCATCTGCCCTATCTCTGTATAATCGAACTAGGGCCCTCTGCTGCTGCTCTCGCGGTGTAATCTCGATCGGGTCCCCAGTGATCGGCAGTCTCAAAATCCTATATATGTCCTCATGGGTGATGGTCATCTCACCCGTCCTGAACCAAAAAGTGCACGTATGGCTGTCCCACCGTCGCACTAGTGCCCGCATCAGCTCTACATCTCGCGGCACTCGTCTGTAGTATCTAAAGCCCCCGAGCCCGGCTAACTCTAAATGCCACCAATCTGCATCAGTCACATCAGGGAGAATAGTCTCCAGTAACTCGGGAATAGCATCCCTCATGTGTAGAGCCTCTCGTGCCTGCACCCACGACATCAAGAGCAATATTAGTCTCGTATTTACCCAAATCACAACATCCAAAACAACAACAAAAATCTCATCTCTTCCAATCGGCGTCGATTGGTAAAATCGGCGTCGTTTATTTCTAGTCGACGCCGATTAATACCAATCGGCGCGCTTAAAAAACAATCGACGCCCGATTATACCAATCGAATCGACCGATTGGTATCCGGACATAAATCGGACCCTGGCCTCCTAAAAAAAAAAAAAAATAAAAAAAAAAATGAAATACAACGGGTTCAAGAAGAACCACTTACCCCAGGTCGTGTCCTCCTGCGCTTCTGACCGCTCCCAGAGGCTTCCATGGTGCTCAAATCCAAATTCTGACTCTCTCTGAATCAATCGTCACGATGAAAATAAATCGTTTACGTTTTCCGTTCGCATATTTATATGCGCTACGTTTGGTCGGCGCCGATTTTTTTGATCGACGCCGTTTATCTTGGTCGTCGCCGATTACTGTGATCGCCGTCGATTTTCCATATCTGTTTGCCATAGTGTTGATGCTTGGCTTATTTATCCATCTGATCATTATTGTGCACTGAATATTGCCTTTCGGCGCATCTTTTCGATATCACCATCTATTTCGGGTTTTGTTCCCTTTGCGTGGGACACTCGTACTTTTTGGCAACTTAGAGTTAAGCGGGTCTGTAGGCACTAACGTCGTCTCATGAGGAGACCGTCTAGTTTGCCCTACCAATGTGAGTTCCTTAGGTTGCTGCCTTTTTATTTATTTTTGTACATCGTTAATGATCAGATCTACTCCAGACATCCGACTGGGGCATCCTGCGTTTTCATCTACCTCTTTCAAACTTGGGATCGTCTGTTCTATCATCCATCCCATCCCTAGTTTGAGGGGGATCACATCATCACTTTTTCTTCCCTTCTTCCATCTCCTTGTTTTTGTCTCATAACCTTGCTCATCGCAAGTTACTTGACAAAAAGGGGCAAAATGTAGACACTTAAAATTGGTTACTCAATTTAGTGTCCCTCACATTCGTTTCCCTGCTCAGGTAGCCTGGGGCACGTTTACGTCACCACTATCCCCTTGGGATATTATCCGATTTGTGATTTAAACACCTATCCTAAGTTTAATTCACCCCATTGTATCTTACCCGTGAGTAATTAAGTATTAAATATTTAATTACACCTCTTCCCATGTATCTTAATCACTTATCTACCCCAAATTTATTCTATCTATGTATCACCCCTATTCTTTCCTCTTCCCCAAGCGGGATATTTCCCGTATTTGGGGTAACTCTTACCTTTCTAGAAATCGTTCATTTTGGCCATCTCGGGAGTCTGTCCCGCGATCGGCGCCGACCTATACGGTCGGCGCCGATTTTTAGGAGTGGCGCCGATTATAAATACAAACCCAGAACTCAGTTCTAGGGACAAAAAAAAAAGACGAAAAAAGGAGGAAGAACACGCGCACGAACAGAGAGAGAGAAAGAGACAGATCGCGAAAGAGACACAGGTTGTAAGAAAGAGAGATATTTTAGCATCAAGTGAGATCGGATCCTATCCGAATCAATCCCTGAGAGGAGCACCATTACTCTGCTCCTATCACATCAACATCACACGTATCCATCGATCTTCTGGTGACTCTGTTCCAGTATCTCACCAACTTCGGCACATCCAGCAGATGTTGACGATCCATCCTTCACTTTCCAATTTCCGAATCTTCTCGCACTGTCCCCGATTGACCGATCTGCTTTCAGTCGACGCCGATCTATTTCAGTCGACGCCGATCACATCAGTCGACGCCGATCACATAAATCGACGCCGATTCTACATAATCGACGCCGATCATCCTCAGAGAGGGTAAAAGGACACAAGTAACACAAATCCATCTTTATTTCATAGTTTCTGTTTTCTGTAGCTTTCTGTCTGCTGTTTAAATTTGGTTTCATTACTGTAATCAGAAAATCTAGTCTTATATGTACATATTTTATCATGTATGCTTCTTTACTTAATTGAAAACGTGGATTGACATCCGCCGAGGAAGCTTATCGCTTCCCGGACCCGCTCCTCGGGCAGTCCACCTAAATACCTTTTAATGTAGTCTTTTTCTGTCAAGCATCGGTGTCCTGCAGGTTACTCGGATCTATTGTGTGAATTACTCGTGTGCACCCGTCTTATCTACATCGACCGCCTTATTATCCATTACATCTTCGGATCTTGTCCATCAGGTATCAATTTTATTGGAGTTTTTCAGGGTTTTTGTGTTTAGTTTGGTGCATCAACTTGGACAGGTAACAAGCGCGAAATCCTTGATCTACACTAACTTAACTCAATCCGTGCCTACACCAACCTGACTCGATCCATGCCTATAACCTAACTTGATCCATGCCTAACTTTGACTCCATCATGCCTAACTCACTGCTTTCCATCCATATCAAAGTAACAAATCTATATCTCATCTAACATAAGCCATAAAACCAATATCTCATAAACACATTAACACATCACCAAATACCATGAATCTCATCGTATAAATCAATAAATGTGTATCTCAAAATACATGCCTATCTCATCATGGCCATCATCTCAAAAATGTCGACATGCGGTGATATACAATACAAAATGTCATCAGCACGTAGGCCGGTCTCATATATACACAAAGAATGAATGAATCAATACAAAAAATATTTAGCACGCAAGTTGGTATATGCTCACAATATACAACAAAATCACTCATACATCCTCATTATATTTGGCATGTAGGTCGGTATGTGATCAAAAATACAAAAATATTTAGCACACAGGCTGGCATATATATAAAAATAATCACTACTATACATAAAAATCAGGGTGGCCGCATATCAGACATCTCGCTAGATGTCCTCCATCTCTATGTCCCCTACACCCTTGGCCTCCTGTGTCCCTGCTGGAACATCACCTAACTCTGGTCACCATGCACTGGTGGCCTCTCCCTAATCAGGCCTTAGAGCTCACTGACCTCTTGTGCTCTCCACACTATGTGTGTGGGATCTCGTCCTCTCCTTTGGACACCTATTGTGACATGTACTCTCCATATGAGAGGAAGTCTATCCCGACAGCCATGATCTGGTCCTGATAGTATCGCGCCTCACCTAGGGCATCCCGTAGCCTAGATATAGGCATGGTCTATGGTGGTCCCATAGGTCTCGGCCCCTATATCTACCCTGTGTCAGCCTATGAATTGGGAACAACTCCCTACACACTGTGGTGGTGCCCCGCCTGCCTCGGTGCTGTGGTGGTACCCCTATCCCTGTGCCTATATCTGGGAATGTAAGACCCCAATTTATGTCTAGGTTGTGGCTAAATGACCCTGTAATCCTGCCACCTGATCCTGTAGGGCTGCCACCTGACCATCTATGTCCCCATCTCCTCCATCACCTACACCCTCTCCCTCTGCCATATAGGCCTGCAGACTAGCCACTTGTACCTATAAGCTTCGTTACCTCTCGCCTCGACCCCTCCAAGTTGTGTGCTGCAGGTATACCTATCTATGTGATTAGTGTCACTACCTTCCCTTGTAGGGTGTCTCTCTGCTGCACTTTATCACGGTAGCTAAATCGGCTGCCATGGTCCAGTGCGGTATGGCTCTTAACTAAGCCGCCCACCACTACCTATACCTATCTGTGCATCCGGTGTCATCAATCCACCGATCCATTGGCTACTCCTCCTCTCCTGTAGGAACTGTAGGTTGTGGTAGAGGGAGAGGCCTCTCCACGTCATCTCTCCAATACTATGAGAAGGGTGAAAGAATATCTTGTACAAGCTGAATTGCCATTAGACCACTGTCGACTAGGATCATTTCATCCTCCTCATACAGACGACCCTAAATCCACCTCTCTAGTTGGAGCTCAGCTAGCTCCTCATGCATGTGCCTATATGAGGGGAATCCCACATATGGCCTCCAGATAATGTCCACTCTAGACAACCCCTCCAACAACTACCAAAAATGGGCCACATCATATGTTGGCCTATCTCGACCTCCGCTCTCCTGCAACTAGCACCCATCTCCTGTATCCTAACTACACACATCTCAATGGGAATGCATCTACTTGGGGCATCCCTATAGGTTGAACATAGACTATGTGCTCATAGGCCTAGCAGTGCAATATAAATGTACAACACAGGCTAAACCTACGTAGCCACCCATACACCCACACTCTGTATAGCTACACCAAGAATGTTGGTGCCCAAGAAAACCATGTCTCGTGCACCATCATATCGTGGAGGACCCCCATCAGTGAGCAGGGAAAACATCCACCCTCTACATCAGGCGGCATGGTAGCAGCATGCTGCCTCCTTCAATAAAACTACTAGCCTCGTCTCATCTGGACGAGCTAGGTACATCTCGCCATAACTCAAACTCAAGGCGATATAGAAGCTCAGCTTAACCACCCCTCACCAAATACGATCCCGATCAGCTCCTCTAAGGCCTTGGAGGAGATAGAATACACCTAGGCCCCCAATATGGGTAACCTTAGAATCTGGAACATGTCCTCTAGGGTGATGGTCATCTCACCCGTCGGAAGGTGGAACGTGTTGGTTGCAGAGTCCCATCTATCGATGAGCGCGACCATCAAACTAGGCTACCGAAAAACATGTCGGTAGCATTGAATACCACTCAAGCCCACTGCCTCCATGTGTTGCAGCTCCAACGGGCTCACTAGGCCACACAATGTCACCAATAGTGGTGGAACCCTATCTCACATGTGTAACTGCGATCGACCCTGCATCTAATCCAAGCACAACATTAATCTACCTTTCCAATGACCTTATTCATCACTTATCATTTTCCACAACCCTATTTTTACCTTACCCATCTCAACCACCTAACCTACATCATTTTTTTGGACCCTTTTACCTAAAATCCCGACCAGTGCCGGTTCATCCTAACCGACTCCGGTCACCCTTAAACCGACATCGGTCACCTATTTGGTGACCGATATTGGTTCAACTTGACCGACCATAGTTACCATGTAACCAACATCAATCACCTGTTAGGTGACCGATCCTAGTTCTACCCAACTAACGCCGGCCAAGCTTGACCGACGCCGGTCATTGTCGTGGAAAAATCTGTGACTTCCCAAACCCCCTTTTTTGTAAACCCTCCCACCTATCCCTTTTACCCCACCTACACTGACCTACACTACCCCAAAACCCCTACCCACCCCACCTATCCAATTTCCTACCCTCCCCCCTCTTTTTGCCCATTTTTCCCCCCATACTTGATTTAACTTTTTCCCACCCAAAAATACAAAAACCCACCCAAATCCAAAAATAAACAACCCTTACACCCTCTACTCTATCTAATTAACATTAAAGAGTTCGGTGCTTACCTTGTCGCCTGCATGCTTCCCATCTCGATGCACATCCGACACATTGTCTTTGGTGGTCTGCCCGATCCCTCTCCTACCTTTGCCATCACCAAATATCTACCCACACACTCCACCAATCGAATCCCTCACTAAGATCTCATGGACCCACTACTAACCAACCCAACCACTATCAACTCACCCTGCCAGCTCACTATCCTGTTTCCTCTAGATGCTTTTCTCACGTTTCTCTCTTTCTTATCTTTTCTTCACTTTGAAATCACAAATAAAGAATCCAAATATGGATTTTTTTTTTTATACCAAACCCGACCTAACCAATGTCGGTTCCCTAGACTCGGCATTAGTCTCGTGCCCTACCTAACCATCGCCGTTTTCCTATACCGACATTGGTTATCCATGACCACCATCAGTCACCCTTACCTACACATTGCCCTTACTTTGCCATTTTACCCCACCCTCTACCTTGCTTTTTACCCCATACCTTTACCCAACCCATTACCTTACCTTTCCTGACCTCATCACTTCCTACCTCCATTTGTCCTCCTTTGGGGACTCATTATTTTACCCCTACCTCGGTCTTACCACCAGTGCCGCGAACTAGATATTTAGGCCTGGACCATCTCTAGTGACCTTTGACCTCATGTGTTCACTATACCTTGCAGCACTGTTACCTATGTTGATTGACCCAATGACCTTACCTAGCCTATGGCCATGACCATTTATCCTGACCCTACCTTTGGTGTACCGAAACATACCTAAATGTTCCTGCACCTAACCTACGTTGTGTTTCCTAAACTTTTCATATACCTTGGATACCCGATTCACTTTAACCTTGTTTGGATAAACCTATCGACCTTAGACGATGTAAAGTTTTCCTACTCTTCAACCCAATAGCATGTTGCAGTTTATATGTGTCTGTGCATTTGATATTGCTATCTTTGACCTTGACCCATTACCTAGATCACTTGAGTAGACCTTTCACCCCTTTTTCCCTATCCCATTTTCCCTTTCTTTACATTTACCTTTTATCAAACAACTCACCACTTCAGCCTGTTGCATCGTCAGTTCCTGGTTTGAGGGGGATCACCTTCACCCTCACATGGGGCAACCACATCATATTTTTGTTAGGATCACTTACCAATACAAGCTACAACAAAAAAAAGGGGAAAAATATACACACTAAAATTAGGTCACACTCCCTTTGGTTCCTCGATGAATAAGCACCCTTCATCACATTTACCTAGCCATAACCCCCTTTCACCCCACTAATATTAATCTAATTAATTTAATCAAATTAATGTTTTATCCTCGACTATATTTATTATTTAAATATCTTATTTAAATAATATCTACACATATAGTTCACTTAGACACCTCACCAAGCTAACTCAACCTAAGACCTATTCTTAGCAAGTTACCATAACTAACTAGGACTTACCCAAACCCTAAAAATCAATGCCTACATTCCCTCTAACCACATTCCCGCATGCTCACAAGAGACTCCTAGTATAATCCATGGGATAACAATACGAGATCTCGAGAAAATTAGGAGGATCTCCTAAGTTTACTAAACCTAGGAAATACCACCTTGACCGATGTTGGTTACCCCTAACTATCGCGATTCATAATATACTGCCATCGGTTACCCCTTTTAACCCAAAACAACCTTATTCTCAAGGTTGAAAGTTAGAACTTAGAATTTGGAAGTTGGAAGAAAGAAAGTTGACGAACAAGAATACATCTTAGAGAGATAACGCATCTTTAGAGAATCAATTCTAGTGAAAACTCACATCCAAGGAAGGAAATTGAGCATTCTTCTCCTGCATAGCCATCTGAGCCATGATCTAATCTATCCAAGCAAAGAGGAGTGTGCATGCAGCCCATGCAGAATATTTTCTTCAGTTAGTGATCACTTGCAGCCTCCAAATCCATCATCAACACCTCCATCCTTCATACACTGGACCTTCAGAACAAAATCCAAGTAAGTATAACATCATACTTCTCTGGTTTATTTTTTTCACCATTATTTTATCACCCATTATTTATCTTGCTCCCTATTGACCTTCTCCAACATTTTCACCTCCATAGACCCATTAAAACCTTGCAAAAGCCTATTCCAGTCACCCAATACTTCATCTCAATGAACCAAAATCCTTTATTCAATCACAAAGGAGACCAAAACCCTATTCTGTGACATTTCTAGATCTCACAGTAATCGGTGCCGGTTATACCTAACCACTATCGATCACCCCTGACCGACGTCGGTCTCTATGTTTTCCCACACAACCTTAAACAGAGACCTACCCACCTAATTTTACCTCACCCTCACTCACATGTGACTTACCCGAGACCTTTATCAGACCTACAGAACCCAAAACCAACCATTTGACCTATGGATTCTATTCTAGCTTAGCCTATTAGATTAGATCTATTTTCTTATTGTGTTTTAAGTGAGATACCTAAATCATTTTAAAATAACAATAGGATTTACTTTTTTTATAGCATTAATTTGTTTAAAATAGTGGACTAACAGCCATCTAGGAAGTATCATACTTCCCGGATCTAGCTCACGCTAGGTAGTTCACTGCCCATATTGTTTAATTCCTTCTGGTGGTCTTGTTTTCATTACAGGTAGTTCCTCCTAGCCAAAAGGAAACTCTCACTTTGTTAGCTGTGGATTCGAAAGTCATACATGCGCAACAACCCATCAACTGAATTTGAACAGTATCCCTCCTACATCGATACCCTATCTATTTCATCAACCCTTCAAAGAAACAATCTAAGAAAAAGGTGAAACACAATTAGGAATGGGATATAAGGTGTTAGTTGTATTATTTTCTCTAGTAGAGATACAACTTATAAGGTTGAGATTCTAATGTTGAATACTCAACTATTACAAAAGGACTATACTTGAATTAAATGACTATATGAGAATTAAACTTTGATTATAATTTATAATGTGCAATTTTATTATAAATTGACATTAACCCTTAATATGGGAAAGGAAAGATAACTTTTATAAAATGAATCATAGACATAACTTAACACCTTGTTAAAAATAATCTTGATTGTTATAAGTGAATAGTTGAAAGTGTTCTTCCTTATATAGACTTCGTTAACCAAAATTAGGGGTGCTTGGAAGAGAAAAAAAAAGGGAATTAGACTTCATTTCAATGAAGTAAAAAATGAAAAGGATTGTATGGAACTTATTTAATCTAGGGTTGTAATGATTGAGTAAATAAGTATCACTTTCATCTATGATAGGTATATCATGTAAAACATGATTCAATTAGTTAATAGTATAATAACATAGCATGTAAAAAATGGTTAGGAAGAAGATTTTTTCTTCACACCTACCTTTGTGGCTATTTTAACTTGTAACCCTAAGGGTTAAAGAACCTGGTTGAAATAGTGAGGTTGTTGTAATTAATCTATAACAAAGTAATTACTTAGGTTTTAAATTTCAATCTAAGGTATGTTAGTCAAGATCAGAAACTCACGGTTGGATGTTGACACACACAAACTATAGCATAGTACCCTCATGATGACAGGAGTCTTTATGAGGATACTATATCACGAGATGACATGTCTTAATACCCCATAAAGTTTGTTTCAACAAGACTAACATAAATTCTTGGCGGGATCACGGTTTAGCCCTATGCAGAGATAGGGACATGATTTAGTGTCGGGGTTAACTCACGTTGACTTAGCATAACTAGACATACCCAATCGTCATATGTATATTGCTTATGTCTATGTACCCTTAGTCACCATGAGTATTCTTCCACACTAGGGCATGTTGCTAACCTTGTCTAGGGTTAAAATTTGAATCAAGTGGGACTGATAGAAGTTAGTGAAGACCATTCTAGATAATAGATCAAGTGTGGTGAAGGAATTATTCTGTTTGATGAGTATGCCATCTAGGAATGTAAATATGATAAACATGTTTAAAATATTTGGCCAAAGTATTGCAAGCTATTGGTTGCATTGTCCTATGTCACCTAGTTTAAGAAGCAAGATTTTAGATGAATATCGGTAACAGATATTTAGATAGGCCTCTTAAGCGGAACACTTGGTTACCCCTAAAAGGTTAAAGGAACCAAGTATACATGGTATACACATTATTAAGTTAACATGACATATCGTATGATATCAAGTCATGAAATGAGAGATCGGTGTTCCATCGAGTCATTTATAGTTACATATGGTTTTCTCATTATGATATGGATTGGATTTGGTATGTTTTTTCTAAATTATTCTAATTTAGAACATAGAACATTATAAAAATAAAAATATTCACTTGTTTCTAAAGTATTAAAATTGGAATGTTACACTTGGGACATGTTGGGTATTATAGAAGATTTATACATGAATTTAGTAAGATTACAAGTACCATTATTTGTCCTACTAGAAAAGATGTTTCCTTTAAGTGGACTAATAAATGTGAGGTTGCATTCCAAACTTTGAAGCAAATGTTGACTTTAGCACCTATTTTAAGAGGACTAGATTGGAGTTTTCCATTTCACATTCATACTTTGATGCCTCAAATCACGCCATTGGAGTTGTTCTAGGACATAAAGATGGAATTATAAACTATGTAATCTACTATGTTAGTAAGAACCTATAGCACACTAAACTCAACTATACAATCACATAGAAATATTTTTAGTAGTTTTTATGCTATCAATAAGTTCAGGCACTACATCATAGGTTATCTAGTATTCATTCATACTTGATCATGCAAAAATTAAATATTTGATCAACAAACTAGTTATAAGAAGAAAAATAATCAAATGGTTGCTACTCTTACAAGATTTTGATGTCACCTTTGTGGATAAGTCGAGTAAGGACAATGTTGTATTTGAATTTATTTCAATAATGGAGAATAATAATGAAGAACAAGTAGTGGATGAATCTTTCCCAGAGATGAAAACCTATTTTCCATTTCCACTAAAACACCTTGCTATACTTGATATAGCTAATTATTTAGTTCAAGTAAGATACCTCCACACTATTTATATTCGAAAAGAAATACATAGTTGAGAAAAGTGTGAAGTTTCCTTGGATAGTTGGTTTTATATTTCACATGGGAAAAGGATAATGTTATGAGAATGTGCATAGATTATGAGGGAATTTATGATGTCCTCAAATACTACCATAGTGAACCATGTGGAGGAATTTTTTTGTTAAAATAACAACACAAAACTATTGAACACCGGTTATTATAGGCCAACATTGCATAAGGATGTAACACTGTATATAAGGAGGTGTGATAAATGCCAAAGAATCAAGTAAGCCTACCAAATTAGATAAGATTCCATTACAGCTCGAGTTAGTATTTCATTCATTTAAAAAATGGGGTTTAGACTTTGTTGGGCTAATAAATCCTAAATCTTAGGCAAAAGAGTACATTTTGGTGTGTACAAATTATCTCCCTAAATGGACAAAAGTGAAAACATTTCCAAATAAGAAGAGTGATATAGTTGTTAAATTCTTATATTACCACATTTTTATGAGGTATGAAGTACCATGAGAAATTATTACAGATCAAGGTACACACTTCACTACTGAAGTTATTTCTAATCTAGATAAGGAATATGAAATTAGACATAGGAATTCTACACCTTATCACCCATAATATAATGGTCAAGTTGAGGTAAAAATAGGGAAATAGAATCCATCTTGAAAAAACTATTGCACTCCACAAGAGAGATTGGGTAGATAGAATTCCAGAGGTAATTTGGGTGTTCAACACAATGTGAAAGACAACAATAGGCTTCACACCATTCAAAATTTTTATGGTAATATTGTTCTGCTGTCCTTATTGAATTTGAGCATAAGACATTAAGTATTGTACTTGAAATTCCCATTTTAGTACATTAGAACAAGAATTTTTTTATTTTTTTTTTTTGATAAGTGCTTCCTAGTTCTAAATACATAATTTAGAACTCACAGATCATAACAATCATTCTTATAACAGATAACCATATGCAGCTGTAATGACTCGGTGTACCACCGATCTATTCATTCCATGACTCGGTGATCTACCGATCTATTCATGAGTATCATAGAGTTGGCATTTTTATTTTAACACTTCACTCTTGCGGTTCTCTTCCCTAATCTGGGATTTTAGAATGCTCTGTCCAAGGAACCTATCTGAATAATTGTTACCATTATTCATCGGCATCACATCCCTCAGACTAGGTGACATAGGACAACGCAATCAGCAGCTTGTGATACTTTGGCCAAAGATTTGAAACATATTATTCATGTCTCGTATTCCTTGATGGCATACTCATCAATCTGGAATACATCCTTCACCCCACTCCGATGTTAAATAGAATGTCTTATACTAACTTCTGTCAGCCTCCCCTGTCCCAAGTCATTCACTCAGGAATGGATTAATAACATGACAAACGTTATAAGGATGCTCTCGAGGACTAGGGTAAGCTGACATACTGGGTCAACCCCAGTTAACCCTATGTGTCAAGGTACCCCAGTCTCCAAGGGCAGCCTCATAACATGACCATGTTCCTAACCAGTCCCAGAGTAAAACTTGTTCGAGTTTAAGGTGTAAATCTTAACGATCAATGCAAAGGGTGTCACCATAGGTCACCTACATTATTGTATCCTCGTGAAGATCCTAATCTTCTCGAAGGTACAACCCTGCAGTTGACATGTGTCGACATCCTACAAACCACCTCGGAAAAGATTTACATAACTTCAAGGAGTTACTTAAGTTGAGTTGAAATTAAATTTTAAGACTCTCCTATCTGGGTAGTCTTTTCCCAACCCCTAGGTTCCACACCTTTGAGTTGCCTTACTTAATTAAGATCCATTTCACAGAGAGAAGTTTAATAAGATTTGAGATCTCGTCAAGGAGATCATTGGTTCACAATAATCTTAATCAACGTAATTGGGAAATAGCCCTAAGTCCTCTCATAAGGATGCTAACTATACCCATATGAGTTTATATCAGTTCCCAAGACTGAAATATATCTTACTTATTGTTATTAAGATATAGTGATTTAAAATCATCAGTTACGTTGTCTTGACTTAGATCATGGATAGGGAGTAATAGATTACTCTTCCCGTTTCAGCTACCTATTGAGGTGTAGTTTAACCTTAACTTCTCGAAAGGCAAGTGGACTAATTTCCAATTTAGCCTTATTCATAACATAAAAGAATTACTAATCATTCACGAAGTATTCAGTCACATAATCTTTACAAGGCCTACTTAGAGAATCCAAATAACTCTATGGTATAAAATAATAAAAATGCACTTAAAATCAATCGAACCTAAGAAGATCAATCCATCAATTAAAAATGCAGCCACATAAGTAACAATTTCCCTTTTCATTTATTTCCAAACCATACAATTACAATTTATGCACTTCAGCATATTTGATACAATACTCAACAACAAAAGAACAACTTTCTTCATATAGTACAAATAGAGAAATCAAGTTGGAATTCATCATAAAACCAGATTAAACAATCTGAGCATCATATCAGATCTGCGTGTCTTTACCACTTATGATGACCATCTACAAAAATTGCTAGCACGGGTCAGTTCAATGAACTGAGCATGATAAGCACTATTTCTTAAAACAATTGCATTCCCCAATTGTTTTCATTAGACAACCTGTTTAAATGAAATCATTTCATCAAACCTATAAACATGAATCACACTAATTATTTTTCTACCATACATGACTTTTTAACATAATTTCATAATATAACTACCATATTGACTCTTCTCGGATAATTCATCTTATGTTAGAGACTAAGAAGAAAAAATGAATCTAATATATCCATCCCTCTGAAATCCAAGGACAATAACAATCCAATAAAAATTACTCCATTCCAGAATGAAATTCTTACCAGTGCGTGTACCCAACAGATTTACATTTAACAATTCAGCAAGACCGGTTATAGCCTCTAAAGAAATTCCTTTATACTCATTGCATTATTTCCATGACTTCGATAGATATACCAACTTCTATTACAATTCTACTTTTATTAAAGTAGATAATTGAATAACTCAAACAAGGTATTACTATAACTGTAAATAAGAAAAGAACTTAGGTCAAGACTAAGCATTTACCATTCTTTCCTCCTAAATTTAACAGTTTAATCATCTTATACCCCTATAGCAGAGTTCTTATGGAAATACAAAAGAAGGGAGTACTAATAATTTTCCAGAAAGGGAGAGTATACTTTCGTATTCCAAAACTCCTATATCCACATGTGCTTTACAACTTAAGAGAAAGAACAGAGGCGTTCAGATCTCCATTCCAAACAAGTTCAGGACAGTACCAACTTTCCAGGAGCAAAGCATATACAATCAATCTTGAATTCATTTAGGGAAGAAAAGAAAGCAAGAAAATCAACACAATCCCATCCCTTCCAAGTACAAAACCTAATTTCCATCATGCAGATCTAGGATTACCCACACGTTATTAGGATTCAGAGTTCCTCAAAGCAAGATTTCTCTCAGTCAGACTATGTTCCCATTAACCAAGTTAAATCATAAGGAAAACACAGCTACACTAGATATTTCATCACTTACAGAACCCATAATTATTGACCATCCCGACCCCTTTTCAACAGAGGTACAAGCTTGTATTCATACATTTTTCATACACTTGCCACTAAACCAATCAAGCTCCAAAGAAGGAATTACAGTTTCATCTCAAATCAACCATGTATTCACCTGAAGCTATCAAGCAACAAAAAAAAAAACTCATACGACCAGTGATAAACAATAAACCAACTAAATAAGACACAACAATTTCCTTTTATGTCATTCCTCAACCAAGAAATCATCCAACACAACGTCTAACATGGTACAGTTGGGAACTTATTACCTCAGTTAATCAAGAAGAAAGGAAACAACATAACAGAAGTCGAACCCATATGCAATCACAACAAACATTTCAATAGGGTCGAATCCATATGCAATCATAACAAACATTTCAATAAAGTCGAATCCATATGCAATCATAACAAACATTTCAATAGAGTCGATTCCATATGTATACACAACAAAGACTTCAACAGAAGTCGAATCAACATGCAAACGCAGCAAGGACTTCAACAGAAGTCAAATTCATCAAGTATTCACAACAAGGACTTCAACAGAAGTCGAACCAACATGTAAACACAACAAGGACTTCAACAGAAGTTGTGTTCATACGTAATCACAACAAACACTTCAACAGAAGATGAATCCATAATATAAATACAGCAAGGACTTCAACAGAAGTCGATTCCATAATATAACTCATAGCAAGGACTTCAACAGAAGTCGATTTCATAATATAAACACAACAAGGACTTCAACAGAAGTCACTTTCATAACATAAACTCAGCAAAGACTTCAACAGAAGTCGAACCAATATGAAAACACAGCAGGGACTCCAACAGAGTCGTGTTCATATGTAATCCCAACACACATTTCAACAGAGTCGAACCAAATGTAAACACAACAAGCATTTTAATAGAAGTCAAATCCATATGTATACTCAGCAAAGATTCAACAAAAGTTCAACAACATGCTAACACAACAAGTCTTCAGCCGAAGATGAATCCATAATATAAATACAAAGGACTTCAACAGAAGTCGAACCAGGGATTCCCAAATCAAAAAGAGAAGAAGAAAACCAATACATTGCTTCCAACTCAAACCAACTGAACAAAAGAAATCATCTGAACAAGTTGTTCTAATGAAAGCATTTGAAGGAAAGAAAGATTTTTAAAAGTTAGGGCCTATCATGCCTGATAGTGTCACTTAAAAATCTGAAGAAGACCTCTGAATGTGCTCACACCTTCTCTTCTTCTTCCATGATAGATTAAACAACAATAAATTGTTACCTTCATGCCTTATAAACTTTCCCCGACAGAGAAGGAAGCTAGAAATTCTCAAAGTTGCCATGCAACACAGAGTAGATGACTGGTTCAAGAACCAGTGCTCAAGCAGTGAAAAATGGAATGCATGGAAAACCAAACAACCAAACAATATTCCATTTGCATGCCTTCCCAAGCAATCCGCTGCTCGGGAACCAAAGTTCATTAATTGCATTAACTTCCATCCTCCCGCCTATTCTCCATTGCCACCGACCGCCAAAATTGGTGATCGCCAAAAGAAAACAAACAAACATTCCCATACTTGGTGATACTACCACGTCAGGTCACATTAGCCATTTGCAACCTCCGCCAAATCTGACAGCATCCCAAGTCCTTCAACCTTATCCCCCTCATAAATTCCATGGAAACCACCGCCCATGACTCGCGCCCCTTCATAGGTCCCCCTCCATTCTTGTCATTAGTTAGGATAGGTAAGAAACATAGGTTAGATCATAGGGTAAGACATTAGTCTTACATCCATAGCGCTAGAAGAAGTTAACTCTTAGGAGCATTAAGCTTATAGTTTAGGGCTAGGTTAGATTAGCAATTATTTAACCAATAGGTTATAGTTTAGGTTAAGGTTATTAACCTTAATGAATCTAGTCTAGGTCTCCCAAGTAGGACCAATCAGTATTAGAGCCAAACAGGGTAAAACATTCCTGTAAAGGATCCTATCTGGCATTGCTAATTAAGCTTACGGTATACCCAAGAACATCTTACCTGGCTTAAGGTCTAGGCCTTCCTGATGTTACGATATCTGGAACCAAATTTCATTTATCATGATCAGCCTGAGTTAAACTCCGGGATTGTTCATTCAAACTCATTCAGACCTTGTAACTTTCGTAAGGTCCATAAATTTTGTTCATCCTGAATAAGCTTAAAACATTCCTTGGATCGATGCAACTGATCCAAGGCTGAGTCAAAGATCTTCAAGAGAAAAGGAGATACAATCCATATCAAGCATGACTTCACAACCCAAAGGAACATGTCCTTATATAGAAGAAATCATATATCAACACTTGAATGCTCAGGAGGAAGTAACAATAGTTCAGGGTGTTACATGCTTCCCTCCTAAAAGATTCATCGTCCCGATGATTACATATTTTGATTTACCTTCAGGTCAATCAATTTATTAGTTCACAATACAAAAGACCAATTCCAACATGAATTATTTCATAAATCAATGTCATGATACAATTTATTCAACCTGAATAATGTTTGCCTCAAGTCAAAACATAAAGACATGAAAAAGATAAGTTCATAATAATTAAATTTTTTTATTTTCAATAGATTCCATTCTGTTCAAAAAGAAAGGGAAAAGCAACTTTCATCTCTTCCAGATTTTCCCAAGTTGCACTCTCTTCGTTAAACTGGTCCCACTGGACCTTACATTGTTGTATTTCACGATTTCTCAAATGCAATTGGTGAGTTTCCAGCACTCGTGTGGGTTTAACCACGATTATTCCTGGGTCTTGGACCTGTAAGGAATTCCAATTTAAAACATGTGACAAGTCTGAAACGTATTTCTTAAGCAAAGAAATATGGAAAACATCATGCATGCGAGACAAAGTAGGTGGTAATGCTAATCGATAAGCTACAAGATTGATTATTTCGACAATTTTGAAAGGTCCCACGTAACGAGGTGACAACTTGGCAGCCTTGCCAAAAGTTATAGAACTCTTTCTGGGTTTAACACGAAGAAAAACCTTTTCACCAAGTTCAAACCTTTGATCAACCCGCTTTAGGTCAGCATAGCTCTTCTACCTATCTGCTGCTTCTTTCAATCATTCACGAATCATTTTAACTTGTTGTTCCATTTCAGTGAGGATTTCTGGCCCAATTACCACTCTATCCTCAATACTATCCCAACTAACAGGGGTTCTACACTTTCTTCCATAAAGTGCCTCAAAAGGTGCCATTTTAAGAGATGAGTGATAAGTGTTGTTGTATGTGAACTCAACTAATGGAAGATACTCTTCCCATTTATACTGTTGATCCATGCAATACATTCACAACATATCTTCCAACACTTGATTTACTCTCTCAGTTTGTCCATCCGTTTCTGGATGATATGCAGAATTGAAGTTTAGTTTCATTCCAAGAGCTGTATTAAGCATTTGCCAAAATCTTGATGTCATTCTAGGATCCCTGTCAGATATAATCAATTCTGGTACTCCATGTAACCTGAAAATTTCATGCACGAATCTTTTTGCTAACACTGGAGAATCATCCTTCAGATTTCCAGCGATGAAATGAGCTACCTTTGTTAGTTTGTCTACAACTACCAAGATAACATCATGTTTATTTCTCGACATAGGCAACCCTTGTACAAAGTCCATGCTTATTACTTGCCATTTATACTGCGGTATGCTATGGGGATATAATAGTCCAGCAGGGTGCATGTGTTCTGCCTTAACCCACTGACATTCCAGACAATGTGTCACAAAATCAATAACATCCTTTTTCATACCTTTCCAAAAGTATTGTTGTTTTAGATCAGCAAGCATTTTTGTGATACCCGGGTGTCCAGAGAAGGGTGAATTATGAAATTCAACTAACAATTTCTTTCTCAAATCATTTAACAAAGGTACATATACCCTGTTTTCATAACGTAAGATTCCTTCATTATCAAAATGAAAACCTTTATACCTTTCATCTTTTGGTTCTGCAGCAAGTGCTGCTTTTACTTGCTGAAAGTATATATCAGATTCTGAGGCACTTTTTACCTCATCTTTAAACTGAGTTCTTAATGTTATAAGAGCATAAATGTGCTTCCTACGACTTAGAGCATCCACTACTCTATTCTCTTTCCCTTTGATGTAGCTAATATCAAAATCATATTGAGATAAAAACTCTAACCACCTTCGCTGTCTTGCATTTAGATTAGGCTGAGTGAAAATATATTTCAGCCCTAAGTGATCAGTTTTCAACTCAAAAGGTTTCCCAAGTAAATAGTGCCTCCATACTTGAAGCGCATGAACAATTGCAGCAAGCTCTAAATCATGAGGGGCATAATTCAGCTCATGTAACTTAAGTTTTCTACTTTCATATGCTATGACTTGATCATTTTGTAACAAAACACCTCCAAGGCCTTCCCCAGAAGCATCCATTACAACAGTAAAGTTCCCATTAGGGTCTGGTACAGCTAATATAGGTGTTGAAGTCAACTGGCTTTTCAAACTTTTGAAAGCAGTTTCACACTTATCATTCCAAATAAATTTCTTATCCTTCTTCTGCAATGAAGTTATCGGTGCAGCCACTTTAGAAAAATCCTTAACAAATTTTCTATAATAACCAGCAAGGCCCATGAAGCTTCTTACTTCATGTACATTCTTTGGTGCAGGCCACTCGGTTATTGCCACTATTTTTGAAGGATCTACTGCAATTCCCTCTTTACTAATGACATGACCCAAATAGTGAACTTCAGTATCAAAGAAAGAACATTTGGATAACTTACCGTACAACTTTCTTTTTCTCAAAATTTCCAAAACTATCTTCAAATGCTCATTGTGCTCTTCGACACTTTTAGAATATATGAGAATATCATCCAAGAATACAAGCACAAACTTGTCCAAATATTCTTGAAAGATATTATTCATTAAGTTCATAAAAGTTGTGGGTGCATTAGTTAATCCAAAGGGTAAAACCGTGAACTCATAATGTCCGTACCTGGTTCGGAAAGTTGTTTTATGAATATCTTCTTCTCTAATCCTTAATTGATGATAACCAGATCGAAGATCTATCTTGGAATAAACCACTGCTGCTCCACGCATCTGATCAAATAGATCATCAATCCTTGGAAGTGGGTATCTGTTCTTAATTGTTGCTTTGTTCAACATCCGATAATCAATACATAGTCTAAGTGTTCCGTCTTTCTTTTTTACAAATATTACTGGCACTCCCCAAGGTGAAACACTTGGTCTAATCAAACCCTTAGACAAAAGTTCTTGCAATTGTGCCTTAAGCTCGACTAACTCTATAGTAGTCATCCGATAAGGTGCCTTAGAAATAGGTTCCATCCCTGGTTTGATTTCAATGGTGAAATCAAATTCCCTCTTGGGTGGTAAACCTGGTAATTCCTCTAGAAATACATCCTTGAAACTTTGCAACAGTGGGAATCGTTTCATGGAATCACCATCTTCTTCTGAAAATTCAGATATCTTTACTGCATATAAGGTACATCCTTTGTTTTTAGCCTTTTTAAGTTGCATAGCTGACAGTTTTCTAACTGAAATTTCCCATTTCACACCTTGAATCTCTGTTGCTTTCAGCCGATCATCTAAACATCTTATATTCTTTTCAAAGCAGTCTACTTTTGCTTTATGGTCAGCTAACCAATTGACACCGATGACAATGTCATAGGATCCCAAAGGTGTAACATAGAGGTCAACTTCCGTGGAAAAGTTAGGTAAGTCAAGGACTGCCCCAAAAAGACACATACTCACTGTATGAACAGAGTTATTACCATACTGTACAGTCCAAGATTTATCCATTTTTCCAGCTTTTCTTTTAAGTTTAGAAGCAAGTTTACTAGAAATAAAACATTCAGTAGCTCCTGTATCAAAAAATAATAGTGACAGGTATGCCAAATAACTTACCCGAACTTCTATAGGTGTCACTTGCTTTTCAGCTTGCTTGTCTGCTACTGCAGCATGTATCTTATGTTGCTGATTACGATCATCCTTCTTCAAAGGGCACTGATTTGCGTAGTGGTCTTTGCCACAATTATAGCAGCCTCCTACAGGTCCCTTTTTAGGCTCAAAATTACTTCCAGCCTTAAAATTATCACGTTGTCCTCCATAGGGCTTCTGCCCATTGTTATAATTTTGGCAAAACTATCCCTTACATTTCCAGCAGGCTTATTCGCTATCGTTTTCTTACTATTATCCACTGGAAACTTACTTTTGTTTCCAAACTTTTTCCATGGCCCCTTCTTGGGTGCAAGTGAAGTTGAAGAAGGGTTTGCAATCTTCTTCCGCACTTCCTCTTTATGAGCAGAAATAGCCTTTAATTTCTGTTCTTGCCTTATGGCCTTTTCAACAACCCCTTCCATAGTGGTTGGGCTATGAACATCGACCTCTCCTCCTATCACGGGATTTAGTCCCATGATAAATTTCCATATTCTGAACTTCTCGTCAGTTTGATATTGCGGTACATACTTGAGGAGTTTCGTAAACCGCTCCCAGTATTCAGTTACCGTTAGCTTCCTTGAGCTAAGTTCTGGAATTCTGTCATTTTCTGATCATAGAAAAGTTGTGGCAGCCAACGTTGCCTAAAATAGCCTTTAAATTGATCCCAAGTGATATTGGTCTCATCAATATTTAGCTCAGCTTTACGGCTGTCCCACCACGAAGATGCTTCGTGGGAAAGCTGATAGGCTCCCCAAATAGCTTTGGTTTCCTTAGAGAAGTTTCTTATTGCAAAGTACTTCTCCATCTCACTGAGCCAGTTCTTAGCTCCATCTCCTAATGTGGTGCCATCATATTTAGGTGGACTTATCCTTTTTATATCATTAGTGAGTTCCGCTGCCAACCTGGCCTTTTTGTTTTCTGGTTGGACAGGTACATTTCTAGTGTTATTACCAACACCCATATTGGGGTTGTCCTCAGGAGGTAGCTGATTGTTCATTACCAGCTTCTTCATCCTCCTCATTTCCCATTACTTGTTGTTCAAGTACAGCCAAACGATCTCTTGTGTCCAATAGGGCAGCAAGGATCTCATCAAGTTTTTGGGTTGTTGCTGCCCCTTCCCTTGGTGGAGCATTATTCACAACGTTCCTCTTGTTCTAACCATTTTATGTTACAAGAAAATTCAGGTTTTTATCAGATTATGGACACAATAGGTCCAAGAGCTGCAACCTTCAGCTCTGATACCAAGATGTAACATTCCCATTTTAGTACATTAGAACAAGAAATTTTTTTTTTTTTTTGATAAGTGCTTCCTAGTTCTAAATACATAATTTAGAACTCACAGATCATAACAATCATTCTTATAACAGATAACCATATGCAACTATAATGACTCGGTGTACCACCATCTATTCATTCCATGACTCGGTGATCTACCAATCTATTCATGAGTATCATAGAGTTGGCATTTTTATTTTAACACTTCACTCTTGCGGTTCTCTTCCCTAATCTGGGATTTCATAATGCTCTGTCTAAGGAACCTATCTGAATAATTGTTACCATTATTCATCGGCATCACGTCCCTCAGACTAGGTGACATAGGACAACGTAATCAGCAACTTGCGATACTTTGGCCAAAGATTTGAAACATACTGTTCATGTCTCGTATTCCTTGACGGCATACTCATCAATCTGAATACGTCCTTCACCCCACTCCGATGTTAAATAGAATGTCTTATACTAACTTCTGTCAGCCTCCCTGTCCCAAGTCATTCACTCAGGAATGGATTAATAACATGACAAATGTTATAAGGATGCTCTCGAGGACTAGGGTAAGCTGACATACTGGGTCAACCCTAGTTAACCCTGTGTGTCAAGGTACCCCGAGTCTCCAAGGGCAGCCTCATAACATGACCATGTTCCTAACCAGTCCCAGAGTAAAAACTTGTTCGAGTTTAAGGTGTAAATCTTAACGATCAATGCAAAGGGTGTCGCCATAGGTCACCTACATTATTGTATCCTCGTGAAGATCCTAATCTTCTCAAAGGTACAACCCTACAGTTGACATGTGTCGACATCCTACAAACCACCTCGAAAGATTTACATAACTTCAAGGAGTTACTTAAGTTGAGTTGAAATTAAATTTTAAGACTCTCCTATCTGGGTAGTCTTTTCCCAACCCCTGGGTTCCACACCTTTGAGTTGCCTTACTTAATTAAGATCCATTTCATAGAGAGAAGTTTAATAAGATTTGAGATCTCGTCAAGGAGATCATTGGTTCCCAATAATCTTAATCAACATAATTGGGCAATAGCCCTAAGTCCTCTCATAAGGAAGCTAACTAAACCCATATGGGTTTATATCAACTCCCAAGACTGAAATATATCTTACTTATTGTTATTAAGATATAGTGATTTAAAACCATCAATTACGTTGTCTTGACTTAGATCATGGATAGGGAGTAATAGATTACTCTTCCCGTTTCAGCTACCTATTAGGGTGTAGTTTAACCTTAACTTCTCGAAAGGCAGTGGACTAATTTCCAATTTAGCCTTATTCATAACATAAAAGAATTACTATTCATTCACGAAGTATTCGGTCACATAATTTTTACAAGGCCTACTTAGAGAATCCAAATAACTCCCATGGTATACAATAATAAAAATGCACTTACATTCAATCAGACCTAAGAAGTTCAATCCATCAAATAAAATGCAGCCACATAAGTAACAATCTCCCCATTTCATTCATTTCAAACCATACAGTTACAACTTATGCACTTCAGCACATTTGATATAATAATCAACAGAAAAAGAATATCTTTCTTCCTATAGTACAATTAGAGAAATCAAGTTGGAATTCATCATAAAACCAGATTAAACAATCTGAGCATCATATCAGATCTACATGTCTTTACCACTTATGATGACCATCTGCAAAAATTTCTAGCACAGGTCAGTTCAATGAACTGAGCATGATAAGCACTATTTCTTAAAACAATTGCATTCCCAATTGTTTTCATTAGACAACCTATTTAAATGAAATCATTTCATCAAACCTATAAACATGAATCACACTAATTATTTTTCTACCATACATGACTTTTTAACATAATTTCATAATATAACTACCATATTGACTCTTCTCGGATAATTCATCTTATGTTAGAGACTAAGAAGAACAAAATGAATCTAATATATCCATCCCTCTGAAATCCAAGGATAGTAACAATCCAATAAAAATTACTCCATTCCAGAATGAAATTCTTACCAGTGCGTGTACCCAGCAGATTTACATTTAACAATTCAGCAAGGACCGGTTATAGCCTCTAAAGAAATTCCTTTATACTCATTGCATTATTTCCATGACCTCGATAGATATACCAACTTATATTACAATTCTACTTTTATTAAAGTAGATAATTGAATAACTCAAACAAGGTATTACTATAATCAAATAAGAAAAGAACTTAGGTCAAGACTAAGCATTTACCATTCTTTTCCTAAATTTAACAGGTTTAATCATCTTACACCCCTATAGTAGAGTTCTTATGGAAATACAAAAGAAGGGAGTACTAATAATTTTCCAAAAAGGGAGAGTATACTTTCGTATTCTAAAAATCCTATATCCACATGTGCTTTACAACTTAAGAGAAAGAACAGAGGCATTCAGATCTCCATTCCAAACAAGTTCAGGACAGTACCAACTTTCCAGGAGCAAAGCATATACAATCAATCTTGAATTCATTTAGGGAAGAAAAGAAAGCAAGGAAAATCAACACAATCCCATCCCTTCCAAGTACAAAACCTAATTTCCATCATGTAGATCTTGGATTACCCACACGTTATTAGGATTCAGAGTTCCTCAAAACAAGATTTCTCTCAGTCAGACTATGTTCCCATTAACCAAGTTAAATCGTAAGGAAAACACAGCTACACTAGATATTTCATCACTTACAGAACCCATAATTATTGCCCATCCGACCCCTTTTTAACAGAGGTACAGGCTTGTATTCATACATTTTTCATACACTTGCCACTAAACCAGTCGAGCTCCAAAGAAGGAATTACAGTTTCATCTCAAATCAACCATGTTTTCACCGGAAGCTATCAAGCAACAAAAAAAACTCATACGACCAGTGATAAACAATAAACCAACTAAATAAGACACAACAGTTTCCTTTTATGTCATTCCTCAACTAAGAAATCATCCCACGCAACATCTAACATGGTATAGTTGGGAACTTATTACCTCAGTTAATCAAGAAGCAAGGAAACAACATAACAGAAGTCAAACCCATATGCAATCACAACAAACATTTCAATAGGGTTGAATCCATATGCAATCATAAAAACATTTCAATAGGGTCGAATCCATATGCAATCATAAAAAACATTTCAATAGAGTCGATTCCATATGTATACACAAGCAAAGACTTCAACAAGTCGAATCAACATGAAAATGAAGCAAGGACTTCAACAGAAGTCGAATTCATCAAGTATTCATAGCAAGGACTTCAATAGAAGTCGAACCAACATGTAAACACAGCAAGGACTTCAACAGAAGTCGTGTTCATATGTAATCACAACAAACACTTCAACAGAAGATGAATCCATAATATAAATACAGCAAGGACTTCAATAGAAGTCGATTTCATAATATAAACATAACAAGGACTTCAACAAAAGTCGATTTCATAATATAAACATAGCAAGGACTTCAACAGAAGTCGCTTTCATAACATAAACTCAGAAAAGACTTCAACAAAAGTCAAACCAATATGAAAACACAGCAGGGACTCCAACAGAGTCATGTTCGTATGTAATCCCAACACACATTTCAATAGAGTCGAACCAAATGTAAACACAAAGAAGAATTTTAACAAAAAGTCAAATCCATATGTATACTCAAAGAAGGATTCAATGAAATTTCAACAACATGCTAACACAGCAAGGTCTTCAGCCGAAGATGAATCCATAATATAAATACAACAAGGACTTCAATAGAAGTCAAACTAGGGATTCCCAAATCAAAAAGAGAAGAAGAAAACCAATACATTGCTTCCAACCAAACCAATCAAAAAAGAAATCATCTGAACAGAGTTGTTCTAATGAAAGCATTTGAAGGAAAGCAAGATTTTTAAAAGTTAGGGCCTATCATGCCTGATAGTGTCGCTTAAAAATCTGAAGAAGACCTCTGAATGTGCTCGCACCTTCTCTTCTTCTTCCACGATAGATTAAACAACAATAAATTGTTACCTTCATGCCTTATAAACTTTCCCCGACAGAGAAGGAAGCTAGAAATTCTCAAAGTTTCCATGCAGCACAGAGTAGATGACTGGTTCAAGAACCAGTGCTCAAGCAGAGTGAAAAATGGAATGCATGGAAAACCAAACAACCAAACAATATTCCATTTGCATGCCTTCCCAAGCAATCCGCTTGGGAACCAAAGTTCATTAATTGCATTAACTTCCATCCTCCCGCCTATTCTCCATTGCCACCGACCGCCAAAATTGGTGATCGCCAAAAGAAAACAAACAAACATTCCCATACTTGGTGATACTACCACGTCAGGTCATATAGCCATTTGCAACCTCCGCCAAATCTGACAGCATCCCAAGTCCTTCAATCCTTATCCCCCTCATAAATGCCATGGAAACCACCGCCCATGACTCGCGCCCCTTCATAGGTCCCCCTCCATTCTTATCATTAGTTAAGATAGGTAAGAAACATAGGTTAGATCATAGGGTAAGACATTAGTCTTACATCCATAGCACTAGAAGAAGTTAACTCTTAGGAGCATTAAGCTTATAGTTTAGGGCTAGGTTAGATTAGCAATTATTTAACCAATAGGTTATAGTTTAGGTTAAGGTTATTAACCTTAACGAATCCAATCTAGGTCTCCCAAGTAGGACCAATCAGTATTAGAGCCAAATAGGGTAAAACATTCCTGTAAAGGATCCTATCTGGCATTGCTAATTAAGCTTATGGTATAACTATGAACATCTTACCTGGCTTAAGGTCTAGGCCTTCCCGATGTTACGATATCTGGAACCAAATTTCATTTATCATGATCAGCCTGAGTTAAACTCCGGGATTGATCATTCAAACTCATTCAGACCTTGTAACTTTCGTAAGGTCCATAAATTTTGTTCATCCTGAATAAGCTTAAAACATTCCTTGGATCGATGCAACTGATCCAAGGCTGAGTCAAAGATCTTCAAGAGCAAAGGAGATATAATCCATATCAAGCATGACTTCACAACCCAAAGGAACATGTCCTTATATAGAAGAAATCATATATCAACACTTGAATGCTTAGGAGGAAGTAATATTGTTGTTGTCCTTATTAAATTTGAGCATAAGACATTAAGTATTGTACTTGAAATAGGAATATATTTGTCTGAAGATCAAAGGAAGAGGATTCTCTAACTCAATGAGCTAGATGAAATGAGGAGATAGGTTGTCCATAACATAGAAGTGATACTACGGTAAAGGATCAAATGACATGAAAGATTCATTAAGAAAAGAAAATTTCAAGAAGGTGATTGGGCTCTCTTATTTGACTCCAAGTATAAGGACCACATGGGAAAATCTAGGAAAAGGTGGCTAGGCCCATATGAGATTGAGAAAATATTTCCCAATGGAGTTGTGAAACTCACTACCATAGATCCAATGTGAGATTTAAACTATTAGTGAATGGTCATAGGTTGAGGTTATATAAAAATCCAACTAATAGAAACACCTTCATGCAACAATTTAGAGGAGGTCAAAGCAGGATGGAGATGAGAACATCATAATTAAGGTCAGAAGTTGAACCTCCGGGTTCATCTTTTTATATTATTAAAGAATGAGATGTTCAATGGCCTTGGTATATTCATCTTGCTAAATAATCCAAGGGTAAATAAAAGTGATGTGATCATCCTTCTTGGTGATCAACACCACTCAACTAACATGTTTTAGTTTTTTAGAATTTCTATTTTTCAGGATTGGTGTATTTGTTGCAAGAAGTGCATGGTCTTTAACAGAAGAAGATGGTGCAAAGACTAAATGTCCACTTACAACAACATGTAGCAAAATCTATGTTTTCTTTTCATGTTGGTAGTACTTATGATTTCATGAAGAAAGTAAATGGAAAATTTTTCATGAACTAGTGGTGATGAATATGACTCACATAAGAGCAAGATAATATTCCCTCTCCAGGAATTATTTGATTTCAGTAAGGAGCCTATAGTATGAATTTCACACACGCTTGTAGCAACAACATCCGCAATGTCATGGAACCTAAACATACAACATCATAATAATTCTCTATGTAGTCAAAAGGCACAAATCATAACAATGCACATGTCATCATCATCTGGCACATTTCTTGAGATAAGTGCACTCATTTCACTTTAATAAAGTATCGATAAAATGATTATATTTAATTAATGTTTGTGCCATGTCATAAATATATTTTAAAAGCTATTATATGTTGTTTTATTTCACCTTATGAGTTGTCACTCCACGTCACCCCACTTCTTCATACCACCTCACCTCACACGTTTGCATCCCTAAAATAAAATTAATGCATTCCTTTTTATGCTGCTTGTGAGTTGGTTGTTGAATTCAAAAACACAAGTACTCAAAAATATCCTCCTTACTAGAACTATTGCATCATTGCTTCACTGTTGTAAAAATTTTCCTCTCAAAGCCGGTGGGAAAATTTTAAGGGTCCTTCCGAAAAAAATCCTTAGAAAATATTGGGTGAATATTGGTAAAACCACTTTCTCATGTGTGGAAAATTGTAGGAAAAGTATTTTCGTGCGGTAGGTGATTTTTTAACATGATTTTGGGAATTTTAGGGCCTTATCCATTGGATTTATGATGAAACAAAAATAATACATGAAACGGGAGGGGAACATTGTAAATGCTACCGGATGGTAGCATGCAAAATACTATCGACTGGTAGCATGTCAAATGTTATCGGCCATTCGCATTCTACATGCTACCGGCCAAGGTGAATTTAGCATACTACTTGACCGACAACATTACAATGCTACTTGACCATGAGCATGGAGAATGGTACCAGCCAAGAACATTATGAATGCTACTAGATGGTATCATTTTGCATGCTACCAAGCGGCAACATTTTTAATTCTACCGACCGGTAGAATTATGAATGCTACTGGCCAATAGCATGTAAAATTCTACCATCCGGTAGCATTTTGCACACTTTGTTGTTCGGTAGTATTCTTTATGGTGTTGGCTGGTAGCATTCTCCATGTTACTAGATGGTAGAACATTTAATGCTAATGGTTGGTGGCATAAAGGTTGTTTTCAGTCACCTTTACTTGCTATAAATACATGAAGGAATTCTTTTTCACTCCACACAAAAAGAGAATCATATGAGGAAAAATCCTAAAGATGAAACTTGAATGCCAAAGGACATAGTGATACAAAAAGGAAGAATCTAGAATGCCAAAGCACAACTACAACCAGGAATTTTATAACAGTTTGAAAAAATTCCAAGAAGAAAGAACACTTCCAAAGAGCCGAAGAGCCCAGTTGCGTCAACAACAAATATGAAGAAGTTTTTGTACAAGATCCTGGTATTTCCTCAACTGTACAAATTTCTAGAGGATCCTAGTATGTTTTCCTAATAGATCGAAGAAACTAGTTTCATAGGGCTATTATATATGCCCCAATTTAAGATAGAGCACAAATCACTTTGAATAATCTTCTACTCAACTACAACACTTCCACTTTCACATTTCAATATACACTCCCATCTCATGCAGAGTCATTTGGAACATCACCTGATGAAAATTAGCATCTCACATGACTACCATACAAAGATGTGGATCCCATCATGACAAAATATATTTTATCGATGAAGAATGCAAGTATTTGGAGTCTAATTTTAATTTTCTATTGATGTAGTTACAGCTGCTACTGCTTGTAAGTTTATTTTCTATTTTACAACATTACATTTTCATTATTTTCAATTTAAAAAAGTTTTTTTATGTTTAAAATTTACTAACAGAACACTTCTCTTTGTTGTATATACAATTATAGCTTCCCAAAACCCTTCAAAAATAGGGATTCAACTCAAGGATTTCAGTCACCCATTTCTACAAGCCATTGTGTAGTTCTTCCAGGCCAAAATTATTTTACAAGGTCAATATACAAATATTCCTTGGTGGAATTTAGCATATATCATTTGTACCTTATGTGGGTAGAAAGTTTATTGGTGAAACTACTTATCCTCCATGATAAGAGTTTATTTGGAAAATATTCATTTGAATGAGAATGCTACCATCAGCTCAAAAAATTTTATTCTTGGTTTATATTATGAGTCTCTCTATAATTTACGTGGCACCTCTCCTCTGATAAAAATTCATTCAAAGCTAATGGATTTGAATTTAACACTAACAATTGAAGAGAAAGAGGTGAGTCCCAATTTGTTATTAGATGGTTTTTAATTATAATTTTTCATATTGTAATATTTATCTTTTAAAATTAATATTTTAAATGAATTAATAGTTTACTATTAAATTATAATAGAAGGTGGCAAATTGTTTTTGTATCATGAAGGGATGCTATTATCAGAGGTCACTTACTACCAGGTTCAAGAGATTTTGTTACTATTTCTAACGATCAACAAATAGAGGAGGACACCCCTCCACATGCTAAAAAGATGAGGAGTTCCATAAACCCTCAAACTCAATCATCCAAAATACCACATGCATTAATCACAGGTATTTTAATTTATGATGTATATATGTTTCAAATTTTTTAAAAATAAATGTAATTAATTATATAAAACTTGTATGTGTTTCAAAATTTCTTGCAATTTATATTGCTTTGTTGCAGAAACTACTAGTAGAACAAGATTGTATCATTGGCCTCAAATGTAGGACGTAGAAATATCTTCAATACCTCAGTTTGTTGCCCAAGGTTTGAATCTCTTGTTTTTATATTTTTGTTGATATTTGATGATATAAAATTCAACAGTCTAATAGATCTTTAATTCTTAATTATATTTTAGATCAAATCTACCACTCTTTTCAATCTACTCCTCAACAACCACCACATCAATAGACTTAGGCTTCATTTACACCTCAGCAAGAATCCTCTCAAAAAAGTAATTTTTATAATCCTATATGAATTTATTTATTCTTCATTTCTATTCAGTTTAAATTTCAAATTTTGTCATATTATTTACAAAACTAAAATTAATTGTCTCATGGCCTCCATTTCCTGTCCACTACAAATGCAGATTCCACATCCACCACCCCCACCAAGAAATATGAGGAAAACATTCATTGCTAATAATATTTCATTCACTCGGCCAATTCTAAGCGGGGCCCAGATTAATTTTACTTTTGATTCTCCAACATTTTCATGGGGAAATTTTCCTAGTGGACAGGGTGTTTCAATGTTGAACAATATTGATTTAGATGAGGATTATCTTGGGATTGAAATCATACTTCAGGAGCATGGGATATTCAATCCCCAAGATATGATTCATGTAGAAATTCAATACTCTCCAATAAGAGAGGATAGATTAAGAATACCATCTCCAAAGTACAAACTAGCACTGGCTTAATTGATGACCAGAAAATTACTTTTCCAGTTGGAATTATTTTGGTTGATAACACGGAAGCCAATATTGATGTTATTTCAAAGGATGTTGAAGAATTAAAATTTTGGGAGTTTAGGGCCAAATTTATGATTAAATAAATAAATTCACGATATAAAAATCACAACCAAGGACATATATTGTATTTTTCACGCGAACAAGCTAGAAAGATTGATATTTTGTTTGATTAGGTTGTATTTGGTTCTGTATAATTTGATAATAATTATTATGTTGAAGTGTTGAACGAGTTGAGAATTTAAATATAGAAGCACAATCCTATCAAAATATGCGGTTAGGAGACAAAGGTCTTGTAGTTATTCCAACTACGAAACAAGATAAGGAATTGGTAAGTCTTACTAAACTTACAAGTATTATTTTCATTTTTGAAATTTTAGTAATATATTTTCTCTTGTGAAATGAATTCAAAGTAAAAAAATTTAAATGAGGTTAATGTGCTTGATTTGCATTTACATAGTGCTAAGAAAAGTTTAAAATTAGCAATTGAATTGAAAGAGAAGCTTGTTATCCTAAACAAGAAGAATAATACCTTGAAAAGAATTATAAATTCAAATGGAATGGATCCAAAGATACCATTGAAGAATAAATTTGAAGATGATTAAACATTAGTGTCTGTTGGTGAAGTGGTAAATCAAGAAAAAGTGATTCTTTCAAATATTGAAGTAGTTGTAAAGGATTTGGTTTATTCTCGGTGTTGTTAAAGAAAGTTATTTAGTGCAAGAGAAAGAATCACATAGAGAAGAATATTCTCAAGGTTGAATTTGAAAAAGACATCATGAAATTATAATTTTTTTGTTGAATATTTTTATAAAATTGTTTCAGATTATATGACAATATTGAAAGTTTCAAACTTTAATCAATGTGGATTGTGGCATTTTACTTTTACTTTTGTTATATTGTGATTGTTTTGCTATTCAAATTGATTTTGAATGTGACTGTTATTCTCGATTGTATTTGTTATATTTATTACATGGTAAATTTCTTATTATTATCATTTTAAAATACTTTGTTGATAAAACAATGAACTACAAGTAGCATTTATATTTCAAAGAACAAAAACAGAAATTATCTAAAAACAGTGAAAATTCTCCAATAATGTAATTATATATTTTTTCATTTTAAAGACAATAAAACAATAAGTATGACACATTTAAAAAATATAAACAGTAAACACATTGCAACATTGAAAATAATATT
The DNA here is from genome assembly GCA_018340775.1 of Taxus wallichiana var. yunnanensis. NCBI lineage: Eukaryota > Viridiplantae > Streptophyta > Pinopsida > Cupressales > Taxaceae > Taxus > Taxus wallichiana. Next base: position 184,665,061 of record CM031243.1, on the reverse strand, counting down.
AAAAAATGTACAATGTATATCAAAAATAACAATATACATAATTATAATCAGAATCCTGATATGAAAATTTCTTTCCAGAATAAAAATGTATAGTTAGTCTTCTTTATTCAATATTAGCTAGGTCAAACATAAAATTATCTTGAAAATTTTTATGCCCGACACTTTTATCTAATCTTTAACTACGATTTTCAGTTACATTTTCATTGTTATATCTCGTAGTCCCTACATTAGTATTACTAACCCCTCTCTTCTTTACAAGAGAATTCCATACATCCATTACCCATTCATAAGGTATACACATCATATCATGAAACAAGATTTCTCAAGAAGGTCTCAAAATTATTATCAAGCCTATTGCGATATTTTGATATTATAAATGTTAATGCATTGAAAAATCTTTCATCTTTAATTGATCCCAATATCATTTTCTGACACAATTCATACAATCAGAAATAATCACTTATTCTTTTACGAAGGATGGAACTAGGATACAACCTTTTCCATAGAAGTGTTATTTCTCCCTTCTCTGTTGGATCTTCCAGTAATTCAATATTTTCCTTCATTACTTGTCCAAAATCATTTGATTGCAATGTAAGAGTTTATTTTTAAGAATACCATTAATCTAAAATCCATTACATTCAACTGATTATGAAAAAAAATTAATTATAGTACCCATGTGTATTTTAAATGCATCAACAAAATCTCATCTTATAGGATTCCAAAATTTATGATTAACAACTCCCATGACCTCAAGAAGCTCTCCTTTTTTGAAATGATCTCTTATCTCATTTGATAAGCATTGTGAGATTTTCTAAGAAAATCTTGTTTTAGATATAATAACATCATATAAATTACATGTAATAGGCACTTCTTCAAGCTCTGCTCTAGCAATATCAACTCGTTTTTTCGAATGTGTGCATTTTAATCTCTTTCTCATTAACAAAGATACACAAATGACTAGATATATTGAATCTAAAGTAGTTGTTAGGATCTTTTAAATATGTCAGAGCTTTCCAGTGACTAAAAACATGTCCTTTAAAGTAGTCATCAGAGTTATATAACATATCTAGAGTCTGACACACCCTTTTCTTGAACCTAATGAAGTACGATATATATATATATATATATATATATATATGGACCGTTCTTGTGCAAGTTTTGTTATGAAATTCATCTCATGCAACATTGGAAGAATCCCACAAAGTGTTAACAATGTTTCAAAGTCTGTAAGTTGGTAAATAAAATATTTTTCCCTATCAACTTACTTATGGTTCTTATACATGAAACCAATTAAAGATGGATATTCCTCAAAACTCTATGTGTAGGCGTATACATAGAAATCCATCTAGTATCAATATATTTATGAAGTTTCTCGCCATTTGTGAACCCATCTAAAAACTTCTGAAACTCTAGAAATATTTTTAGACTGCTTGACATATAGGCATGGACTTCATGAATAAGCTCTTCAACTTTCTCAACACATTTGAATGTGCTTACTATCTTATATGAAACATTCATCCTGTGAGCCATGCATAAATAGGAATCGTCTCTAAGGAGAAACATATGTTTGGAGACACACACATAGACCATTTCTATGACCCTGCATCATTGATGCACCATCAACACCAACACAAATCATCTTTGTGGCTATAGAATAATTATCCATTCTTGTTATGTCTTTCAAATTAGATATTACCAATTTGGAAATATTTTAAGTATTGAATTTTTATTGAATTTTATGAACCGATAATAGATGAGAAGTTTTGGTGTGGTTATGGAATGTATAAACATGTATGAAAACTCAAGAAGTGTTGTTGAAAGTTGTAACCTCATCAATTAAAAGGGAGATGAAACTTGCATTCTTTACATTTTCTTTCAGATCTTCTTGTTTAATCATCACAAGACATCTCGCCATTTCCTAGGAATTGCTCTCTGACCAATGTGAATTTGGAAGGTTTGGAAACCTATTAAATTTTAATAATTTTTGATATTCTAAAAAGTGTGAAATTGGTCTTCCCATTTTCAAAATAAAGAATATGGTTGAAAATTGCAAGGTTTTTACCTTCAGATTTTCATTTGTAGCTTTTCCAAAATTTGCATTTATGGTACCTCCTTTCTCCTAAAGTTTTTGAGTGTGTTTCATCTTATTGTCATACTCCTTATTATATCTTACATGCATGCACTCTTTTGTAGTTTTCCATCTATGAGTCTTCATTATTTTTCCATCATTTTCAGTGACTGTGTAATATACTTTTCCACAATGTTTCTCTATAGTGTCCAATTTAAGTTGCATTATATGTTCTTTACCCAATTTCCAAGTATAAATAGTACATATATATTATTTTGGAGTATCACTACCATTATCTGGTTGTATAGGCTCAATAAATGGGTATTTTTCTGCCCAATCTACTTGAAATGACCTTCCAATTGTCTAGGATGTTTTCTTCTTTCTCCTAGACTTATTTTTTTAAAGGTTTATGTCATTATCATCTTCTGTTGGAATATTTTCATTTGAACATTCATATCTTAAACGCATTTGGCATTCGGGACAATCTTCAAGATTTGGCATGTTTGGGTCAATATAATCTTCATCTACTAAAATAATTGTTTCCTTAGGGTTTATGTTTTGGTTTACTGTTTCATTCTAAATAAAATTAACAGAAGGGGTTTTTGTTTTCAAAACTAAAAATGTTTTGACTGTTACAAAGATATTAAAAAAATTAAACTGTACTGATGAAAAAATTAAAAGAGGAAAATGCCAAATGGTTATGATAGTCTGTTACAACTTACCAAGTACCCTTGTTCATGTTTCCAATGGTAGCAACTTGGGTCTTCATTTTTTTGTGGGGCTGAAAAAAATTCTATGCTACCTTTTATTTTTTTTTTTTCTACCTTTTGTTGATTGTTCAGAGAAGCCATTTTACCTATCCATGAAAATATTTAAATTAGATAAATGTAATCAACATATAAATAGTTCTAAATTTTTTAAATACAATCAAAATCATAGTAGATGCTACCAGAGTTGGTAGAATAATGCATGCTTTATCGAAGGTGACAATGGGCATGCGAGTGCTCTCCCAATTGGTATAAGAATGGTACTTGGTTGGTAATATTTTCATGATTTCAGTTGGTAAAATGTAACATGCTACTGCCCAAGAGCATGTTGCATGCTTTGGCCGTAGTATGTTGAATACTATCGGCTAGTAGCATGTTGCATGGTCCTGCATGGTAGCATGTTCCATGCTACCGGCCAAGAGTAGCATGAAACATACTACTAGCTAGTAACATTCAAAATGTTACTCGACCGGTAGCATGATGCATGCTATCATCTAGTATCATGTAGAATTCTATCAATCGACAAAGATGCAACATGCTACCAACTAACAACATGTAGCATGATGCTAATGGGCTGACAAACATGCCGCATGCTACTTGGTTGGTAGCATTCTACATGCTACTAGTTGGAATCATACATTATAGTACTCAGAAGGTAGCATGTAGTATGTTACCGGGCAGTAGAATCCTTCATATTGCCCAAGAGACATCATGTATATTGAAGAAAGTATGCTACAAAACAAGCTAAAGTACCTTGAAAGTAGAAAGGAAATATCTTCCTCTACTCACCGATTCACCATCCTCCAATGTAAAAATAAAAATCCTTAATAAAATATTTGGTAATCACAAATTTATAGAGGTTCCAAAATTTGATGTTTAGAAATTTGAATAATAAATTATAGATACTTAAATAGAATATATATATATATAAGGCAAATTTGACATATTTTAATTTTATTATAAGGAAATTTTAATGATAACATTCATTGTCGGTGGAAAATCCTAGGTGAACCGAACCCTACCATTAACTTATATACAGAATATTTTGGTGACCAGGTCCTATTAATACCTGAAAAATTACCAATTTCAAATTTTGAAAATTGAATTCTTTATGAATTAACAAATATTCACCACTAAAAGTTTCCCTTCTCGGACCTAAGTTGTTTGCAAAATTCAAAATGGGTGGGGATCTGATTTTCCATGAGTGAAGGACCATTCATAACTCCATAGTTAGTGACATATACTTCAATATTTTAAAACTTACCAAAGGCTGGAGCATATCAATAATTTTAAGGGTTTCAATGAATCCATGGTGACATAATTTTCTATAAAATTCAAGGATGGAAAGGCTACTATCAAGGTTTTAGTAGTGAAGGTGGATAACGATATTCTATCTACAATAACATGGATTCCTACATAAGGTGATATTTTTCCTAAGAAGGAAAAATCGAAGAATCTCAAAGTGAATTTGGTGATGCAAATGATAACCGTGACTAATAGACAAGTTACGTTGAGCACTTTTGTGAAATCGTTATGGGTTGATGTTTCCAATTACATTATCAAATACTTTACTTGCGAGGGTAGATACTCCATATTGAATACTATTCATTTTAAATTACTCAATCATTTTAAGAATGGTAGACATGTTAATGTTCCCAATTTCTTAAATGAAAGTTTGAAAATAATGAGTAGGGAGACACGAGGGGAAGGTCAAATCTGTCTCACCATTGTCTCATCACTTTGATTGTGAAACATACACTGGAAAGGGAGCACCCTGCACTGAAGTGGGAATATTTTTCAAGGTCAAAGAACATTGATGAGTTATTGGGAAAAAGGAAGAAAAGAAAGAGAAGTGCATGCAAATCCTCCACACCTTCATCTGAACCCATAGCTTCCACCTCTCAGCCTGTAGAAACCCCTGTTTCTAAGAAACCACCATCTCCAGAGAAAAACCCTTGACCCATTTCTCCTAAGAGGATTCTTTTTGCAAAAAACCTCCTTGGCATATCTACACCCAAATCATCTTCATCTAAGGGCATAGGAAAATATTTTGGGTTCACTCTAAAACCCTCAAAATCTACACCTAAATCTTCAAAATCTAGTCCTAGGCATTCACATAGGCTACGTCACTGCGCAAATAAAAAAACCTCAAATACTAGGACACCTATAAAAATCATGCTTGAGAATGATGTAGAATATTTTGAAATAGACATTGACAAGGGTGACCCTAAAGTTACATGTGATATGGAGAAGAATGAGGTGGGAAACCTATTCAAGAAGGCCTTGCTAGACATATTGAAGTTCCTGCAGAGGAAATTATTGTTGGGAGACCCTTGATAAGCATGAAGGTGAAGGATATAACCCATAACCAAATTGAGGATACAACCCATTACCATACAAAAATGGTAGAGATGGAAAATGACCATTCACTTCCTGAAACACAAACTATTGAAATGGAAATTGGGATGATTTTCCCCATAATGTTGAAGAAATTATAGAAAATATTGTTTATAACATTGACCTAGAAATTCCACCTGATCATGATGAAATGTTTCAAGAGGATATTCCTGCAGTTATGGAGTATATAGCTGAAACCATATTCAAAACTACTTCCCCATTTTTTCCACAAGCTAGCCTACAACCACATGTTCTGATTAAAGAAGTTTTCAAGGCACCTCCTAAACTATATTGTAGAACCATAAACACTCAAAAAACCTTGTTAGATTATTGGGTGCAACAATTTGAAAATTATATTAATAAGTCTGTAGGGAAAATGGGAAAGGGAGAAGGAAGAATTAATCTTCCAACATCATAATGAAATTGAATAAAATGATAAATAGATCAAGGAAAAGAACAAGGAAATTTAAAAATCAAGATTTTTTTGAAGATACAGTTCAAGTGACCAATGAAATATTTAAATGCAGGCCATCATCTAACATTTATGCCATTTTCTTAAAAGAACAAATGTTGCAGTTAAAGTATACCTATATCAACAATGATATTCCATTTGATATTAGTGGAGCCAAACATTTCATTAGTATATATATATATATATATATATATATATATATTCCTCTTGAAATTAATATTTTATTATGTGAATTGTATATGTACAATTATGCCTTGGAATATGATAGGGATTGGATCCCAATACTTTACATTGGAGATGTTCTAATTAGGGAACTGTGTTCCTATTTTAACAATGATTTGTATAGAGAAAAATAGATGGATGAGTACAAGAACCTATGTAAAGTGCAACCATTAATGATAAGGGGTGAAGCTCCAAATAAAAAGGCCATAATTGAGGAGTATGGAAAATACACAAAACACAAAGACAATAGAAAATGAGCACACCATATGAGACATGAAGCTCATGATGAAGCCAGAAACCACATTAAATTCAATGGACAAGATTTAGTACATTCTTGCAGGATACACTGGAAAGAAATGTCCCTTGAAATGCAAATAAAATAAATGCATTCTTATCATAATATCATTCCAACTTTCAGGAGGATAAATGCATATATAGAAATTTCTAAAGGATGTGGAAAAACTTGGTTTCCAATTGGCTATTATCCACCAATTTTCCACTATCCTATACCACATTGGTCTAGAAATAGGGAACTAGATGAGGACATATAGGATAAGATCATGGAAATATGTAAAATGAATGCAGGTACTTATTTAGCGAGACAGAAGGAACATCTACAACGACTGATTTCAGGTTCTTATGCAACATCATTAAGACATATCCTTAACCAACAGAGGCACCTAAAGAATCTTGAATGAGGACATTCAAGAAGTTAAGTCTGGGGGTGTGATGAGTCATTTTATTTCCTGTTTAAACACCTCATCTACTATATTTTGTTTAGCCAATTGTACCCCTAAACTTGTATTCCCGGTGATACTATTGAAAATTTTCATTATAACTTGAACTCATGGCATAGATATTAGTTAATATAATTATTACTAAGGTTTACTTTATTTTTTGGATTATGAGTATGCATTTATTCTTTTGGTTGCAATATGATGTTAAATGATGCTTTGTATAAATTTCAGCCTTGTTTGCAAAGAAGTTGTTATATGAAACAACTAACATGCAACAAAGGATCCATAAGAAACAACTGACATAGAGCTAATAGAACTCATTTAAATCCAAGAGGTTGTCCACAAAAACTGACATGTAGCCAAAGGAGCTATTCTGCAGCCAAAGAAGATCACATACATATATGAAACCATGATTCTAGGGAGCTTGCACAATGTGGACACTACACCTAATCTCTCATGTGTTGATAGAAGAAGAAGTTATGTGAACAATAATAATACTCAATTCTATCACTTGATTATGTGTTTCATATTAAAAAAAGAACTAATTGATTTAACTCATAATTTAATAACGTGTTGATCACCTGAATAATTAGTTAAGTTATGTGATTGTATGAGAACATCTATTGAATAGTTATGTTGTATGCATGTAAGTTTTCCATTTTTTTAGTTGATATATTTTACTTAATCCAACTAGAACTCCTAGTATGACTCTGTCTCTTCATGCCTCTGCTTTAATGAAAGATATAAAAAGAAATATTAATTCTATTGAAGGATGCATACAGAGGAGATAGATCTATAAATAGAGAGTTGTATTTTCCAGTTGTAATCTTCATGTCGATGAAATAATAATTTGAGTCTTGTTAAATTGTTGTAGATACATGCCTTAGGAAGGATTGGTACTGAGATAGGGCCCACCGTGGTTTGTTAACCCTCTCCTTTTGTTTCTTATTTTAATTCATTGTATGGTTAGAATTGTAGCAGTTATTCCTTTATTTGTATTATGTTTTTACATTCTTTGTCATAGCCATAGTATTTACTTTCAGTCATAATCTAGTTCATTTCCAATATTGTTATTTCCTACTTGTAGTAACAAAAATTTACCTTTAAATCTCTAAAACATATGTAATCATGCATACAATGCCGGCAATATTTAAATTTTACGTCCCTAGTTCTGATAATTAAATGAATATAGATTGATGGACATCATTTTAATTATTCGGAAGTTAATTTACACCACCAGTTCACTAACATGATCACATGTAGATGACATAGAATTAAGATGAGATTTATAAGGAGAACAAACATGTGCTTGAGAAGTGTCTTTAATCAGTTGGATTTCATATTTGAGAGATGTGATTATGGATTCCATAGCTGTAAATTTGACTTGAAATAAATCATGTAAAGATTTAATTGAGTCCAATAGGGGTTGACTAGATGGAGAATCACAAGGGCTAGAGTGGTTAGATAAATGATCAAATATAATACCTATTTTGTGTGGTGGCATATTATCATCCGGATACATGGTGTCTAGCTATTTTTGAAAATAGTATGGCAATGGGGATATCACTTCATAAATTAGATAAAGAAACATGACCCATGATAGAGGAAATATGAGGATTTGAAGCGCGAATATAGATTTTGGGTTCACTAAAATGATTAACTAAAATGTGGAGATATACTATAGTTAATATAAGCTATGAATAGTTGTTAAATGCAATAAATAAATGTGGTAAAGAAATAAGTTAATGACCCAAAAAACTAGGATAATGGAAATGGAAACCCTAATGTGTAAGAGAGAATAGAAAATAACTAAGCTAAATATAATATTCTCATGGGACTGTATCGCAGAGGTGAATAGAGAAACAAGAAGCAACAATGAGTGCATAGAAGCCCCGAAAAGGATGGAACTAGGTTGTCTATCTAGACTAGAGTGCTTGGAGAGAGACTGGGGAACCTACAGGCACTCTGGTCTACAAAATGGGCACCCTGGTCTATGAAAAATTTCTAGAACTGATCTTTACAGGTTTGGCATATGGTCCAAAACCCTCTTTTTATTTTGCATCAAGTTCACTTTACTACTCTAGATGTCACTGATGTTCCAAGATCAATAGAAAGACCTACAAAACCTTAAATAAACATCAATCCCTAAAAAATAAAAATGCATATGATAGGGTTAGAGTGACCTTAACTGTGACAATGGTGGTCTTACTAATTGAGCATTGCACTACATTCCATACCCAAATATAGTTTTTGTGTGTGTGTGTGAACATGCCCTAGGTTACTCTTGTGCTAGTCGTACTTTGTGATGTAGTGAGCTAACTATGTGTAGAAATATAATAGATAGTGAATGGAATAAATAGAATCCTCCCCATATGTTTTTATGATGTAGATATCCTGGCCTTGTGCCTTATGATGGATCTATGTGAATGCAAATGATCTCCCAATGTAATAGATGGATGCAACTCTAGGTGGATGATAGTAGTGACTAGTGTTTGGTCCCTCATTATGGTCTCATAACTTTATATTTATAGGGTTCCCTTTATCTTATTTTGTAATTAACCCCAAAATGGCCAAATAATAAAATGATAAGAAGCTAAAATGGTTAGAAATATCCCAAAAGGTGGCGAGAAATTTTAAAAGGTATTAGGGTGCCCTGGTGGGACCAGGCACCCATGAGCACCCTAAAACTAGCATGGGTGCCCAGACTAGGCTGAAATAACGTAAAAGTGATAAAATAGGCCGGAAATATGTGTGGTGAAGGTCGAGACCGAAAAAATAAAATAAATCAAGATGGCCAAAATACATGGGTTAATTAGTAGTTTATTCACTCAAAAATATTCTAAATAGTTGTATGAGACTCGAGACTAAATAATGTCTAAAGTGCATGAATTTGTGTCTATGCCTAGTTATTGAATTTTACCAAGAGGTGAGAAAAAATATTAACCATAGGGTCAATTACCTTAAAATTTCCATTGTGCGCCATCCTTTCTAGAAATCCATATCAACAACAATGGCCTCCACACCTACTTCATCATCTATGTCACTTGAAATTTCTATGCCCAAGATCCATAATCCTATAATCTTCCCAATCAATGGCACAATGTGATACACACTCGCTTGTTTACAAAGTTGAAGAAGTCCTCATGGAATCTTGACCGCCACCGGTAGAGTCACTCGGTTTTCCAAAATATGGTAGATCATAGATCTAAAAAACTCCTATTTTTTCTAAAGTATTGTACCAACTGTCATCAAAGATGGTCCTATCATCCTCATTTCACCTGGTTGGTCTTTCTTACCAACTCTTTTTATATCTAGTCCTTGATTGAACAAATGTGATGATTTTAGTCACTTAATTTTCTCTTTCGGATGTGGGATTCCCGAAATGTACCATGATTACATCTTCGGCTACTACATCTTAGAAAACCTTTCTTGTGGCACTTCTTCTACTTCTACCTTTGGATCATTCTTCTTCTTATTCCTTATGGTCATTATAGGTGTTCTCTTTGGTGCAATATTTACTTTCAAAACTTACTCTTGCATTTTTATGTCTATGTTTTCCTAAACTCATGTGCCTTAGCTGCAAAAATAAAACCCTCAAACTTATATTCTCTCTTCTCCATGCCTTTTACTTGTCTTCACACTTCTCAAGAAAAATTTCTACCTTGGGTGACTAGCTTCCCACAGTTTGATGGATCTAATTATGTATTTACACTATGCACTTGTTACACTTCAAACACTCTTCAAGGATTGAAAAATCTAAAATACAAGGTAAGAATAACAATGCTTGCATTTCTTTTATATATCTTTCACAATTTCCTAGATTAATTTCTACTCACAAACCACAATACTCATATTTAATTACAATTTTATGATTTTTCTACATTTTTCACTTTGCATTATTTGTGCCCCCAGTCATAACCTTCTAGCATACCTACTACTCATCAAGACACTAACGTCCTTACACATGCCTCCCTTCGAACTACATTATCCATTGTACCTCACACTAAGTAGTTTACCATGTCACCGCCTACCTCATGTTACAATTTATGAACCTTTCCTCACACATGGTATTCAATCGAGAATTTTTTTAGAGAACCTTCATCCCGAGCACATGTAACACCTTTCTCCTTCATGCACCAATCCTTCGTGAGAACATACTTATTCCATCCCATATGTGTAATAGTGTCAGCTATTCAAGGTGCGCTAACCTACATTTGAATCACGACACTAATGGATTCCTTTTTCTTGTACTGATCCACCTCGGAATAAAAGTATTTTTATTCCTCTACACATGATCCCAATAGTTATTAATCAAATTCCTATGTGTGAGCACCCTTATTACAACAAAACAAGGTAATAAAAATTATAAAGCATAGAAATTATTGAAAAAGAAACACATGAAATGGAAATCTAATCTAAATAGAAATACTACCTTATTACAAATACCAAGATAATTTATTTATAGTAGGGCTTAATTCTACTCCCATTGAAGTAATTGGGAAACATAGTGCCATCTAGTGCCTATAGGTGACAAGTGCCTAATTCAAGTATCTTGGTTACTAGAAAATTTCCCAACAAATGCACTTTCAATTTACCTCAGTGGCGTGTAAACTTGGATTCGTAAAGAAGTATCATATTTCCAACCTCAAATGTATTGTTCTAATGTGCCTATTATGCTAGTCCTTTTATCTTTCCTTCTCAACCTTCAATCCAATGTGTGACCTTTTTCACTCATCTAGTTAAATCAGTTTATCAATGCGCTCTTATAAAGCTTTCTCATCATATAATCCACGTATGTGCATAATACATAGGGATGGTAAGATAAGTTCTACTCAAAATAATGATTTTTTCCCAAACACCAATTGAAGAGGTGCGGCCTTGTTTAATCTCTTATAAGTGGTTCTGTAAGCCCAACGTCACAACATATACTTTATCATCCTAGTATTTTCTTCCAACATCATATATTTGTGTCAATGTTTGTCCCAAAATCTTGTTGAAAACCTTTGTAGCTCCATTAGTCTATGGGAGATAAGGAGTGGTCTTATGGTGTGCTATCATGAAATATGCCACTAAAATTATGATCGTCTCATTAAGAAAATGAGTCCTCTTATAAATTTTCAAGCTTAATGGACATCCATACCTACTAATAATGTTCTCACATAATAATCTCACTATTGTCGTTATTGTATGATAATTTGTAGATGTTTCCATGCACACATGTGCTAGATAATCAGTATAAGTAATAATATAATGTGCACCGCTTCTACGCATGTGTAGTGAAATAGAACCTACAAATTCAATGTCCCACTTTTCAAAAGGCACTAATCTTGCAATAGGCAGCAATGACATGTCATCCCTATGTTTAAGCTTCCCAAGGCACTGAAAATAGTCAAATTCCTTGACACATTACTTAGTGTCTTTGTACAAAGTTTCCCACAAAATCCCAACCATTAGAATCTTGTGCACTATAGAATCACCTACATAATGTCCTCCTTAAATTTCACCATGGGCCTCACCCACAATGGCTTCACACTCATACTCTAGCACAAAATAGTGCAAGATGTTATCATGACCTAACTTATACAAATCACCTCCAATAAAATGATAAGGAACCACACGTATAGAAAGCTATTTTTTCTCTACTATCTTCATTCCTTAAAGTGCCAATCTAATGCGCAAAAACACTGTTATATCCTCTAAGTCTATGTGTATGTGGTTTAATCTAAAAAAATTACATCTAACATTTTGTTCTCAATGCTCTACATGTCCTTGAAAGAATTAGTTCATGATAAATTATTTGACCCTGAATTTCTCTTACCAGGATTAGCAACAACGGTGAAGTCAAACTCCTGAAATAGAAGTATTCATCTCGCATATGCGCCCTTGAAAAAAAGGCTTGTTGACCAAATACTTAAGCGCTATATGATCTTTAAAGAAAATGAATGGGGTTTCTAACAAGTAATTTCTAAAATTTTGTAGTGTGTATACCATATAGAATGCCTCACACTCAATCATGTAATTTTTCTCCATGGGTGTCAACTTCCTCCTTGGAAAAAAAAAAATGGATGATCCATAATACCTTCTCTAGGTTGCATTAAAATTGCACCTATGGTTGTACTAGAGGCATCAACATGGACATGAAAATGTAAGGTCAATGAAGAAAAGTGCAAAATAGGTGTAGTAGTTAGCCTCTCCTTCAATTTCTCAAATGCTTGCTTCATGCATCACCCCAATGAAACTTCCTTTTAGCCTTTAGTAATTCATCTAAAGGCATAGAAATATTTTCATATCCTTTAATGAACTTCTTGTAATAATACGTATGTCCAAAGAATCTACACACTTTAATTTTTTTGGTAGGTTCTTCTAAGCCCACGATTACTGCAATCTTTGTGGGATCCACCAGCAATCCTTTTTATAGATTATGTAACCCAATAGTGTTCTAAAGGGTGTAGTGAAAATTCAATTGTTAATGTTAAGAGAGATTCTCAACTGCCTTAACTTTTCAAACATCAGCCTCACATTGTCATATTTATCTTCAACTAACCCATACAAATTAAAAACAATTGAATATACCTATATGAATTTATGAATAAAATCTTGAAAAGATGCACAATAATGCATGAGAACACTACTAGCGCATTTTTCAATCAAAAGAGCATGACATTATAAGAAAAAAATTCCCACTCACTCGTGAAATTTTTCCTCTCTTGATCTTCATTTTTGATGTACATCTAGTGATAACCTCAAACCCCATCTATAATGGAATACATTTTGTGCCCTACAACTCCATCAATAATCTCTTCTATGAATGGGGTTGGAAAAGGATCAATTACACAGGAAATATTGAGTTCTCTATAGTCAACACAAATCCTTATCTTCCCATCCTTCTTAATACTTATGGCCATTAGCATAAACCATTTAGATTGCTCAATGGGCTCAATAATCCTAGACTTGAGCATTTTATCAATTTCTTCCATTACCTTCATGTGTAGGTTAGGATTCATCCTGTAAGGCATCTTCCTAAATGGGTGCAATCATTCCTTCAACTTGATCTTCATTTCTCCCAAAAAGGGATGAAATCCCTTCACTCATTATATCCTCATGGAAAAAGTCCTGAAAGTTCTGTAAACTCTCAATAATATTAGCTACTTCCTGGTCATACCAATGATCACCAATAATTGCTTCTTTTGGTGAATATTATTTTCCAATGTTAACTTTCTTTGTCTTCATCAATTCATGATACATGTGTGCCTTTTCATTTTTAGTATCCAAAACCTCACGCATACCTTCAATGTGGATAACATATATATTTTTAACTTCCTCATCATCAATCATGTACACCATTCTACCCTTTTATTTTTCCTTCTAAGTGTGACCCATCTCAGACTTCATTTATTTCCTCCTCATCTAGGCATGCCTCTAAATTGGGCGCACCTAATAACTCTAGTATGAGCTCTTCAACTTTCACGCTATCTCTCATAGTAATACACTTCATTCTCGGTAGTGTTTCATGAACCGGAGGATTAGTGGAAAAATAATCAAAAGTTTAAATCATGCTGCAGTCATATTATGCCAATTTGTGGTCTCTCTTTTAAGTTTTGAATGGAGATACCATGCACGCACATCCGTGTAATGTGGAGTAGAAGTTATGTATCCAAAGTGATGGTTGTAAGGCCTCTAGGCCCTACATCCAAAGTCTCGAAAAATTTTGGATGTGAAACAAGTCAAGAGACTTCTCATGAAATTTTTATATTTGCTTAGGTACATTGTTCCATAGAAACCTAATATAAAAGGAGATTCTTACTTCTCTCCATTCTAGTAGGTTGTCTCTATGTGTTTCCCACTAACACGTTGTTGTCTCACACAAATTATAAACCATCATGTTTCTTCCTATCTTCTTCATTTTTCCATTCGGTTTCCATGACACACATAAATATGTCGATTTCCTTCACTAGTGAACCTTGATACTGTAGTCACAAAATAACGCATTTACTACTATTTACTATACCGCTAAGAATGTTGTTTTACATATGGGTCATACATAAGAAAAGTATTCATTGATAACCCATTCCATAGTCCATCTGTTTGTCTTGTTATTTATTATTGATGTTTTTCTTGCACACTTGTCACGCATACACACAATTTTGGTCAGTCTCGGGGATCTCTGTCTGTCATAGCTCTCAGTCATTTGTCTTAATTTTTCTCTAGACATTAGTGCCCATGGTTAGAGAATAGCATTTGTACTCTGTCATTCATATGCACCCTTTTCATACATGTATTTGATTTAATTTTGGACATTTGAGGTCAGTAATTTTAGTTACTCCGCTCATCTCCCGAGGTACTAGTCGGTGTTTTAGGTCATTAGTGTTAAAAATTCAAAAAGAGATCCTTATATAAAAAAATATACATACCATTATATGGGTCGACTATTCTTATCAAGGGCCGATATCTACACAAAGTCAAGGGACTATATTAGGGCTCATTATTTTGCATACACACTACATAGGAAGGCAAGTTCATTTTATTCCATCTACACATTTTTATTTTTATCTAGCTATTTCCTTCTATCTTGGCGTCATCCACGTAAGGGAAACCTAGGATCACTATTGGACACAAAATTACATCGAACTATATTGGGTATGAGATGTAGTGTAAAGATCACCGTAAGTCCACGATTGTGGTGGTTGGGGATAATTTGACCCTCATTCTACATCTTTCATTTTTAGGATTTGATGTCTATGTGAAGGTTTTTGTAGTTTATTTCTTCATTATAGGTCTATAGGTACCTCTGGTGATCCAAGTGTGACATACATGAAACAAAAGGAAAATCGCAGAATCCCTAGTGACCATGTTAGAACAAAGATCTAGCATTTTCTATAGACAAGGGAACCTAGAAAGAATACCGAGTGCCCCGGGAGCCCCCATCTTTCTCCGTGATCCCCAATCTAGCAAGATCCACCTTTGTTACATTTTTTTATAGTCCGTTGTGAAAGTGTGGTTTTTGTTTCATCACAATGCTCACCCCCAGCCATTGTGAGGTAATAAAAATCAAATTAAGTACATTATCCATCTTATTTCCTTTTATTTATAAAATTAAATAAAACATTTAGCATTTATATTCCATTGTATGTCATTTATAACATAGCTGTACATTTAGATTCATATAAAATAATTCAGATTTTACTGAATCATTTCGGTGAACCCGTAGATTAGAACTATTTTCCCTAGGATCAACTAAAACCCTAGTTGATAAGGTTAACTCTTCGCATTCTCGTCTAATCATGACTCATGCGAGTATCAATCCTATTTATAATGAGGAAAATATATCTCGAGCTCACCGCACTATATCATTATGTTACTCTTCGTGATGATACTCAACAATAAATCTTAGCTAACAAATGCAATGTTCTTAATAGTTTTAATAATTTTACCATTAACATCATTTCCAATTCGATTAGCTTCAATCGTTGTACACATTTTTATATAGTTAGTCACACTCCTTATAAAATTTCTAAAGAAAACCTAGATTATGTTTTCATTGATTTCATGCTTGGTATTGATGATAATAAACATATGCATAATGATTATCCTACTAGTCAAGACAATACTCTAGATGCATCTCATGCTTCTATTTCTGACAATGTTATTTTTTCTCCTACATACTATGTTGATGATACGCTTAATGACATTCTTCTATTTGATTCTTTATTTGATTTCGATGAAATAATTGATAGTCATGATTCTACTTCTTTGCATATTGCTTTGAGTTTTAATCCCTAGCTCCATTTTCATCTTCTTATGAGATTGTATCTATTAATAGGCATGAATTATCTCCTTCTATCGGTTCATATCTTCATATCACTTCATCTTATTATATCAGTTCATCTCCTCATATCATTGCATCTCTTCATATAAGTTCATTTCCTCCTAGCATTTCATCTCAACCTATCACTTCATCTCCTTCTATTATTTCATCTCCTCCTATCACTTCAGCTCCATCTATCACCTCATTTCGTAGGGGTATTTCTGATGCTATTCCTAATTATTCTATGGATGTTGCATTTCCTTCACCACATATTACTTATTTTGCACCCACATCTAGTGTTCCCTTAGCATCAGAATCTCCTATGTCTTCTCTTGACATTCCTATGATTACTCATAATGGACAATTGCAATCACTTAACACATTGTCTCCATATTCTACTATTACTTCACAAGATATATTGTCCCTCATACATGCTTTTGGTCACTTACGGTCCTCAATTCCAATCTCTCACATTATAAAGAAAGGATTATTATGTTTCCATCGATAACAATTCCTTGCATGGAAACCTTACTCCCGTAAAGATTCACAACTCATCATTTCCTAAGGATTTTATCATGCCTAAATTTTCATGTTTTGATGGTACAAGAAATCCTTACATACATCTCAAGCATTACCATATGGCTTTAACTTCATATTCTATTAATCAAATGTTACTCAAAGCCTTTCATCATAGTATCACGGATGAAACTTTCCAATGGTACACACATATACCCTTTGGATCTATCAATACCTATTGTGAGATGGAAGAATAATTTATTCATTGGTTCATAATAAAAAATGGCCTTAGAGTTACATATGATAATTTACCTAGTTTACATCAGGTCACAACAGAACCTATCATTGTTTACATTTTATAATTTAATGCAAGCATGCACCACTAGTCTTTCACTTGTTTATCTAGAGAAACAATTTATCTTCTATAACGGTTTCATTCCATCCTTAAAACAATGATTGAATTATGAAACATGTGAATCATTCATGATTTTATGTTATAGGGTCATTTATCTAGAACAAGATCTCAATACTACATAAGTTATCAATCCTCCTCCTATTATAATATTGCTACATCATATAGTGCTTCTTTTCCCGAGTCCGTTGAGAATCGACATGGTCACCATCACCTCCAACTTGCAAAAAGTTCCACTCTCCTCCACCAAAAAAATCCTATGTATTCTCCACCATGTCAAATTACGCCTAAAGCATCTCCACCCCTCTCCTCGGATCCATTGCACTTTTATTATGATGGTAGACCTCATGATGTATTGCATACTTTTATTGATATGTGCATGATTCTCCTACCATAGAATAAGCATCACCCTCCTCATCAATTTCAACAACATCAAGATAGACCTTACTAAAATTATACTGTATCAATGTCCATAGGGACAATGAATGTTACGCCCTTCAAAATCACTTTTAAAAACTATAAGACAAGGGTGTCATTTCCTTTGGATCTCACTCACATGAGTGGTCTATATATCCAATTCCTCATACCCATGATGTTACTCCAGTTGAGTTATCTCCTTCATCTAGTTATAAGGTCATTGTTCATCCATCACCATAGGTTGTTACTCATGAGCGTTCTCCATTCCATCCATCCATCGCTACACCATCTCATTTTCCACATCACTCTAATATTGTACATTAGCTTCCACATCCCTCCACATTTACACATCCCATCTCCACTTCACCCATCATTAACATTGCTCTTCATAACATTAATTTTTTATCATACACTTATGTTGCTTTCATACCACATGATTTAACCACTTGACGTTGGCTTGGTATTTAATAGGTGATTTATATCACCTTACCCCCCGATGACGAACTTGAATTCTTACGGTTTTGACATGAATTTTGAGGGATCTGTTATAATAATGACCTATCTTCAATTTCTTTGTCGATTCATCCAATGTACATTATTGAATCACTTCCTAATAATGATCTCTTGCTTTACATTCATTCTTGATCGCTAAGGTGTCTTACTTAAATGAACCTTTTCATCTATATACCAGGGGAATCACTAATCTTCCCCACCCTATTCTCATCATACTAACACATGCTTCACTACAATATTATGACCACAACATAATTTTTCACATCAATAATCATTCATCATAAATTTATTTTTGCAAACATATTATATACATATACACTATATCATCATCATATTAGTCATTACTAAAAATACGCATTAAAAATCAATTCAAAAATATGAAAAATACTCAAAACTCCAAACATCATATATAAGAAGCATTATCATCACATCATCACATTTGTAAACATCAAATACAATGATCATACGCCAATAAATCCATATATATATATATATATATATATATATATATATCATTTACAATTATAGTTGTAAAACATCTCATCACTAGGGGAAACTCCCCTACATCAATACATATCATATCTCATCATCGCTATAACTACATGGCACCGTGATAGATCTAGAACTAGAAGCATCTCCACTAACTCTACCCCAATGGTCACGACCTCTATATCTCTTTACTTTCTTACACAAGAGTAAAGCTCAATCGACTTCTCTAAGAAAGGACCATGTAACTCGATGAAATAAGAAAATAAATCATTTGTTAATAGATCACCACCAAGTACCTCCCTAGCCCATTGTGTCTCCTCATGTACCTCATCCTTCTCACTCAATAACTCATTACCTTTCACTTCTACTTGCGCCACTGGCTCAAATAAATGGGCATGCTCACCCGCAATATTGTCCATGTGCTCTAACATCCCTTCACCCATGAGTACATTAGTGGGTACATTCCACATCAATGTGTGGATGGATGTGTCCATAATTAGTGACCAATATGCATCACCTACACCCATAGAACAAAAAATTAGGGAATAACAAAAATTACACAACCAAATAAGAATTCATCACACATTAATATACTCATGCTCTTAAATTACCGCCACTTTACTATCAAGGGAAAATGCTTGCCCTCCACTCCTCCCTCCATTGGTGCTCCTACCACATCTCCAAACAATACAAAACAAGAACAACCACCGATTTGGTCCCCATCATGCATGATATGCCTATGTATACCCTCTATCATCCACATCTATTAGCTCAATTTACGCATATTCCTCGTCCTGTCCCTAGAGGTACTACCTACTCTCTTATGGGCCCTGGCCTAGTTCCAACCCTCCTTGGTGCCCTAATAACTCTAACACATACATATGGATCTATGGGAACGTCTTCGGGCCATGCCAAACTATTTTAAAATACTCTCCACTTGAAATAACTCAGCTAACCTTGGAAATAAATACTCTAACCACATCATTTTTCATATGCATCATAACTCTACTACATCATCTACTCATCCTCTATAGTCTTGGTATGGCCTCCATATCATGACCTCTAACCCCATGCAATTTATCATCGCTTTATACGTATGTGTATCCATCTTCCTGCCACAATCACCTACTCATTGCCTTGTATATATATCGGCCTCTCCAAATCTCCCTAAGACCCATCAACTATCCTCAATACTACAATGTTCTCGTAGGTCCACACATGCAACTATGTACTAGCTCCAATACCACCCTCATGCTCCTACTGTTTAAATCTATATAGATCCCTATATAGGTGGGATAACAAATAATGTGCCCAAGCATACCTAGTGGTCTCCTCCTCAATCCGAAAGCATATACCATGCATTTTATATAAG
The DNA here is from genome assembly GCA_018340775.1 of Taxus wallichiana var. yunnanensis. Classification (NCBI taxonomy): domain Eukaryota; kingdom Viridiplantae; phylum Streptophyta; class Pinopsida; order Cupressales; family Taxaceae; genus Taxus; species Taxus wallichiana. The sequence continues at coordinate 184,644,874 of CM031243.1, read as the reverse complement.
TCCACACAACCTCCCTCCACTACAATCGATGAAGCAGCCACTTTGGCTATAAATTTCCAACATCACAAAACCCCTAATCTCAAAATGGTCGTAGACACCTATAATTTGGTCTACATGATCTTATTACTAAGATCATACTAACTATCCTAGTCTCGTATTAATTTACTACACTACACTAGTAAATCACCCTTTCTAACCTCTTCTAAACCCCTAAATCTACTAATCCCTCTCTAACCAACTTCTATAAGCTTGTTTTCCCCTTTAATTAACCTTGTTTAGGTTAATTAACCCTCTTATTGAATTTCTAAGGAGAGTTTGACTTTCTAAACAAATATCTCATGCTCCAAATAGCCAATTAAATTTCCAAATCCAATTCACACCTCCCAATGTGCTTTTCTAAAAATCACCTTTTTGACTCCTTTTTAGTCCCACATGCATCCAAAACACCTTTTTCTCCAAACCAAAAACTATAAATAGAGGGATACCCCTCCCACCTTTTCCTAAGAACTCTCTCTCTCTCATCTCATTTCTGATTTAGGTCATGCTTAAGTATTTTTAGAGTCATTTCATAGTTATTTGAGCTATTTACTTGTTATTTACTAATCCTTTCAAAGCTTTAGGTAAATGGGAGAAGCCATTAATGGTGAGCTTCCATTCTTAAGCTTTTGAGACATCAATAAACACATAACTAATTGTTAGATCTTTAATAGGTTCATTTTTAGATAGCTTTCATGGAGTAGAGAACTAATATAGTCATGTTTAGAGATTGATTATTTGTTTCAAGCTTTATATATGCATGTAAATAGGTAGCTCTTGTTTATCTCTAATATGATGGTCATTTAAGTTGTTTGTTCCAAAGATTTTGGGGTTTCTTTAGAGATTCTTACCCCATATTCATAGCTTTAACAAAATTTTCATTGCACACATTTGGCATGCCCAGTGGGACATACTCCATTTTCCTCTAGGAGCCTTTTCCAATCTTTTTAAGTTCACTTTCATGCTTTCTAAAAGAAATAAATTTTTATTTACTTGATTTCATTTTTTAGGTAAGATAAATCATCCATGTTCATGCATATTTCATCGTGGGTTTAAACTAGATATATGTTTATTTAACTAACAAATGACCTGTTTGACTATTGAAAATTTTCATTTCCATGACTTTTGTAGGTTTTTCGGGGTATGTGTAGGTTTCCTTGGCGAGTCTCCATCGAAACCCTAGCGCACCCGTCGAACCAATCGTGCACCTATTTGGTCCTATTTTCCACTGATAGGTCATTTACAAAGGTCTAAGTATCCATCAAACTACAGTGTCTCAGTTAACTATTAGGCATACCCATGCCTCTGGAAGTGCTAGTGTATTTCGACATACTATGTTGATTTTAATTTTTACTTGCAAACCTATCCATCGAATTGCAGGCATCTCGTTGAAACCCTAACGTACCTATCTTTAGGCTTGCGTATGTGTTGGACCCTACTTTGTCACAATTTTTGCCACATGTCCCCATTCGTTTGGGTGCATATCTCGCTTGTTGGGATGTGCATTCATCATTCTAGACGTGCAAGTTTGTGAATCAAGTAAGAGAAGTAGAAGAGATGATTAATCCACCATTGGATGAGAACCTACTATCCTTGAAGCAATCAAAAATAGTTCTAGAACCCATGAACTTAGTTCTAGAACCCACGAACTTAGTTTCGGAACCTACGAAATTAGTTCCGGAACCTACAGCTATAGTTCCGAACCACCACATTTAGTTCCGGAACCACGACAACAACAGTTCTCTTTGATTGAAAATGATTTCACTCCGGAGGAATGAGATTTATCATGGGGAGAGGATGAATCAGTAAATTTAGTTTGAAGTACATCAGAAAGTGGTGAAAATTTTATGGAAAGTAACAATGACGAAGAATTGGGTCATGCTTGAATTAGATAAGTATCATAATTCTCATTACTGTCCTTTTTCCAGTATTCTGTCTCAAGGAAATTTTGGAGATGTTGCTACATACCATATGTTATTACCACATGCATGTCCATTAAATACTTTAATGAAACCCTTCCCACAAATAATTTCATCACATATTGGAACCAAGCATGTTGAAATTCAACCGGGTAAAACTTTAAACATTAATAGTTGGTTGAAGGATGATGAAGAAGCTAAATTGTTTGATGTTCTAAAAAATCATACTAAAGATTTTTCTTGGGATTATAAATACATGAAGGGGATTCATCCAAGTATCTACACTCATCACATGTATACTAAAAACATTAAACCAATTAGGTAGCCAAAAATAAGGATTAACTCAACTATAAGGGATATAGTCAAACAAGAAATTGAAAAACTATTACATTAGATTTAATCTACCTATCTCGGATAGTCACTGGGTATCTTTTCTTGTAATTTTCCCCAAAAAGAACAGAAAATTAAGAATATGTGTTGACTATAGGGCACTAAACAAAGCCACAATGAGAGATTACTTTCCCTTACCATTCATAGATCTAGTCCTAGATAACCTTTCAGGTAAACAATACTTCTCTTTCTTGGATGGATTTAGTGGGTACAATCATATCGTAGTTACTACTGAAGATGAGGATAAAACTACATTTACATGTCCATGGGGAACCTTTTCCAATAGGGTGTTACCATTTGTTTTATGCACTTCTCCTGCAAATTTCAAGAAAGTTGTACTTGCAATCTTTGCTGATCAAACAAATGATTGTGTTGAGGTATATATGGATGGCTTCACCGTACATAGAGATATATTTGAAGATGCTTTGAGAAATATGGATAGAGTGTAAAAAATATGTGAAAAACACAACATGTCTCTTAGTGATGAAGAGTGATTGATGATGGTAGACGAGGGGAATGTATTAGGACACCATATTTCAAAAAAAGGAATTCAAGTGGATCGGAACAAAATTAAGATCATTTCAGATTTACTTATTCCTCGAGACCCCCATAGATATCAAATCATTTCTAGGGCATGTTGGGTACTATAGGCACTTCATAAAATATTGCGGTAAAATTACGCCCCCATGTTTAATTTCCTAACCAAGGACTATGATTTTCTTTGGGATGAAAAGCGTCATCATGCTTTTGAAGAAATTAAATAAAAATTAATTAGTGCCCCAATATTGAGAGACCTAATTAGGAAAATCCATTTCATATCCAAACAGATGCCTCAAATTATTCTCATTGGTGCAAAGTATTGGGACAGAAATATGAGGAAAGAAAGATGTATGCTATTTATTATTTAGCAAGAATCTTACTCCCACTGAAAATAATTACACCACCACTCGAAAAGGAATTTCTTGCTTTGTGATTTATGCAATCAATAAATTCAGACATTACATTACAGGGTACAAGATATTTGTACTCACGGATCATTCAAGAATTAAGTATTTAATTAACAAACTAGTGGTTGGAGGAATAATAATTAGATGGTTGTTAATTTTTCAAGAATGTGATATTACCATTGTGGACAATCCAGGTAAATCTAATGTGGTAGCTGATTTTTTGTCAAGACTAAACACCATAGGGGAGCAAGATCCAGTCAAGGATAAATTTCCAGATGAACAACTATTTGCAATCTCAGCAAGTACACCATGGTTTGATGATAAGGCAAATTATCTTCTGCAGTGGGAAGTTTCCTCCTTCTTTCACTAAGAAATAAATAAAGAAGTTAATTAAAATGAGTGCACAATTCAAATTGTTAAATGGAATGCTATTTAAGTGTGGTCTGAATTTGTCTTGTGTGGGTGTGTAAGAGAGGATGAAATCTTTTACATTCTTAGATCATGTCATGATTAACCAAGTGGAGGACACTATTTACTTGAAAAGAACATCTCATAAGATACTTGGAACTAGTTATTATTGGCCATCTCTGTATAAGGATGTGAAGAGATATATTAAGAGGTGTGATCCTTGTCAAAGGATGGGACAACCAACTTTCACCAATAAAATGCCTCTTAAACCTCAAGTTGTGGTTAAAAAATTTGAGATATGGGGATGGATTTTGTTGGTCCTTTAATCCTCCTTTACAAGGGAAGGAATATAATCTTGTATGTATTGACTATGTGACAAAATGGGAAGAAGTGCGCATTGACAAATGTTAGTGAAGAAGCGAGCTTGATGATTTCTGTGGAATAGAATTATGATAAAGTTTGGAGCACCAAAGAACATAGTTTCGGATCGTGGAGCACATTCATGTCTAATATGATCCAAGATTTCACAAGGTATTACCAAATCAATCATAATAAGTCATCTCCTTACCACCCATAGTCAAATGGACAAGTGAAGTAACAAACAGAGATTGGACAACATCCTTACCAAAACAGATTGAAGCTAGGAGAAAAGATTGGGTAAAGAGACTACATTAAGCTATCCGGGCTTATAATACAACTTGGAAAACTACAACAGGTTTTTCACTATATGAATTAGTCTATGGTAAAAATCCCTTATTTTCTATAGAGTTTGAACTTCGACATTGAGAACAATAGTGAAGGTGGGAATTGAGTTAAATGCAAATAAAAAGAAAGAATCCTTCAACTCAATGAGTTGGATTAATTAAGGTTGGAATCACTTCAAATGTAAATAGATAATTCAAGAGCCAAGGAAGAAATGGCATGACACACATATCAAGAAAAGGCAATTCAAATTAGGAGACTCGAGCATTGTTGTTTGATTCTAAGTACTAACAATTCAAGTGCAAATTGAGAACCAAATGGTTGGGACCCTATCGATTGATTAGATATTTGACAATGGTTCTATTAAGTTACTTACCATTGATGGCAACAAGAGAACACCCTTTGTCAATGGATATATGATGAAACTCTATAAGAAGCCTCCCACTAAGGAAGAATTCTTGAGGAAGATTAAGGCAAAAAGAATTTGATCATATGGAAAAACCCGCTTCTTCCAAAATGATCAAATAACCGGATGATAGATCCGTATAAAGGGAAGAAGATGAAAACTAGAAAATGGCGTTTTCTTCCCAAAACAAAAATATTTTTTAAAAAAAGAAATTCTCTCAAAGGTCAATTAAAAACCAGCAAATGACGGCTTGACCTCTTTTGGCTAGTTCAAATAAAAGAGAATTCTTTTAAATTCCAAATGTCTTATCTAATCATGTTTTGTTCCACTTGTAGGAATGACGAGTCATCAAAGTAAAGGATTACACCATCAAGGATGGTAATTATATCTTTTAACTTATTTAGGTTGATTAAATGTTTGCATGTGTGATCTCGAATTAATTTAAAAGTAGGTATGATAAGTCATCTATTTATACATTATGATTACAAGTGTGTAATCATGAAGATGATTTGGATGGAATAAGTGGCAGCATGGTTATCATTAGTAATCATTATTGCAAAAATCAAGTGAAATAAGTTGCAAAGATTTTTTGAGGAAGGAGCATCGAATTAAGTTTGTGTTCCGCAACAAAGAACAAGTTTCGTAGCTAAAGTCGTTAGTTCTGCAACTAAGCACGAGGGCTTATAGCAAATTCACACAAAATCAAAAGAGACAAGTCAATCCAATATGGGGATTAAGAAGAAATCAGAAATAGAGGATGACTCCCAACTGCTCGTAGATGAAGAAGTGGCATCCATCTTTGAGCATGCAGATGGCTAGAGTTCCCCGAAGAAATTTTCAAGGCATAATGAGGAATTGGTTAGAGAATTCGTCATAAACCTAGAGAAATATAGGACAAAGGTGAGAAATATCTTTATTCCTTTTTCTATAAATACTGTAAATAACGTTCGTAGAGTGTAAATTGTGCATGTCCCATAACCCACAAAGGTACTTTGAAATAATTGGTTGAAGTCTTACTACAAGAAGGAGAAACTGAACCCAAAGACATCTATAAGAAAAACAAAATCATAAAAGGGGTAGGAAGGGTCAGTTTACCCAAACCATTTGATAGAGTAGCATTTTGGATAGTGAAATATTTAACATGTGATGGTCAATTTAGACTTTGTTCAAAAATAAGTCTTAAAAATACTCATATATCTCAAGTATGGAGCCACAAAACTTGAGTACATAATAAACCTCCTAGGGTTTCTTTTGATTCTATCTAGACCATGGCTCGGAGGTATTCCTTGGGTGTTGGTATAATTAGGCATCATAGTCTAATTCATTTAATATAACAACACCATTTTATGTTAAAGAAGATTGGAGAAGAAATTTGGAATAAGTTTCTTGAAAATTCAAGAAAAACCATAATATTATCGGAAGGAAAATTCCAGCCCCATTCTCTCCTTCAATTAATCTAGAAATTGATTCCCCTATAGAAGAAAAAAGGGAAATGGAAAGAGAAAATATACCAAAAGAAGAAGGTTGGTGAGAAAGATCAAAACAACATAGCCTTTTGTACTGTGAAGAAAAGTCCTCCTACAACAGCTTCATGGGAGCCAATATCTATCGCTGATGGTGATATCTCACCCATGCAAGAGTAAGAAAGAATAGTAAGAAGAAGCTCTAGAAATAAATTAATTATTGGGAATGTTGAACTTCCCGAGATAAGAAAAATTCATAAGAGGTCAAGGGAAACCCCAAAGGGAAGGAGTGATTAAGAAAGGATGGAAGAAGAAGATGTTGATATTTTGGGTAGCATGGCCATGACTCCTCCTAAGCCAAGTCAAGCTGAAATGGACAGAGGAGAGGAGAGATTTGAGGAGAAATATTTTCAGGAATTGGCTAAACCATCAACATTACCACATGAAGAAGAAGAGTTGGCATCCTGGAGAAGAAAAGGAAAATTTCCTTTGATAGAGGAAGAATGCCCAACTCCTCAAATTATTTCGAGGAAGAAGATGAAAGGAATGATAACCAAATCATACCAAACCAAGAACATAGATGCTAATCAAACACCAAGATCAATAAGATGAAAGTGATTCACCGAATATCTTTACATAAAACCTTTGCAAAAAGATGAGTAGCAATATCATATATTATTATGGAACTCAATGTAATACATTGAGAATGGGACTTACTTAAATAGGCAAGGAAAAACAATCTAAGAACCAGTCAAGGTTGTAGATCAAGCTATAAATCTTGAAAATAACTAGTCATCAAAGAACTAGTCAAGACCATAGATTTAGGATAGAACTAGACATCAAGGATCTAGTCAATACCATAGATCAAGGAAAGAAATATACCTAACAAATTGATAATATCTCCTAATATCTAAGTAAGATAAAAGAAATATCCACACACATAAGTGGGTGAGGATAAATACAATAAAGGTAAAGAAAGTACCTAGGTGAACATGAGCTAAGGTAAATACATACTCTAACACCCCCTCAAGTGAAGATAGGGGCCAAAATAGAAGTGGCATGTCCACAGTATGAGTATCAACGCTTGATGAGGTACTCATGTACAATAACTATGAAAAAGGGACACCGCAAGGTACCCAAAACCAACAACAACAAAGTAATGAGAATAAAGATCTGCTCCAAGGCATCCCAAGAAGCTCAGCTCAAAAAATCATATAATGCTGAATAATTTTGGTGTGCATTGTGGTCTAAATCCACTTCTCGATCACAAAACTCAAAAACAATAGACACAGGCTCCACCATAATAGATCCATAGAACGAGACTATCAATAGAGTGATTGCAAAAGTGTAAAAAAACACCAAACATAATTCGATCAACTGCTACAAATAGGTGTGCCACAATCCAAGAATAATAACCAAAGCAACAAGGTAAGGACACAAACTCTAGAGTGTCACGATCCAAGAAAGCCAAGGTAAAAAGGTAAGGACATGAAACCCGAAGAAGCAGGATCAACACCACACCCTCCCATACTACTGAATGGGTGGAGTGACGCTAAAAATATGTATGAGTTGCCCAAAAACAACTACTTGAACATTGAAAAAATAACACTAGACTTCACCAAAATAGATCCCCCATAAGAGATACTATCAACATGCCAAAAGTTTCAAAATAGAGATACAAAATCTCTCAACAAATAAGAGAGATACACTATACCTGCTAAAGAAAAATTCTCAAAATAAGAAGCATCACAATGCGTAAGGTATAGAAAGTGGAGCAAGAGGTGAATGGTGGAGGAGTCACGCTTGAGAGTTCTCTCAATGAAAGCCTATGTCACGTCCACAAGTGATCGTATCCACCCTAAATCAACATGGATGGATGAAGAAGATGTTTGCATATGACTTGGTGTAAAATGCATAATGGGTGCATAAAAAGAACATCGAGAATGTGTCGTGTTGATCATGTCGGACAACTAAACTCTCAAGTTTCTTAACCCCGAGTGAAGGTGTAGAACTCATGTGTTGCTCATGATCCTTAAAAAGAGTCGAGTGAACAAAAAAATGAGCTCTGTCAATATGTGATCCCAATGAAGTATCTTCTCGAAAACCAATGTCACGAAAAGAATACCACTTAACATGCGGAATCGAGGAAACAATACCCTGTGAATGTATGCCAATGACTCCGCTAATGAGACCCATAGAACAGAGCATGTAAGAACTAAATGCAGTGGTATGCTTCTTAAAAAATACATGAAGCTAAGAAGAAGTAGGAAACACAACATGTGGTACTTGTAATAGGCACGAGATGTTGAAGAGCATGCAAAGAATAAGCTTTATAGGTGTATGAGCATCAAGAGCAGAACATACTCAAAGACCGAAAGATCAATGTCGGTGGGTTTAGGAGCAATAGCTGCAAGTGGACTAGAAGCATGGATGTGGCTGTCCACAATATGATGGTGATGTCAGTAGGATAGCAAATTTTTTATGAAGTGTATTATTGTATCCTTATTGTGAATGAGTGATTGTGGAAGAAAATAGATCGCTCAAAAAGAGAAGTTATGTCCTACAATCACTCATTCACAATAAGGATACAATAATACACTCCTATAGAACAAAATTGTTAGCCTACAACATCACCATTGTATCAGTAGACAGCCACATCCATGCTTATAGTCCACTTGTAGCTATTACTCCCGAACCCACCGACATTGATCTATCGCTCTTTGAGTATGTTCCCGCTCTCGATGCTCATACACCTATGAATATTATTACCGCATGCACTTCCACATATGTACCTATTATAGTACCACATGTTGTGTATCCTACTTCTACTCAAATCTGCATGGATTTTTAAGTAGGATACCACCGCATTCGAGATCTTGCATACTTTGTTCATGGGTCTCACTAATAGAGTCATGATGACGGACATTCACGTGGTATTTTTTCCTCAATTCCACATGTTAAGTGGAATTCTCATCGTGAAATTGGTTTTCGAGCAAATACTTCATTAAACCTAAACCCTAAACCCTAAAACTTGCTCTGATACCATGAAAGGAACAATAACCGGATCATACCAAGCCAAGAACAAAGATGTTAATCAAACACCATGATCAATAAGATGAAAGTGATTCGCCAGAATAGCTTTACATAAAACCTTTGCAAACAAATGAGTAGCAATATCATAAATTATTATGGAAATCAATGTAATACATTGAGAATGGGCCTTGCTTAAATAGGCAAGGAATAATAATCTAAGAACCAGTCAAGGTCATCGATCAAGCCATAAATCAAGGAAATAACTAGTCATCAAAGAACTAGTCAAGACCATAGATTTAGGAGAGAACTAGACATCAAGGATCTAGTCAATACCATAGATCAAGGAAATAACTATACCTAATAACTAGATAATATCTCCTAATATCTAAATAAGATAAAAGAAATATTGACACACATAAGTGGGTAAGGATAAATACAATAAAAGTAAATATAGTACCTAGGTGAACATGAGATAAGGTAAATACCTACTCTAAAACCCCCCTCAAGTGAAGCTAGGGGCCAAAATAGAAGTGGCATGTCTATAGTATGAGTCCTGGTAACTAGTCCTAATGAGGTACTCTTGTAAAATAGCTAGGAAGAAAGGGACACCGCAAGGTACCCAAAACCAACAACAACAAAGTAAAGAGAATAAAGATCCACTCCAAGGCATCCCAAGAAACTCGGCTCAAAAAAATCATACAATGCTAAAGAATTTTGGTGTGCACTGTGGTCAAAATCCACTGCTCGATCAAAAATAAAAAAATTGACACTGGCTCCACCAAAATAACTCCATACAAGGAGATTGTCAACAGAGTGATGTCGAAAGTGCAAAAAAAACACCAAAAGTAATTCAATCAACTACTTCAAATAGGTGTGCCACGATCTAAGAACAATAACTAAAGCAACAAGGTAAGGACACAAACTCCAGTGTCATGATCCAAGAAAATCCAAGGTAACAAGGCAAGGACATGAAACCCGAAGAAGTAGGATCAACACCACACCCTCCCATACTACTGAATGGGTGGAGTGATGCTACAAATTTGTATGAGTTTCCCAAAATCAACTACTCGAACACTGACAAAATAACACTAGACTTCACTAGAATAGATCCCCCATAAGAGATACTATCAACATGCCAAAAGTGTTGAAAATATAGATACAAAATCTCTCAACAAACAAGAGAGATACACTACACCTGCTAAAGAAAAATGCTCAAAACAAGAAGCATCACAATGCATAAGGTATAGAAAGTGGAGCAAGAGGCCAAATGGTGGAGGAGCCACACCTGTAGAGTCCTCTCAATGAATGCCTATGTCACCACCATGAGTGATCAGATATCCACCCCAAATCAACATGGATGGATGAAGAAGATGCATGCATATGACTCGATATAAAATGCACAATGGGTGCATACACAAGAACATCAGAATGTGTGTCGTTGATCATGTCGGACATACTGAAATCTCGGTTTCTTAACCCCGAGTGAAGGTGTAGAACTCATGTGTTTCTCATGATCCTCGAAAGATTCGAGCGAACAAAAAAATGAGCTCTATCAATGTGTGATCCCAATGAAGTATCTTCTTGAAAACCAATGTCATGACAAGAATTCCACTTAACATGTGGAATAGAGGAAACAATACCCTGTGAATGTCTGCCAATGACTCCGCTAGTGAGACCCATATAACGGAGCATGCAAGAGTTGAATGCAGTGGTATGCTTCTAAAAAAATCCATGCAATGAGAAAAAGTAGGATACACAACATATGGTAATCGTAATAGGCACAAATGTGGAAGAGCATGTAATAACAAGCTTCATAGGTGTATGAGCATCAAGATCAGAACATACTCAAAGAATGATAGATCAATGTCAAGTGGGTTCAAAAGTAATAGTTGTAAGTGGACTAGAAGCATGGATGTGGTTGTCCATAATACAATGGTGATGCTTTGTAGGATAGCAAGTTTTTTCTGCAAGAAGTGTATTATTGTATCCTTATCATGAATGAGTGATTGTAGAAGAGAATTTCACTTCTTGAGCGATCTATTTTCTTCCAAAATTTTATAATATCCTCTTGAAGTTCACATACTTCAGAGAAAAGTATATCATTCTCAGAATCCATGATAGGTACAAACTACAACTCCCAAAAATTTAGGATGTCGGGCTCACCAAAATTACATCCACAATTGATTACAACACTCCTCCATATTTGGCACTTTACAATTATAGTGCAAGACTCAAAATAAATATTTATTTTTAACATTTGCTTCTCCTTGTTTATTTTATTTCCACTAAAATAAAATAAATTCTTGTTGCCTTCGCGGATAAATAAAATTAAGGGGGCTCAAGTTAAGCACATATAGTAGGAATCACAAGCTTTAAGCCCTCATATGACCATACCATATGACCAACGATCTTAGGGTTTACAATCAATCTTAGGATTTTCCCACCTTCCGTGAGATGGTCGAGTTTACAATCAATCTTAGGGTTTTCCCACCTTCCGGATCCAATGGAAGCCTCCGTTTTACATAAAAATGCATGCAACAACAAAATATGACCAAATCACACATATATGAATATATAAAGATTTTATTTACAAAAAAACTTATAGACGGATGTCACCAAAGAATCTTCTACTTTGATACCATGAAAGGAATGATAACCAGATTGTACCAAGCCAAGAACCAGGGATAATTTTAGTGGCGAATATTCGTAATATGGCGAATATTCCATTTTTGAAAATTTTGAAAAGGCGAATTTTTTGGCACGGGCCAGTGACCTGTTCGCCTAAAAATTACACTTTAATTTTTTTTAGGGGTCGGCTTCGCCTACCCCTTGAAAAATATCCCCTATATAAACCTATATTATTCGCCAGGTAGAACACTTCTACTTCACATTTTTCAACAATATGATATATCCCATATTATAGACGCGCGACAAGGGGGTAAGTTATTGATGCGCGACAAGGAGGGTTTGCAGACAAGGAGATACTGTAGATATTGACGCATAGTAGATGCATGACAAAGATTTTGTTGACGAGCGACATGGAGTTTTTTCGATGAGCAAGAAGAGGGCAGAGGTTGCAGACGCACGACATGATATTTGCTGTCGCGCGTCATTAAGGCCTATTGACGCGCGACATTAAGGCCTATTGACGCGCGTCACTAAGGCCTGTTGACGCGCGTCAATAGGCCTTAGTGACGCTGCGTCACTAAGGCCTTAATGTCGCGCGTCAATAGGCCTTAGTGACGCGCGTCACTAAGGTCTATTGACGCGCGACAGCAAATATCATGTCGCGCGTCAATAGGCCTTAGTGACGCGCATCACTAAGGTCTGTTGACACGCAGCGTCACTAAGGCCTATTGACGCGCGACAAGGAGGTACAACAGATATTGACGCATACCAGACGCACGACAAAGAGTTTGTTGATGCGCGACAGAGATTTTTTGATGAGAAAGCAGAGGTCGGAGGCTGCAGACGCGCGACGGGAGATTTTGCTGTCGCGCGTCAAGTAAATGCAATGTCGCGCGTCAATAGACCTTAGTGTCAAGCGTCAATGCAATGTGACACGCGTCATCAATAGACCTTAGCTGTCACTAAGGTCATATTGACGCGTAGACACTAAGTCTATTGATGCGTCATTGATTTACTATTGACGCGTGACGTCAAAATCTCCGTCGGCGTCTGTCCGTCAAAGAGTGCTTGATAATCAGGCGAAATTTTTTCATACAACCCCCAAAAAATTCGCCTTCCCGTGAAACCGGTTCCGGGGATATTTGCCAGGTATTCTCCACCTCCGATTTCTAGGAGGTCTCTTAAAATGAACCCCGCCAAGAACATAGATGCTAATCAAACACCATGATCAATAAGATGAAATTGATTCACTAGAATAGCTTTACATAAAACCTTTTCAAACAAATGAGCAGCAATATCATATATTATTATGGAACTCAATGCAATACATTGAGAATGGGCCTTGCTTAAATAGGCAATGAATAACAATCTAAGAACCACCAAGGTCATATATCAAGCCATAAATCAAGGAAATAACTAGTCATCAAAGAACTAGTAGTCAAGACCATAGATTTAGCGAGAGAACTAGTCAATACCATAAATCAAGGAAAGAACTATACCAAATAACTACATAATATCTCCTAATATCTAAATAAGATAAAAGAAATATCCACACATATAAGTGGGTGGGGATAAATATAATAAAGGTAAATAAAGTACCTAGGTGAACATGAGCTAAGGTAAATACCTACTCTAACGAAGAAAGACATCAAGTTAAACAGACTGCTGTTCTTGTCTAGAGAAGAGTTCATTATTAGAGAAAAAGATGAGCAATTGGATTTCCTCAAACTCAAATTGGAACAAAAGGAACTGCTCATTGGAGATCTAACAACTTAGCTTTTAGTGAGGATTGAGGAATTATCAGCAACCAAGAAACAACTGATAGAAAAAGAGGAAGAATTTTAGGCTTCTAGAAAATAGAGTGCTATGTCCATAGTCTTTGCATAGACTGAGTTGACCTATTTTCCACTCAAACAACTATGGAATGACACTTGCAGGAACTCGTGAGAAACCAAAACATCAAATGAAGAGTTGAAGACCAAGATAGAAGAAGAGATGAAGGAAAGAAAATAATGGGAAGAAAAGTTTTATAAGGAGGAAGGAAATAAATATAAATGCCTTGCAAAAATTCATATGGTTTGTATTATGAGTGAAAAATTTCTTGCCTATAGGAGGCCCTCTCCTGCATATAGTGTGTTTTTAGAAGAGTAGTTCATTCGTTGGTAGCTATCAAGGATTACATGTGGGCTTCCACATGAACTAAAAGATGAATCTGAATTCATGGCAGCTTACTCTCTATCTAGCTCTAAGCGAGAAAAATCTTATGTGTGAATTTTATTTTTATAGTTTTATGCTAGATAAAAAAACAGATTTATGATCAATTTGTATGTATGGGAGAGCCATATCAATGCATTTGTCCTCGTTATGCAAAACCCTCATATGAAAGGAAAGGGAATATGATTTTTTATGGAAATCTAGCTCAACAAGTCTCTATATGAGAGCTCATTATGGTAAACCTTCTACCTTCCTCACACATTTTAGAACTCATGCCTTTGATGAGAGATTCAAGACACACTATCTTGCCATTCTATAAAAGAGTATTTATGTCTTCACCTCCTATGAGGAGGAAAATTTTGAAGATATTTATGAAGGATGCTCAAAGAGGTGGGAATTCCTTACTGTTTCCTTGAGAAGAAGGGAAGTAATTTCCCCTAAAAATCTGATTTGGAGCTTAGAAAGGGAAAAAGTGTTATGCACAATAATTCCCAAAGTCAATGAAACCTACGAGAAAATATGGATGGGAATGCGAACAAGGCCCCCTCTACTTCTCACCCCCATGTCTCCTTGGCAAAATAGAGAACCTCAAGACCCTACTGAATTTGAATAGTGGGAGAGGAAAATAGAAGTAGAGCAGAGTACAGGTGCATCTAAGTTTAAATATTGGAAAATCCAGGTTTCAGCCATTTGATCTAAGTAATCAAATGGAATGTAGAACCTATAACCCAACTTTTTAAGAATGAAGTTTGTAGACAGGACTTACAAACTAGTAAGTTTGGGGGAAATGATGAGGTCGAATATGTCCGATTAATGTATAATATATGATCTCATCTTACTCTCCTTTTTATTAAGTTTGATTTATTTGTGTGACTTTTAGTTGATTTGATATGAGATAGGATGTAATTTTCTGTCTTTTGATTGATTGTGATTCTAATGTTAAAAGATCTAGAATTACTAACAAAGTGTGTGTTTGAAATTTAGTTTTGTAATAAAGTAGGTCTAATTAGTCGAGGAAATGAAGAAGGAAGTGTTCAAGATGTTTTCAAAAACATTTTTCCCATATAGCTTAGTTACAAAACTTCCAAGCTAGTTCCGAACTCCATCACACAAGCGTCATCTAGTTCCGAACTTTCGTACTTAGTTCGGAACTCCGATTTAGTTCTAGAATATTTAGACTTAGTTGCGCAGAACTCCCCGGGGATAGCTCGAACTCTCATGGTTTTGATCCTTAACAATTTCCTATGGTTCTAGAAATTCTCTAAAGTTCTAAAACTAATGGGAGTTAACTATTCTAACCACATCTAGATATTTTGCATCTACGACCCATTCAATCGGAAAGGATGAGAAGATTTCTAAATGTAGATCCAGGAGAGTTATCTTACAGCTATCTGATCAATTGCAATCCGACTCAGAATCTATTATGGGCATGATTAAATTTAATTAGAATCGTTGAGATAGCTGTGATTATAAAATGTATATAAAACAAGACCTATAGTAGATATATAATATATAGATATAGAATATGATATGATATAGAAATAGAATAGAGAAATGAAATATAGACTAAGTACTCGAGATCCTGTATGTTTTTAATATTGAATGTTCTATCAATAAAATATCCATTCCCGTGTTTGAGAGAATTATAAGTTATTAAATCCTAATTCGAGGAGGATTAAGGGCCCAATCCCCCAGGACTAGGATATTCATTTATTTGTATTTGTATTTCTTCAAGAAAATAGCTTAGATCTCGTTAATTTTGTATTGTTTTAATTCTTTCGCTTAAAATTTTTGTATACTTGTTCCCGCAGGTGTTTAGATATATTCTTATATTTTTTGCAATTGTTTTCAAGAATTCTAAATTGAGTGTGTTTATTTCTTAAAGCAAGTGTGTTTATTTACAAAAGCAAGTGTGTTTACTTTCATAATCAAGTGTGTTTATTTTCCAACAAATATGGTTCCATTCTCGCACAATGTGTTTCCTTTCAAAGAAAGGTTTCGGTGTGTTTACTTTCGAAAAGTTTTCATAGTTTGATTTAAATAAGGTTTTACCAATAAGTCCTTAAGACATTGAAGAGATCCCCCAAAAATACAAAAATAACTACTATCAATTACTAGATCGATTAGGTTACTCTTGTTGCATATAGCTTTAGACACACCCCTAATTTGATATGATATCAACAATAAGTTGATTAAATGAAGGGAATAATGACACCCATCATTTTTGGTGCCGTTACAAGGGAACACTAGTTGGAACTTTCTAATTAAGTGTTAGCAAGAGCAACAAAACATACATCTAGTAGTTAAATGATCTTCCTCGCTATATCACAAAATATATGAGTAGACGAAGAGACTCACAGGGTAGATTCCTCCCAAAAATATCTTTACAAGAATTCATAACATCCTCTAGTCGAAGTAAGAAACTGATCAAGAATCGAGGCACCATCATCTCGATATCGGACAAGAAACATAATTGCCATTTTTGTAATTCTTAGATCACCACCAAGGAACTGGAACTTTTAGGAGAAGGCTTATTATTCAAGATCCATTTAGGGAAAGTTTTGATTCTCAATTGAGTAGTCAACCTCCTACTCCTGATTTTTCACCTTCCCAAGGCATACCACTTACCACATAGATTGGGAGGAAAATTCAGAAAATATTTTTTAAAATGGCACGAGAAGTTGAGAGAGAAACTGATAGGACCTTTACCTATCCAATCCAATTGGGAGATGATGATACATCAATGAAAAATATCTCACATGTAAATTTACCAACATTTAGAGGGATGTCATCTGAAGATCCTGACCAATTTCTACTTGAGTTTAAGGTACTATGTCAAACCTATGATTATAAAATAGATAATCAAAAACTCAAGTTGTTTCCATCCACTTTGAAGGATGCAACAATAAGGTGGTTCATGGGATTACCATCCAACTCTATTAGCACTTGGGCACAAATGGAGACTTCCTTCCTAGATAAATACCAGAATTATCAGAGAGGGAGAAATACGAAAGAAGAATTCTTCAAAATAAAGTAGGAGGATGATGAAAACATAGAAGACTATTTAGACAGATTCCTCTATGTTAGCAAAAGATGTGGATTTGTACTTTCGTAGGAGTTAAGTAAAACCTTTTTCTTAAAGGCTTAGATGGAAAATATAGGGAAGCCCTTAACTTGATAGGAGGTGGAGACATTGATCGAGATAAGAATGAATGGAATTAAATAGATTTGTAGAAGATATTCTAGAATGAGAGGTGGAGCTAGAAAAGGAAAATCAGTGAAAAGTCTTAATCTAGATATGAACAAACTAATGGATGAGTTAGCAAACTTTAAAATAAACATTTTAGTGTAATTAACCTCTACTATGGATGGATTACAAGCTAAAGAAAATTCAAAAACTGAATCATTGGCTATGTATTATCCTAGATGTAGGAAGAAGCATGCACTAAGAGACTATCCTTTGGATAAAACAGAATGTGGCTTATCTCGTGAATCTAAAGAACATGATACTGATGTTTGTTCTTTACTTCCCATTATTAAGAATAATCTTAAACAAACCATTTCCTCATCTACAATAGAAGAATTGAATTTTGTTTAGAGACAACCTAACCAAGGGAATTTTATGCCAAGATCATCTCCTAATCCCTAGATGATGCCATGAGCTTCTCACCAATACCAAAAATTGGGGACAAGCACCTTGGGTACCTCAACTAGCTTGAACCCTCAAGATTGGTCAAATCAAGCTTGGTATGCTTAAGGACATCAACAACCATGGGCCGATAAAGGAAATCCTTATTCTTGGTCACAAATTAGATGGAACCCTAGTAATTATTCTCAAGGAAGAACATATTCAAATCAAAATCAATAGAACATCATGGGATCTCCTTCACGAATTCAAAACTCGAGAATGTAGTCCAAATGCAAATCCCAAGACAAACAATAAAGAAATCCAAGAAACAAACAAACAACTCTTGTTTATGGAACATAACTAGAAAAATCAGTTGATTTACATGCTATGGATTGTAAGGATATTAAAACTAGATCTGGGAAAATCATTAACGTTCCACCCCTTATAATCATTGAAATGACGAAATAAAATGAAATCCCTAAGATCTTGTTGTTCCAAAAGAGGATATAGAAAGAAAAGAAAAGGAGCCGATAAGCAACACTCATCGAGACTCCATTTCTAGAAATATTCAAAGAAGATATAGAAATTAAGGAGTTTGAATTGGTACATGAACTAAGGAAATTGAATATTGAAATACCATCACATAAGTAATTAAAGAAATTCCAGAATTGAACAAATTAATCAAAATTTTATGTATGAAAAATCACTGGAAGGAAGAAATAGTACCCCAAGACTATCGAAATATATGGGAAAATTGTTGATTTATTAGCATGAAAACTTTTACTTCCGAAATATGGAGATCTTGGAAGTCCTGTTATTTCTATCTCTATAGGGAATAAGGATGTACATAATGTTTTGGTAGATTTGGGAGTTCTATCAATGTAATGATAGTGGATATTCTAATAACATTACCACTAATGGGTATATAACCTACTAATACCATATTACGGATGGCGATCACCAGATGCAGCAAAACCAAAAGGAATTATTGAACACATGACAGTTAAGGTGGAGTCATGGGAATATCTATTTGACTTCCTTATACTGAATCTAAAAGGTAAAACATTGGGTTATCCCATTATTTTGGGGAGACCATGGTTAGCTACAGTTACTACTTTGATAGATTGTAGGTCGGGTGATATGACAATCTTGAATGGGAAGAGCTCTAAATGATTTCCTTATATCCTACTACATGACCTTTTGTTGACAATCATGAAATATTATGGGTTGATTCTCCCGAAACCGATAAGAAAAATATGTCTTCTTTGGCTATGATCACATTGCAGGATCATGTAAGAGAAGTAGAAGAGATGATTAATCTGTCATTGGATGAGAACATGTTGTCCTTGAACTAATAAAAATAGTTCTAGAAGCCACAAACATAGTTCGGAACCCATGAACTTAGTTCCGAACCCTGCGAACTTAGTTCTAAAACCTACGGCTATAGTTCCGGAACCACCACATTTAGTTCTGAAAGCACAACAACAATTCTCTTTGATTTAAAATGATTTCACTCTGGAGGAATGAGATTTCTCGTGGGGAGAGGATGAATCAATAGCTTCAGTTTCAAGTACATCAGGAAGTGGTGAAGAATTTATGGAAAGTAGTAGTGATGAAGAATTTGTCCTATAAAGAGATAAGTATCATAATTCTCATTACTGTCCTTTTTCCAGTATTTTGTCTCAAGGAAATTTTGGAGATGTTTCTACATACAATATGTGGTTACCACAAATCGATTGATCACATATTGGAACCAAGCATGTTGAAATTCAATTAGGTAAAACTTTAAACATTAATAGCTGGTTAAAGGATGATGAAGAAGCTAAATTGTTTGATTTTCTAAAAATCATACTAAATCTTTTGATTAGGATTACAAAGACATGAAGGGGATTCATCCAAGTATCTATACTCATCACATCTATACTGAAAACATTAAACCAGCTTAGGTAGTCTCAAAGAAGGATTAACCCAACTTTAAGGGATATAGTGAAACAAGAAATTGAAAAAATATTACATGTAGGTTTGATCTACCCTATCTCGGATAGTCACTGGGTTTCTCCTCTTGTAATTTTCCCCAAAATAATGGAAAATTGAGAATATTTGTTGAATATAGGGAACTAAAAAAATCCACAATGATAGATTATTTTCCCTTACCATTCATAGATCAAGTCCTGGATAACCTTTCGTAAACAATAATTTTCTTTCTTGGATGGATATAGTGGGTACAATCGGATCGAGTTGCTACCGAAGATTATGACAAAACTAAATTTACATATCCATGGGGAACCTTTTCCTATAGGGTGTTCTTGTTTGGTTTATGCAATGATCCCGCAACATTCTAGAGAGTTGTACTTGCAATCTTTGTTTATCTAACAAATGATTGTGTTGAGGAATATATGGATGAATTCACTTTACACGGAGATACATTTGAAGATGCTTTGAGAAATATGGACAGAGTGTTAACAAGATGTAAAAACACAAACTATCTCTTAGTGATGTAAAGTGTTTGATGATGGTGGATGAGGGGATTGTATTAGGACACCATATTTCAAAAAAGGAATTCGGGTGGATCGTAACAAAATTAGGATCATTTCATATTTACCTATTCCTCGGACCCCCACGGATATCAAATTATTTCTAGGGAATGCTTTGGTACTATAGGCGCTTCATAAAATATTTCCGTAAAATTTATGCCCCCATGTTTAATTTGCTAACCAAGGACTATGATTTTGTTTGGGATGAAAAGTGTCATCATGCTTTTGAAGAAATTAAATAAAAATTAATTAGTGCTCCAATATTGAGAGGACCTAATTGGAAAAATCCATTTTATATCCAAACAGATGCTTCAAATTATTCCACTTTGGTGCAAGTATTGGGACATAAATATGAGAAAAGAAAGATGTATTCCATTTATTATCTTAGAAAGAATCTTACTCCCACCGAAAAGAAGTACACCACCACTAAAAAGGAATTTCTTTCTCTCGATTTATGCAATCAATAAATTTAGACATTACATTACAAGGTACAAGATATTTGTACACACGATGATTCAGTAGTTAAGTATTTAATGAACAAACCAAAGGTTGGAGGAAGAATAATTAGATGGTTATTACTTTTACAAGAATGTGATATTACCATTGCATGACAATCCAAGTAAATTTAATGTGGTAGCTGATTTTTGTCAAGACTAACCACCATAGGGGAGTAAGATCCACCAAGGATAACTTTCCAGATGAACAATTATTTACAATCTCAGCAATTACACCATGGTTTGATGATATGGAAAATTATCTTGCAACATGGAAGTTTCCTCCTTCTTTCACTAAGAAACAAATAAAGAAGTTAATTAAAACTAGTGCACAAATCAAATGGTTAAATGGAATGTTATTTAAGTGTGGTACTTCTTTTTTCTTGCGAGTGTGTAAGAGAGGATGAAATATTTGTCATCCTCAGAGCATGTGATGATGAACCAAGTGGAGGACACTTTTTAGTGAAAAGAACAACTCATAAGATACTTGGAACTGATTATTATTAGTCATCTCGGTACAAGGATGTGAAGAGATATATCAAGAGGTATGATCCTTGTCGAGGATGGAACAACCAACTTTCACCAATGAAATGCCTCTTCACCTCAAGTTGTGGTTGAACCATTTGAGAGATGGGGATTGGATTTTTTTGTCCATTTAATCCTCCTTCATAAGGGAAGGAATATATTCTTGTATGTATTGGGTATGTGAAAAAATGGGAAAAAGTGTAGGCATTGACAAATGCTAGTGAAGAAGCAGCTTGTTGATTTCCTGTGGAATAGAATTGTGATAAATTTTAGAGCACCACGGAGCAGAATTTCATATTAGGGACCACAATTCATGTCTAATATGATCCAATATTTCAAAAGGTATTACCAAATAAATCATAGGAAGTCATCTCCTTACCACCCATAGTCAAATGGACAAGCTGAAGTAACAAACAGAGAATTGGAGAACATCCTTACCAAAACAGTTGAAGTTGGGAGAAAAGATTGGGTAAAGAGACTACCTAAAGTTGTCTAGGCTTATAATACAACTTGGAAAACTACAATAGGGTTTTCACCATATGAATTAGTCTATGGGAAAAATCCCTTGTTGCCTATATATTTTAAACTTTAGACATTGAGGATAGTAGTGAAGGTGGGAATTGAGTTGAATGTAGCTCAAAAAGAAAGAATCCTTTAACTCAATGAGTTGGATGAATTAAGGTTGGAAGCACTTCAATAGATAGAGATAATTTAAGAGCAAAGGAAGTAATGACATGACACACATATCAAGAAAAAGAAATTCAAAGTAGGAGACTACACATTGTTGTTCGATTCTAAGTACCAATAATTCAAGGGAAAATTGAGAACCAGATGGTTGGGACCCTATCGATTGATTATAAATTTGACAACGGTTCTATTTAGTTACTTCCCATCGATGGCGGTAGTAGAACACACTTGGTTAATGGACATAAGCTGAAACTCTATAGAAATCCTCCCACTAAGGATGAATTCTTGAGGAAGATTGAAGCAGACAAACAATTTGATCATATAGAAGAACCCAATTCTTCCAAAATGATCAAATAACTAGATGATAGATCCAGAATAAAGGGAAGAAGTTGAAAACCAAAAATGGAATTTTCTTCCCCCCAAAAAAAAATCTATAAAAACAAAAAAAAATTCTCTCAAAGGTCAATTGAAAACCAGCAAATGGCGGTTGACCTCTTTTTGGCTAGTTCAAATAAAGGAATTATTTTGAATTCCAAATTTCTTATCTAATCATGTTTTGTTCCACTTGTAGGAATGACGAGTCATAAAAGTAAAAGGATTACATCATCATCATCAAGGATGGTAATTATATCTACTTATTTAGGGTTGATTAAATGTTTGCATGTGTGATCGACTTAATTTAAAAGTAGGTATGATAAGTCATCTATTTATACATTATGATTACAAGTGTGTAATCATGAAGATGATTTGGATGGAATAAGTGGCGACATGGTTATCATTAGTAATCATTATTGCAAAAATCAAGTGAAATAAGTTGCAGAGATATTTGAAGGAAGGAGCATCGAATTAAGTTTTTGTTCCATAAAGCAAAGAACAGAGAATTCAAAATTTCCACAACTAAGAACAGAAGTTCTGTAGCCAAATTCATCACTTCCGTAACTAAGCAAGAGGACATATAACCAATTCACACACAATCAACATATATAGAACTCAAGATGATATGGGGATTAAGAAGAAATAAGAACCAGAGGATGATTCCCACCGCTCATGAGATGAAGAAGTGGCATCCATCTTTGAGCATGTAGGATGGCTAGAGTTCCTAAATAAATTTTCAAGGCATAATGACAAATTGGTAAGAGAATTTGTCATAAACCTATAGAAATCTAGGACAAAGGTGAGAAATATCTTTATTCCTTTTTCTCGTAATAATACTATAAATAACGTGTTTGGAGTGTAAATTGTGCATGTCCCACAACTTGCCAAAGGGAATTTGAAATAACTAGTTGAAGTCTTACTACAAGAAGGAGAAATTGAACCCTAGTACATCTATAATAAAAATAAAATCATAAAACGGGTAGGAAGGACTAGTTTTCCCAAACCCTTTGACAAGGTAGCATTTTGGATAGTGAAATATTTAACTTGCGATGGTCAATTTGGGTCTATTTGAAAATAAGTCTTAAAAATTCCCATATATTTGAAGTATGGAGCCAAAAACCCGAGTACATAATAAACCTTCCAATGTTTCTTTTTTATTCTATCTAGACCATGGCTTAGAGGTATTCCTTGGGTTTTGGGACAATTAGGCATCGTGGTATAATTCATTTAATATGCCAAAGACCACTTTTTTCAAAGAAGAATGGAGAAGAAATTTGGAATAAGTTTCTTGGAAAATTCAAGAAAAACCCTAATATTATCATAAGGACAAGTCCACCCCATTCTCTCCTTCAACTAATCTAGAAATTGATTCCCCTACATAAGAATGGAGGGAAATGGAAAGAGAAAATATACCAAAATAAGAAGGTTGGTGAGAAAGATCAAACAATAGATCCTTCACTGTGAGGGAAATTCCTTCTCCTACGAAAGCAGCTTCCAGGGGAGCCAATATATATCTCTGATGGTGATAGCTCACCCATGCAAGAGTAAGAAAGAATAGTAAGAAGAAGATCTAGAAATAAATTCATAGTTGGGCATGTAGAACTTCCCAGGATAAGAAAAATTCATAAGAGGTCAAGGGAAACCCTAGAGGGAAGGAGTGAGTAGGAAAGGATTTAAGAATAAGCTACTGATATTTTGGGCAACATGGTCATGACTCCTCCTGAGCTAAGTCAAGATGCAATGGACAGAGGAGAGGAGAGATTTAAGGAGCAATATTTTTAGGAATTGGGTGAACCATCAAAGATTTCCACATGAAGAAGAAGAGTTGGCATCTTTGAGAAGAAAAGGAAAATTTCCTTTGATAGAGGAAGAATGCCCAAATCCTCAAGTTATTTAAGAGGAAGAAGAAAGACATCAAGTTAAACAGGCTTTGTTATTGTCTAGAGAAGAGTTAATTATCGGAAAAAATGATGAGGAATTAGATTTCCTCAAACTCAAATTGGAACAAAGGGAAGTGCTCATTGGAGAGCTAACAACTCAACTTGCATCCAGGATCGAGGAATTATCAAAGCAACCAATTTTGTTGTGTCCACAGTCTCTGCAGACAGATTGAGTTAACCTATTTTCACTCAAATAGCTATGGAATGACACTTGTAGGGAGCTCGGAGATACCAAAAACATCAAATGAAGAATTGAAGACCAAGATGGAAGAAGAGATTAAGGTAAGAAAATAATGGGAAGAAAAGTTTTATAAGGAGGAAGGAAATAAATATAAATGCCTTGTAAAAATTCATATGGTCTATATTATGAGTGAAAAATTTCTCTCCTATAGGAGGCCCTCTCCTACATATAGTGTGTTTTTCGAGATCAGTTCATTTGATGACAGTTTTCAAGGATTTCATGTGGGCTTCCACATGAACTAAAAGATGAATCTGAATTCATGACAACTTACTCTCTATCTAGTCCTGAGCAGAAAAATATTTTGTGTGAATTTTATCTTTGTAGTTTTATGCTAGAGGAAAATACATGATTTATGATCAATTTTTATGTAGGGAGAGCCATCTCAATGCATTTGTCTCTGTTCTGCAAAACCAAATTTCATGGAAGGAAAGGGAGTATGAAATTTTATTGAAATCTAGCTCAATAAGTCTCTGTATGAGAGCTCATTATGGTAAACCTTCTGCCTTCAAACATTTTAGAACTCATGCCTTTGATGAGAGATTCAAGACACACTATCTTACCATTCAGTAAAAGAGTATCGATTCCTTCACCTCCTATGAGAAGGAAAATTTTGAAGATATTTATGAAGGATGCTCAAAGAGGTGGGAACCCCTTACTATTTCCTTGAGAATAAGGGAAGTAATTTCCACTATAAATCTGATCTAGATCTTAGAAATGGAAAAATCATTATGCACAATAATTCCCCAAGTAAATGAAACCTACGGAAAAATATGGATGGGAATGCGAACAAGGCCCCCTCTACTTCTCACCCCCATGTCTCCTTAGTAAAATAGATAACCTCAAGACCCTACTAAATTTGAACAATAGGAAAGTAAAATAGAAGTAGGAGAAGGGTACAATACATCTAAGTTTAAACATTGGAAAATCTAGTTTAAGCCATTTGATCCGAGAAATCAAATGGAATGCGAAATTATAACTCAACTTTTGAAGAATGAAGTTTGTAAAGGGAATTACAAACAAGTAAGTTTGGGGGAAATGATGAGGTCAAAATATGTCCAATTAATGTATAATATATGATCTCATCTTACTCTCCTTTTTATTAAGTTTGATTTCATTGTGTGACTTTTAGTTGATCTCGGTATGAGTTAGGATGTAATTGTATGTCTTTTGATTGATTGTATTCTAATGTTAAAATCTCTAAAATTCCTGATGAAGTGTGTGTTTGAAATTTAGTTTTGTAATAAAGAAAGAGTAATCAGTTGAGGAAATGAAGTAGGAATTGTTCGGTATGTGTTTAGTAACATATGTTCTCACACATCTTAGTTCTAAAACTTCCAAGCTAGTTCTAGAACTCCATCACATAGTCATCATATAGTTCCAGAACTTTCAGACTTAGTTCTAGAACTCCAGTATTTAGTTCTGCAATTTTTGAACTTAGTTTTGGAACTCTTGGGCATAGCTCTGAAACTCTCACAATTTTGATCCTTAACAATTTCCTATGGTTCTGGAACTTCTCTGAAGTTCTGAAACCAATGGGAGTTATCTATTCTAACCACATCCAAAGATTTTGCATCTACGACCCATTCAATCAGGAAAGGATGAAAATATTTCTGAACGTAGATCAAGGGAGAGTTAGCTTCTTTATTTGATCAATTGCAATCAAACTCAACATCTATTCTAGGAATGATTCAATTTCATCATAATCATTAAGACAACTGTGATTGTAAAATGTATATAAAAGCAAACCTGAAGTAGATATATAATATATAGATATAGAATATGATATGAGATAGAAATAGAACAAAGAAAATAAATATAGACGAAGTACTCAGATCTAGTACGTTTTGTAATACCGAATATTTTATCAATAAAATAGCCATTCCTAGTTGAGAGAATTATGAGTTGTTAAGTCTTGATTTGAGGAGGACCAAGGGCCCACTCCCCCAAGGACCAGGATATTCATTTATTTGGTATTTATATTTCTTTAGCAAATATCTTAGATCATTAATTCTATATTGTTTTAACTCTTTCGCTTAAACTCATTGTATACTTGTTTTTGCAGGTGTTTAAATAGATTCTTATATCTCTTGCAATTTTTTTCAAGCATTCTAAATTGAGTGTGTTTATTTCTAAAAGCAAGTGTGTTTACTTTCATAAGCAAGTGTGTTTATTTTACAACAGCAAGTGTGTTTCCACTCTACACGGTGTGTTTCCTTTAAAGAAAGCTTTCGGTGTGGTTATTTTCAGCATGTTTTCATAGTTTGATTTAAATAAGGTTTTACCAAGAAGTCCTTAAGACATTGAAGATATCCCCCCGAATTTTTTTAAAATAATTATAGTCAACTACTGGATCGATTAGGTTACTCTTGTTGCATATAGCTTTAGACACACCCCTGGTTTGATATGACATCAACAAGAAGTTGATTAAATGAAGGGAATAACAACACCCATCAGCCATACCCACATTATTAGTGCCATCAAGTATTTTACTTAATTGATAGAGGTTGTGCCTCTTACTTATGTAACTAGTGCACAAATCTCCAAATTCATTAGAATCACCTCATTTGTTGTTACATTATCCCCTCCGCTATTGTCACAGATAATGGTAAATCCTTCAAGAATAAAATAGTTAAAACATTGTGCCAATGGTTCCATATTCAACTTAAGTATTCTACCCCTATTACCCCTAAGGTAATGGGAAAGGAAATGCTACCAATAAAAATCTTGTACGGATAATTGAGAAAATGGTAAGTAAAACTAGCCATAATTGGAACTTATAGATACATCCCTCCCTCTGAGCCTATCAAAATTTGATCCGCACTCCTACTAGTGTGACCTCATATTCACTATTCTATGGAACTGAAGCCATCATACCCTTGGAAGTGGATCTTCCCTCCCTGAGAATATCTATCCGAGACTATCTTGATAAGGATGAAGACTATAGAGTGGCTTGGCTAGCAAAGTTAGAGTTATTGGATGAAAATCATATGAGAGGGCTTAATCACCTAAAATTCTATCAAAATAGAGTATCAAGAGGATATAACAAATGGATCATCCATCGTGAATTTGATGTAGGTGATCTAGTCCTAAAATAAAATCAGAAGAACACTGTCAAGGACAGAGAAAAGAAAGGTAAATTTGAGGCTAACTAGTTAGGGCCTTATGTGGTGGTTGCTAAATATGGATCAAGAGCTTATAAACTGGCATACTCAGATGGTGAAGAGCTTCCAGAACCTATGAATGCCATGCATCTCAAGTGCTTCTATGCTTAAGCATGGTGTAAATATCAGATAAGAACTAAAAAGTATAAAAATGAAAAATAAGCAAAACATGAAAAATCAAGAAAACAGTAAAAAAATAGGTCATCCATGTGTGAAAACCACACTATTATGGTGCAGTAGGTAGGTCTTTGGGTGAAAATTGGTTTTCGGTGCTCAAGAAGGATTTTTCGATCATAAGCTACTCTTGTATCCAAACGGGTAACTCTCACCACTATCTAGGATTAATTTCCTTTTCTAGGTCTAGGAACCCTACCAAATCTATCTTGTAAAGTTGTGATCTGGCTTATTTGTTCTTATATCTACGTGAAGGATGTGCCTTTGTATATTCCCATCTAACGTTGGAGGCACCTTCACATTCCATTTTATCATACATATGCGTGTGTAATTATTACCTTTCTATATTCCCACATCACTCTTGAGGCATCCACACTTCTTTGTTCTTGTACATATATTTAGAACATGACCTTAGAAAATACAAAAACATTCATAAAAAGATACAAAAAAATATAAACATTTAGAAAATTCCCTTGGAACGAAGTTGCACCAACTTCATAACATTGTCTTAGGGAAACCTTAAAAACAATGTGAATAGTATCCTTGAAAACTTATCTTTCAGGATAACCCAAAAACATTAGAAAATATATCAATGTTGTCCCCGCAAAAACAAGGTAGTGATTTAATTACTTTTAGTTGTTGGTTTGTATAGTTTTGATTGTGAGTATATTTTCATGTTGTATGATTTAAAAGAATGGTTCATTTTCTTACCTTAGATTGGATCTTGTTTGATTTAATTGTGTGTTGCATTGAGTTCATTTTTAGCTTTCATACTTGTAATATATTGTTATGTTTTCATCGTCTGCTATATGCATCTATTAGGATTCATTTTACTTACTTAGATTGAATGCCAATTTAATCTGTTGTTAGGATTTGCATGAATTCATGTCTAGTTGCATTTTTTTGTGTGTTTTTATAGGTGTATATTTGTTTAGTTTTGTTATATTTTTCTTATGTGTTTGTTTTCTTACTACATATTTGTTTGTTATCACATCTATCATCTATCATTCATCACATATAACATCATCTAATACATCATATATACAAAAATGCTAAGTTTTACATCATGCATGTATACTAAGCTAATCATCACATATCGTATCATCAATGGGGTAAGACAGGTTGCACATGATCACAAATCTATCCCCTCCCCACACCAATATCATCTAGTATCATCCCAAATGCTATCATAAAACTAGAATATCTCGTGTCCAAAACATATGATATCATCTAAGGATATATCATCAATATAAAAACATGTGGTACAACATCGCTATCTAGCATGAGTATACATAGGAAATGAGAAATCATACATCATCATAATACACTCATACATCTATAAACATGAATCATCATCATAAGAGCATATAAAACATGAAAAAAATAAACCATCGAATGTCCATATATATATATGTATAAATGTTTGTCTCAAAGTAGGATGCACATCATCGATATAAATCTGCCATCTAAAAGGGCATGAATCAAAATTGATCCTTCATCAAGAGGCATAATCAAAACATGATACATCAATATATACATTGATCAAAATCAGCCTTCATAAGAGGAAAGTATACATACATATGTCTATACAAAGAGAGAGTCAACCATGACACTTGTCTCTCTCGAGGCTACCTATTTTATGACATGGAGGAGGAAACGATAGCTACTTTGTGATGGGTTGGCTCTAGGTGTACCACCCTACTATCTAGTTAGTTATTGTCTTGATCTAATCGATCGCCTTCCCTAATCGCCATGATCTAGATCATGTCCTGCTCACATATAAATGATCAAATGGTGCAACCCACCGTCATGGCAGACTACTACTCTGTAATAGGAGGCATTTCAATATGAGGCCTCATTGATGGCTCTCATTATATCCTAAATCATCTATGTGTCCCTAAAATCGGTGGCTACTACTCGTACAATGCAATTTCGCTACCCTGTTAGCCCATCCATATAAGCATAAACATGTCTCATAGTATAAACCTTCTTATCTCTATCTGTTGTAATGGTTTGGACTTGGGCTTGTTCCTGGTCTCTCTATATGATAAAACCCCGCACTTGTGCACTCGAGCCTCGTCTCGCTTGTAAGTGACACTTTGTATATGTGTCCGGGCTTGATGTAAAAGGCTCAATATCTCGAGCACCTGTGACTGCTGCTAGCTTTTTC
This sequence comes from Taxus wallichiana var. yunnanensis, assembly GCA_018340775.1. NCBI lineage: Eukaryota > Viridiplantae > Streptophyta > Pinopsida > Cupressales > Taxaceae > Taxus > Taxus wallichiana. The sequence goes on along the minus strand of CM031243.1, from coordinate 184,614,799 downwards.
TTGATATGTGGCTTCCATGCTCCACCATCACCCCCGAGTAGACTTTGATCTTTCCTAATCTCTCTTTGTTGTCATGGTCTCAGAATCTATTCCTTGGCCTAGTCTCTCTTAGTGGCCACATGTAACTAAACGAGTATCACTTTGCCTATAGTTATTGCTAAAGTCAACTAGCTAACCATTGTCACCACCACCGGAGCTTGAGGTGGAAGACTATACAATGGAAACAACTAATATAATGGGGAATATACCCCTACTAGAATTCCTACTGAAGGTAACTCTATATCTAGAGCTCAAGGTGCCTATCTTTGTCTCAGCCTAGGCCTCTATCTATGTGGCTGCTATAGTAGAAGACCATGTCCCCCACCCCCGTCATGATGTTGGCCATCAAAAGGATTGTCATCATCATCATCCTTATCATCATCATCGAAACCATCACCTCCACCCTCATCACCACTAGGAGGCCCCACTGGGGTTCCCTCACTCTTACATCATAGGAAACTCTTAGAATCATTAATCGATGAGGTATCACTATGTGGTACCATGGAGCATACTCTGGGTACACCCTAGATCTCTGACCTGTCTCAAAGGTACCCACATAATTGGTACCGCCTGTAAGTAGCTGGTCAATGCTCTATCCCTGGTAATTTATGGCCCCATATCAAAATACTCTTTGGCCCTATGAGCATACCACATGTCTAGCCCAGGTACATCCTGTGATGCCAAAATGTCATTGGCACCAATCCACCCTATAAAATGCCCACATAAAGTTGTGGCAGCCCATCATAAAGTGCTCAACTATCAATGTGTTGAGATCTAGGCCATCCTGAGGCCACTAAAAATGTCTGTATGGCCTCCATACTACTGCGGTCCGGGCAGTGTAAATAATCTAACGCATAGTGGTAATGGTATGAATCACCCATGTGCGGGGTGAACTTCATCTCCAATTGGAACCCATCCCATAGTAGAAGGCTCCTCTAGAGCTCAAACTCTTAGTACACCTATAGGGTGACCAATAACAATATGGTCCCATGCCCAAATCTGTAGTAGCTTGGTAGGTCCTACCATCTTCTGATGGTAGTATGTAATCAAATGTAAATCCTAGTATAATTTTTTTAGTATGCACTAGCCCTAGTAATATGTCTCACCATCGATCAAGCCATATCACTCCAATGGGGCAAAAAAATGAATCTTCTATTTTGTCGTGAGTAAAAATCCAATGAAAAAATCCATCAAATAAACTACAACCCAATCAAGATTAGAATCCTTTATACACTCGCAATATTTTGACTATCATCCCGTGATGCAAGATCGCTACAATGCCAAATATATCAAGAATATAGTAATCGATATCGATTTGGTGACTCATATACTGAATCGGCTCACCCTGGATAGGGACCCACATAATGCACCACGTGTCCACTAATGTAATAGTGATATTTCCAGTAGGGATCTGGAAACATTGATTCTTGTTGTGCCATCTCTTAGCTATGGCTATCAGAAGGCCATGATCCAGAGTAATCTATGGCATATCGGCCATATAAGCTATCCCTCTAACATATAGGAGTATATCTAGTATCTTTCAATCCTCATCATCAAATTATGCGTCTATCGCTATAAGATGACCATATCTCTCTTTGGTGTGAAGGACGAGTAGTATTTGTTTTACACAAATAAATAATACATGCATTAGGGTTACATTTCTATCTACTTCTATCTAATTCTCTAATAAATTCTTCTTTCATTCATCTAGCATACTAATTTTCACTTTATTATAAAATAACCTAGTCTATTTTCATCTACACTTGGCTAGTTGTTTGTAAGCATAAGTTATGCACTTTCCCTTGGCACATGCGCACCTACTTCGACACATGCACGCCTATTCCGATGCATAAGCGCCCATTACATGTGCACCTCCATTTCGATGCTTGACACCTCTACCCCGACGCATACGCCCACCCCCTCTTCACACCTAAATATCCTGCCTACCCATGACACATACGCCTCTAGTTGAACACATGTGCCTACAAGTCAATGTGCATGTGTGCATCCCTATTTCCCCCTCCCAATGCATAGACATCCCCTTCAATAGGTACGCATGCACATACCTATATTTTTATAGGTACGCCTATGCATACCCATAGTTTTGACATATGTGCACATGTGCATACATCAAAATTTGACCTAAACTATCCTAAAAGTGCTATAAATGACATTAAATGCTAAAATGACAAAGTATGGATATGGCACTCACATAGGGTCCATCTCACGTGCATATCAAGGTTTTCTTGGATACGATCTTCTCATATCCTCCTACTTAGTAGCCTCACCATCTCACTCCAATTCTCTCACACTCATTCATGGTGAAAATTTGCAAGAGTTCTGCTACAAATGAACTAGTCATGATTGATTTACCCCCGAGTGGGTATATTAGGTCATGATGCCCATGGGGCATGTTTTCTCCATCGTAATCACTCTAACACTTCTTCTACTCACCAAAATGATTATTTTATATTTAAAATCATTATTTTTGCTAGTTTTTGCTACGTTGGAGCACTAAGTGCTACCTAGTGGTCAATTCTTTGCCTTAGGGAAATTTACAAATGTTCCAAGCATTTCTTTTTCTCATTTTCTTCTATTTTCAGTAGTTGTGATAATTAATTTTATTAAATAATTATTTTTGGCTCATTCTCCTTCTCACCAAGGCATATTTACTCCTATTTGACCCACTTTTCTTCACATTGGGGCATTTTTGTGTGCTTCTAGGAGATCTTCCACTTCCTAATTTCTTTTAACCAATCAAACGTTTACAAATTATAAAATCATCCAAAAATCCAATAAAATTGTGAAAACTTTGAAAATGGACTAAAATTGGTAATAAACTCATTTGTAGTTGAAATTTGTGTCTTTTACATGGCGTTCATCTCGTATCTTGTTAGTATTTCCACATGTATTGAAACAATGACTTGTGAATCACCTAACTCTTACAAAATTTACGCTTCTTACTTCATCGATACTTTGGGGCACGAGTTACTTGGTATTTTTCACTATGCACACTACTTTTTCATCAGACCTAAGTTTCCTCCATTCTTTCCCTTGCATATACAAATTACTTGGGGCATTATTTTAAACCCTTGTCATTTATCAAAACATTTGGGATTGTAACTCAATAACAAAATATTTGTGTAACTAGCCTTAAACTTTGTTGGTTTGAGTATGTGTGATTATACTTATTTTCCTATTAAGTGAGTTTGTTTTCTTTTCGTATTGCATTACATTCGTGTATGTTGCATGGAGATAGACATTTTTGGCAATGGATAGTTGCTTGTATCTTGGATTTTTTATGTCATTTTACGCTTTCATCGTATGCTTATACTTTAATAAGAAGCAATGGTGAAGATTACTAACAATATGATGAATAAGAATTTTTTTCTATAACAATACCTTGTGGATAACTCAAAGTTACTTCTTGTTATTTTTTTGTTCTATCTCCCTTTTCTTCACATGGTTATTTCTTCCATTATCTCTTTCGATCTTCGATCACGCTCCTCCATCACCCCATCGAAACTTGAGAAGGCATCCTTCATCCTACTAGTTTTTCTTCTACCCCTTAAAAATTTTCTACTTGTTCATGTTGCTACTTTCTTTGAAGTAACGTCGCACACGTCACCTCAAAGAGGGGAAAATGTAGACACCTATAATTTGGTCTACATGATCTTATTACTAAGATCATACTAACTATCCTAGTCTCGTATTAATTTACTACACTATGCCAGTAAATAACCCTTTCTAACCTCTTCTAAACCCCCTAAATCTGCTAATCCCTCTCTAACCAACTTCTATAAGCTTATTTTCCCCTTTAATTAACCTTATTTAGGTTAATTAACCCTCTTATTGACTTTCTAAGGAGAGTTTGAATTTCAAAACAAATACCTCACCATCCAAATAGCCACTTGGATTTCCAAATCCAGCTTAACACCTCCTTATGTGCTTTTCTAGAGATCACCTTTTTGACTCCTTTTTAGTCCCACATGCATCCAAAACACCTTTTTATCCAAACCAAAATCTTAAATAGAGGGATACCCCTCCCACCTTTTTGTAAGAACTCTCTCTCTCATATCATTTCTGATTTAGGTCATGCTTAAGTATTTTTAGAGTCATTTCATAGTTATTTGAGTTGTTTAATTGTTATTTGTTAATCCTTTCAAAGATTTAGGTAAATGGGAGAAGCCATTAATGGTGAGATTCCATTCTTAAAATTTTGAGACATCTATAAACACATAACTAATTTCTAGAGCTTTAATAGGTTCGTTTGTACATATCTTTCATGGAGTAGAGAACTAATATAGTCGTGTTTAGAGATTGATTGCTTGTTTCTAGCTTTATATATGCATGCAAATAAGTAGCTCTTGTTTATCTCTAATATGATGGTGATTGGATTTGTTTGTTCCAAATATTTTGGGGTTTCTTTAGAGATTCTTACCCCATCTTCATAGCTTTAACAAAATTTTCATTGCACATAGGTATCCAAGCTAGTATAGTCCCCTACAAGAACTCAAGTCCACATAAAATACTTGCTAGTGGCCCTCATTTATTTCTCGCATATCATCCACTACCATAACTCGTACCCTCTTGCCAACACTAGGTAATCGTAGTATGTGATAAACATCCTTTAGTATGACTTTCTTATATCCTGTAGGTAACCAAAAGGTGTAAGTGTCTACATACCACCTCTCACATAAATCTATAAGCATATGAATATTATGGAGCACATCCTCATCCTCACTATGTGCCACAGGATGGCATGGTCAAAAACATCCCAATCATTTTCTCGATAACCCTAATATAAGAAATGTAATCAAATGACGACCACCACAGAACTCTCTCAAATGGATGTCTCTCTACAAACCACAAAACAACAATAAAAACAATGTTAGAACATCTCACATAAAAACACTAACTACCTATAATATCAACACACATCATTTCCCATTTAACATCACTATGAACTCAACCATTGATTTTTAGACACTTTGGTGCCCAGGCATAGAACTAGGGTGCCTTAAGAAGAAAGACACTAACACCCATGTTTAGGTGCTCTTATCCCAATAATATTTAGCACATTCATCACTCTTGTCCAAGTCAAAAGTGTTAATAAATTCAAAACACAAATTTCACAAAAATCATCAAACTCTACCATTACCAATGCATTTTGTGAAAAATATCACACTTACCAACCTTGTTGTTATATGCGATGCCATGATTGCGACTACCATTGTGAATCGACTAGGCCATGGTGCTCTAACTTGTGGCATTCTCACACAATGAGAGCTCAATATCACACTCATGCAATGATCAAATGAATTTCCCATTACTATTTGTAATTATTCTTCATTACCCACTTTACTATAGACCTTATTCATGCTCATTTTCTCAACTAATATACATCGCAATATTTCACTCATATATTGAGTGTACTTACTATGATTTTTCTCCCATTCACGTCACTCTCTTATGAATTCCACAAATTACCATATCGTATAAATTTCACACAAAAATTTTCTATTTGACATTATTCTCATTCAATATATAAATATACTTTTGCAATATCCATCATACATTCTCCATTATACCATTGCACAATTAGTTTTGGCTCAGCGTTTTTTCTCCTCATCACTTCCCCTTTTACCAAAATGGGGCATACAATTATTATTGTACTATAATTCCCCTTACACCATTACATGATCAATATACATTCATAATTCCGTCATTATCAAACATTTACTCATATATCATATCACATTTCATATCACTTTCTAGCAATTCCCCTAATGACCTTACTTGGGGAAATAAAGCATAAAATATCTCCATGAGTAACAAATCAACTAATCACACTTCAATATCAACAACCAAGAAATCAAATCAAACAATCACCATGAACATAATGCACTTATCCTCTCGGATGACCTAACTTGGGAGTTATATCACCACTTTCCCAGCATTTACCTAATATGTGAAGTTATTCTAAATTTCATGATTTTTACAAATTACCTAACATGGAAGCCACCACATACACATTGTAGAAACACACTTGGAGTGGTTGAAATAAGATATCATTGCCTTTTCTATACTTGCTCCTATATGGGTTATCACGTTTGATCAAAAATTTGGATCCAATTCGTCAAAAATTTGATCTTTGTCCATTTGCACTTGTTAGATATTTTAAGGAAGGTAGTTAAAGTTTGAGAGTAAAACTGACCTCTATCCTTACACTCTTCCTCTGGTGGCGGGACACCCAAATCATCAATTTTTCATACATGCACTATCGGGTTGGGAAGTTATCACTCCCTACCCCACCACATCTCCATAAAAAAATAGAAATCTTCAATCATTCACATCACAATCATCAATCTCACCTAGCACTCCTCATAATGGTCCTAAATCTCTCATTACACCACATGTATCAACACATTGATCTATGGTTCATCATGCTAAATGTTCTCACTCAACACGTACTTCTACTACACTCTTCACGTACTTCAATGACATGGGCTTCTCAAGAATTTTTAGGTATGCATCTCTATCTAATTTATTTTACCAAGCATATGCTCACCAACATAATATGGGGGAAAATATAGTAAAAAAATAACACACATACTACTATTTACCATACTACTAAGCATTTTGTTTTATATATGGATCTTACATTAAAAAAATATTCACTGATGATGCATTCCATAGTCCATATTCTTGTATTGTTATTTTTTATTGTTGTTTATCTTTCATACTTGTCACTCATACACACAATTATGGCTTGGTCTTAGGGATCCCTATCTATTAGTTCTCACTCATCTATCATCATCCGTTTCTCGACACTAGTGCCTAGGGATGACGGTAACACCTATCACTCATGTCCATCCTAGGTGCCCTTTTCCTCTTTATATTTTATTTTATTTTGGACATTTGAAGTCATCCTTTTCGGTTTTCCCTCTCATATCTCGAGGTACTAGTTGGAATTTCAGGTCATTAGTGTTGAAATTTGAACAAGAGATCACTATATAAACACAACATACATACCATTATATGGTCGGAGTATTTTATCAAGGGCTAGCTATCTACAAAGGTAGATGGACTTAATTGGGGCTCATTATTCTACATACATGTAGTCTTTATTTTTATACTCGATTCCTTAGCACACTGGAACTTCATTCATATATCTAAATGCTCACCCGAAGCATGCAAATCCTACTAGCTCCCTCTTTTATATAGTCCTTGTCTAGATGTTAGAATGCATACTCATTTATTCCATATCCATAAAAAATAATTAAAGGAAAATCATATCAAGAATCATACCACAACCATAGTGCATAATGAATCAAACAAGGGTCAAGAATATTTTTACCATACAATAACCATTAGTAGAAACATCAAAAATCAATATCCATCCACAATGATCCATTATATTACCTCATCTCAAATAGAAGTGAATACATAATATGAGTACTTTCATAAGTCATGCATGCTCATAAACCAAAGTGGCATAACTCTAATACATCCGGGATTAAGCTAAGAAATTTTTAAACTACACAAATCAGTACACACACACACACATAGGGGTGGGGATTTTCCCTTCACCACCTATGAAATCTCAAAATAGGCTACATAGCCATGCGCCTACAAAGATAACTAAAGAAGCATGCAAGCTTCACCTAATAATAGATTATCTATAATTAACTCTAGATCTAATCCTATTATTATCTCTAACATTGCATGACTCTTGGTCTTCCACTTGTTCCCAAAAATATCCCTTGCTTATCCTTAAAGTCTTCATGTCCTTACCTTTCTTGGTCTATACTCCATCTTGCTTTTCCTATTCTTAGCTCATCCTGTGAAAAAATGGCTAAGTCTTGAACTTTGTCTCTCTTTGGGCGTGAATCCTCAAGGAACAAATCTATCAACCTTCCACACCTACTCATGTTCCCACTTATTTCATGCCTCTAACTTATGTTCTTCTAATACTTAGTCAATACTCCACATGGAAAACATTACCCCACACTAATGTCATTTCCTCCCTCGACAATGGGTACTCATACCTTATCTCTCCAAATAATTCATTAATTAAGAATAATTTAATATAATCAATGAATGAAATAATGAAAAATATAGTTCATCATCCAATGCATTCTTCTATGTCCACACTAATAATTCATGGTACTCACTCTTGATGTCTTCTTCTAACTCATTCCAATCATTGAGTCCCTTCTTCAATTTTTATGGTATCTCCCCAAGCACAACTTTCATTTCATCCATTTTCATATCTTCTCCCTTGTGCTTCAACACCCTTATTACATTTTCTAAATAGGAAACCATTCCATCCATTACATCCATTCTTCTTGTTATTAGTTTCCCAAGTTCTTTTATTCTCTCCTTGGTGTCATTTACTCTACTAAAGTAAAAATGATCTCTAAAAACTACAAATGTTTTCATGCCTTACCCTTGCACCTTTGATTTCATTTGTTTCTTCAAGATATCCCATGCCCATGTGTTTGATAGCTGTGAATTTTTTCTCCTCCAAACCCTAAAAGCATGAATGTTTCCTTTTGAACATGTCTAACTCATTTAAACACATTTCCACGTGGAGGCCTCGGTAATGTCATGTCCTAAAATCTCCGGGTTTGCCATTCAAATAATTTTTCTTCTCACTTCGATGCACTTCTCATCTCAAAAACAAAAATGATGCAAGGTAAAAATAAAATTTCAACTTCTTCTTTGATAGATCCATTGAAATCCTCTGCATTTATTTCTCCTCAACCACCATCATGCGTGGTATTAATTCTACCATTTTTCTCTTCCTTGCATTGCGTCGTATTCTTCTATGTCCTCTGTCGTCAGTAGCCTTGTGCCATGCACACTACTTCCTATCCATAGACATCCTTACATGTGCTTCCTTATGCCAAAGTACAAAACCACTATGACTTATATCAAGTAGTTATATATGCCTCTTCCTACCTCATGTTACACTACACATCCATCCATCTACTTGTGGTTTTTAATCTGAGAAATTTTATTTAAGTACCTCAACTCCGAGCACCTGTAATATTTTTATTCTACACACCAATCTATATCAAAACACCAACCACTTATTCTTTCTGATCCACCCCACATTAAAAGTATGCACGGTCCTATGCACATGAATTTAATAGATACTGTGTACTAGTGTGCAAGCATGCTTTTACAATAAAAACACTAAACTAAATTGACAAAGAATAACAATGATGGAAGGAAAGACAAATAAGTTAAATGTATCTAAATGGAAATATTTCCTTATTATAAACACCAAGAAGTCTTACTTATAGTAGGGATTCAACCTACTCCCATTTAAGTAATAGGGTAATAATGTGCCATCTAGTTCTGTAAATTTAAAGTGTCTCGATTCCAATATCTTTTTACTATAAAGGGTACTAACCAATGAAATTTAAATTTCCCTAGGTGGCACACAAAATTTTAATCATACGGAAGAACAATATTTCTAACCTCAAACATTTGTATCCGATATGCATATCATGTCGGGATTTTTGTCTCTCTTTTTCTATCTTCTCGGTTCGACCGGGAAATAGCACACCACTCATTTAACTCGCATTAGTTTTTCTATGTGCTCCTTAATATATTTTTCATCATCTAATCCTATTACATGTGTAATATACAAGGATGGAAAAATGAACTCCCTAGGAGTATATCCTCTATGCTAAACACCAAATGAAAGGGTGTGGCCTTATTTAACCTCTTGTAGGTAGTCATATATTCCCAAAGTATATAGTAAAATTTGTCATCCTAATATTTTGTGCCAACATCAGATATTTTTTTGGTTTTTTTTTCCAAGAATCTTGTTGAAAGCCTCGGAAGTTCCATTGGCTGTGGGTGGCGGGGTGTAGTTTTATGGTGTGCCACCATAAATTTTACAAATAATATCCAGATAATCTCATTAAGAAAAAGAGTTCCCCTATCACTTTTCAAGTTCAATGGACATCCATACCTTCCGACAATGCTCTCCCATAAGAACCTTATTGTTGTAGCTTTCATGTAATCCTTTGTAGAGTGCTTCTTCTACACACCTTAGCAGATAGTTTGTACAGTTAAAATAGAACACACAAAGTCCTATATGTAGGTGAGGAAATATGACCTAAAACTTCAATAGCCCATTTCTCAAAAGGTTCAACACTTGCAATAGGTCTCAAAGGCATCTCATATCTGGTTCTAGGATTCCCAAGGTGTTCACAATGATCACATGCCTTGAAATATTCTTTGATATATTTATACAAAGTTTCCCACCAAAGGCTAGCCATCAAGATATTCAGCATGGTGGCATCTCCTGCATAATGACCTCCTAAAATTCCACTATGATATTCTTCTAATGGCTTCTCTCTCATGCTCTAGAACACACTAGCACAAAACTTCATCACAACCTAGCTTATACAAATCTCCACCTATCAATTGGTAAGGTGCCACAAGTATTACATGTTTTTCTTGCATAAGGTCTTCATTCCCTCATGTTATTGGCTAGTACATAGGAATATGGTAATGTACTCTACTTCATTGGGCATGTGGTTCAATTTAAAGATCTATGTATCTAGAATTATGTCCTCAATGTTCTCCGCATCCTAGCAAGAATTTATTCTTTACAAATGGTCAGGTCCTAAATTACTTTTCCTTGATTTTTTGATAAGTATAAAATGAAACTCCTAAAATATTAGTATCCACCTACAAATTCAGCCTTGTAACATAGACTTGTTGACCAAATACTTAAGTGTCATATGATATGTGAAGAAGATAAACGGTGTCTCAAAAAGTATTTCCTGAACTTATGCAATGCATAAATCATGGAAACAACTTTGTGCTTAGTAGTTGTATAATTATGTTCATCTTGTGTCAATTTTTGCTTATAAAACATATAAGGTGGTCTACAATTCCTTCTCCCGATTACACCAATACAAAGTGTAAATTGCCATCCTAGAAGCATAAAAATGAACATGAAAGGGTTTTTGCCATGAATGAAAGAAGAAAATAGGTGTGGTGGTCAACCTTTCCTTTAGTGTTCCAAATGCATGTTATTGTACCTTGCCATAATAGAATTTTACTTTAGATTTAAGTAGTTCTTTGAGGGGTGTAAAAAAAAATTCATATCCCTTAATGAATTTCTTGTAATGCCTTGTATGTCTAAGAAATCTGCACACTTTACTTTGATTGTTAGGTTCTTGTAATCCCAAGATCACAATGAAGTTGGTTGGGTCGATCAAAAATCCTTCCTTACAAATAATATGCCCAAGAAAAGTGCCAAAAGGTGTTGTAAAGATACATTTCTTAATATTCAAAGAGATTCTCAACTACTTGCACCTCTCAAACATAAGCCTCAAATTATCACAATGATCCTTAACCAAACCATACATTGTCCAATCATCTAGATATACCTATAAAAAATTATGAATGAAATCCTGAAAATCCTACACAACAATGTGTGAGAACACAAATCGCGTATTATTCATTCAAAAGGTAATAACTATGTATGTAAAACATCCCCATTTAGTTGTGAAAGTTGTATTTTCATGATCTTCATTTTCTATGCATACTTGATGACATCTTGAAAACCCATCTGTTAAAGAGTAGATATCACACCTTGCAACTCCCTCAAGAATATCCTCTATAATAGGGGTGGAAAAATGATCAATGAAACATGAAGCATTAAACTCTCTATAGTCCATGAAGATTGTCATCCTCTCATCCTTTTTAATATTGATGATCATGGGACTTACCCACTCAGATTCCTCAATGGGCTCAATTATACCAGACTTGAGCATTTTATCAATTTCTTCCTTCACCTTAACGCACATATTAGGATTTATTCTATATGGAATCCTCCTAATTAGGAACTTTCATTCTTTAAGTTTGATTCTCATCTCACCTAAAGAAGGGTTTAATCCTTTTAACTCATGATAGCCTCATGGAAATAAATCTTAAAGTCACACAAGAGTTCAATAGTTTTAGTCACTTCCTGCTCTCGACCAAGAATCACCATTAATGACATCTTTAAGATTTGTATTTATTCCAAGATTAACCTTCTTTATTTCCATAGTCATATGATGCACACGTGCCTTTTCACTAGTTTTTCAATCACCTCGTGCGTACCTTCAGTTTTGCGAACATCTAAGTTATTATCCTCATCATCATCATCATTTATCATGCATACTAGTTTACCTTTTTCTTTATTCCCCAAGAGTAGACAATTTCTTCTTCTTCAGTATATTAAAGGTTAAGGTGTGCCTCTAAATCCATCTCTCCAAACCTTTCTAACATAAGGTCCTCATCCTTCCCACTATCTCTCAAAGTAAGGCACTTCATAATATGAAGTGATTCATTGAACGAAGGTTTAGTAGAAAAGTAATAAAAAGTATGGATCATACTTGAGGTCATCTCTTGCCAATTAATTATTTCTCTTGTCAATTTTTCATGGACATACCATGCATGAGCACAGCCTCCTAGGGTGGCATAGAACTTATGTACCCAAAGTGATTGTGATAAGGCCTCATGCACCTACATACACATTCTCTCACATTCCCGTATAAGGTCCAAATAAAAGGACTTTCCATGGAATTCACATATCTCGAAGGGTACACTTATCCTTAGAAACCTAGTAGAAAAGGATATTCTCACATCTTTTCATTGGAATAGGTTGTCTCTATGTGTAGTCCACCAACATGTTGTTGTCTGTAAAAGTATATACTAGCATATTTCATCTTTCTCCTTCATTATTCCACCCGATTCCATGGCGTGAAGAAATATATTAGGATTTACCTCACTAGTCTACCGAGGTACCTAGTTATAAATTAATCACCTAACCATGTGTAGCTTGATCATGTGAGTAATTGTGTTCTTAACCTCTAACCTAACCACTTCATATGTTCCATGTTCCCGCTTATCAAAAGAAATACTTGTTGCATCACTAACTAACTAATCATAATACCACTATATCACTCCTTCCTTAGATGGCTTAGTTACCTTAGGGTATTTGAATGTGGGCACATATATCCTGTTCAAGTATTCTTTACTCAAAGGATCAACATATAGAGAAACCATTGTAGAATCGCAAGCGTATAATTATGCACTCTTACTTGTTCTCAAACCTAATGTAGCCCTTTTTGAAGCATAAATCTACATTATTTGCATAACACTAGGGGTGCCTAAGTAATGCTTTGAGAAACTATCTTCTTCAACTAAATCCAATAATTCAAAGTCCCCAGTAAACTTGGCTCCTTGAATTGTAATAGTCGCATCCTTCAAAATTCCAAGCAACATGGCTCTAGTTCTATTTTCCATATATAATCTATTCGAATAAGGATGCAATGGTTCTTTTCCCATATAATCCCATGCATATAATGTGAGTACATTAACTTCCGCAATTTTATGTATCAAAATATTACTTAGAAGTCATCCATATATGAACGAATTTAGTGTAATATCCTTATCATACTCATGATTATGTGGAAACAGATTTACATGAAGTATCTTCCTCTTACACTCGTTATTGGAGCACAATAATTTTTCTCTCAACCACTCTCCTAACAAGGGTATTATGTTATCATGGCACAAAATTTTACATACCTCATTCAAGTCATCTACGTCCTTCTATGGGAGTTCAGAATTATTATCTCTCTCCATCACGCATGCCTACTCCTTCAAACTCTGAATTTCTCTTTACAACTCTGTGATAACATCCATAGTTTCCTAGTAAACCTATTTCTGATGGGTAGCATCATGGTACTTAGCATTAATCACTTATTATTTCTTTGTTATATTCGGCTTATACTTGAGTTTCACAAGTGCACACAACCTTGACGCATGTAGTAACTAATATGGGTTCTAATTCCAAATTAATCCCAACCTTTGGTATCCATTTATCCCCATCTACATGTACTATCTTAATCATATATGCTCCCTTGTATTTCTTGTATTGCTTGTGTATATGCTAAAAAAAATCTAGACATTCTTAAAAAATTCTACTTCCCACGAAATAAGAAAACCACATTATGAGGTGACTCACACAAATAATGATCAGGATATCCACACTTATAATAAGTTCCTCTAGGAAATCCTCCTCTTCCACTTTCGTGACCTTGGCCTCTATATCCTCCATGAAATCCTCTACTCTTGTTAACCCTAGTTTTTCCCATCATTATGTTGTTTTCCTTGTTCCTTATATCCTTTTGCTACACTATTCTGATGACCACTAGTTATAATGGCCACATGGATATGATCAATCACTCTAAAGTCAAGAGTGTCATGAGTGTGAGTCTTACAAATATTATAGTACATGGAAAAATTCTTCTAGATTACGTACTGTAAAAGAGGACATATACTCACAACATGGTCCCAATGGAAAATCTCACAATCCAATAACATCGTACACACTGAATTATGACAACATTTATCCTTAGTGTGTCCTTCAACCTTACATTTTGTACACCATATCCAACTATGCATCTCAGGAGATGAGTTAGCAGAGAGCTTCTCCAACTGTTTCGCCATAGATGCAATTTGTGCCTTTAAAAATAGACTCACACTCGTGTCCACACTCCCAACTACCTCACCATTTAAATCTTCTTGTAAAGCATCGTGTGGATCCATAAAGGTCTTATGAGATAATGCACTTCAAACAAAGTCAAAAACCCACCAATAAACCACTGTGTATGCTGACTAGGATGTATGTCGTAAGATAAATTTGACATCAAAGTTTTAAAAAGTGTATCACATATCCAAATGCTTTCTGATAAGCCATGCTTAATGTCCTTAAGCGCACTAATAATTTTCTTTTCAAACTCGGGAATATGGAACTCAGCTAGAAACCTAGAGTTCAAAGAATCATAATTCGATGCGGTTTGATGCAGGTCATACTTTATGTACCAGCTATATGTGTGCCCTTGAAGAGTAGTAGAAATATTTCTCACCTTCCTATCTGGGGTGGTGATTCCCTTAACATGCCATAACATCTCACACATTACACATGCTCTACAACATCTTCAATACCTCTATATTCTAGTAATTGGAGGGAAATATCGTGATAAAATTATTGAGGTTGATGTGGGGCTTGCTAGAGATGTGGGCCCTATCCTCCATATCCAGAACCAAAACTTCCAGCAATATTTCCTCCACTACTAGAACCACTTGATCCACTTTATCTCGACCCTCTTGATCTTCTTGACCCTCCGACAAAGTGGGCACTAGACTAGGGATGTACTTCCTTACGTCCTCAACCGTAGTACTAAAATGAATTCCCACGTTCGTGAAGTTAAATTACTTCAAGACGTGTTCCCAATGTTCTATAAGCTCACACTGCTTGTATCCCAATGAGGTGCTATAAATATTCCTCCAATCATGCCTCCAAACAACAAATATGATGTCTATACTACTATAGATGAATTTTTTGTCTACTTTACTTATGTATTCAAAGTAAAATGATATCTACCTGAAGGTACTATATTACCTACCCTATCCTGTTGATTAATGAGTTGATTAATGATTACTTCTAGAACTAGAACACCAAGTGCAAGGGCTAGGTCACTAGGTGGGATTAGATGCTCACTCACGATGCTCAATCTTTCCTCTTGTGATGCCCTCTCATCAGAAGCTAAAGGGGATTCTCTACTAAAATTTCCTAAGTGGGGTAGATCCTAATGCTTTGGCTCCACATATTCAATGTGAGATTTAAATCCTTTATGAGACATCATCCTCCACAACTCCATAGACTCCTTAATTTCATGATGCTTCACTAATTCCCTCTCCCTCACTTCATTATACTTAAAACACCTTTTATCTCTCTACCTTTTACCATAAGGTCCACCATATTTCTCCACACATGCTCCTACCCCTATGTGTGGTGGTATGTTTAGTTAGCCATAGGTAGGTGCTCTAAACTTGGCATCGCCATAGGTAGGTGCTCTAAACTTGGCACCACCATTAAGATCTTAATTTCCAAAGGAATAACACAGATGTAAGGTCCTCTGGGATCACGCAAAAATTCAAACTCAACAACATCTAGACAAGAATATGACAATGTACTATAGAGTATAATTGTGCACAACACCATCCCACCAATGATCTACAACATGTGTCCAAGGTTCATCTACATCAAACAAATCCTGGTACTCTTCTTGCGTATAAAACCTTGGTATTTAACTCCATCTTTTATTTGATGCATACACTAAAAACTACTTGTATAACTCTATTGGAAAGTAGCAAAAGATCATATCATAAATCTCATGATAAATATTTTCTTCCACCCAATTGTGCACATTGAAATCAGGTTTAGAACCATATCTTTGCACAAATTGTTCTTGTCCTTCAATTACCCAATATTTAATAACTACAAGAGTGAACTGATATGCCATCATCATGCAACAGCGTGGGAAAAAAATTTGAAAAGAGTTCACGGAAATGGAAATAAAATGTAGTCTTTTTTAATGCTAAGATGCCTAGGTGTGTTGTCACTTCATTAAAATATCTGAATGCTCACTTGAAGCATGTGAAACCTACCAGGTCCCTATTTTATAAATTCCTTGTCCAAATGTTAGCATGCATACTCATATATTCCATATCCATAACAAATAATTAAAGGAAAATTCTAAAAATAATCAGATCATAGCCATAGTGCATAATGAATCAAATAAGGATCAAAAACAAATTTACCATACAATAACCATGAGTATAGACATCAACAATCAATATCCATCCATAATGATCCTTTATATTAACTCATCACAAAAATAATTTGAATACATAATCAGAGTACTATCATAAGTCATGTGCGCTCATAAACCAACAACATAACTCTAATACATTTGGGATTAAACTTAGAAATGTTTTAATACGTAGATCAATACATATATATAGAGGTGGGGAGTTTCCATTCACCACCCATGCACTCTCAAAATAGGTTGCATAGTTATGTGCTACTAAAAGCTAACTAAAGAAGCATGCAAGCTTTGCCTAATAATAGATTATCTATAATTAACTCCATATCTAATCCTATTATTATCTCTAACACTGCATGACTCTTGGCCTTCCGCTTATTCCTAAAAATATCCATCGCTTATCCTTGAACTATTCAATTCCTTACCATGATTTTTCCATACTCCATCTTGTTTCTCCTATTCTTGACCCGTGCCATGAAAAAATAGATAATTCTCGAACTCTATCTCTCTTTAGGCACAAATCCTCATGACTCAAATCTATCAACCTTTTTTCCTACCCATGTTCCCACTTCTTTCGTGCCTCTAACTTATGTACTTTTGATACTTTTTCAATCCTCCACATGGAAAACAATACACACTAAATAGGAAGGAGAGCTCATTCTATTCCATCTCGCACATTTGCATTTTTATCTAGCTATTTCCTGCTATCTTAGCATCATCAACACGAGGGATACCTAGGATCACTATTACATACACAAGCACACATAACTATAATGGGTCTCGAGATGTAGTGCAATACTCAATTGTAATTTGACTATTGTGGTGGTTGAGGACAATCTGATCCCTCATTACACATATTTTTTATGATTTGATGTTTGTGTGATGGTTTTTATAGGTTTTTCTTCATTACACGTTTATAGGTACACCATCGATCCAAGTGTGGCATATACGTGATGTAAGGAGAATAAGTACAAAGCCATAATGAAAATATTGAAACCACAATCCAACATTTTCTACATAACAAAGCATACAAAATTAGACTAGAGTGCTCAGGGAACCACTATCCTTCTCCGTGCACCCCGGTCCTAGCTAGATCCACATCTATTGTATTTTTCTATAGTCTGTTATAGTAGTTTGTTACTCTTATTTCATCACATTTCTTAGTCCTAGGTCAACTGCGATGTAAGAAAAATCATGACATTATCCCTCTTATTTCCTTTCATTTATAAAATCAAATAAATCATTTAGCATTTATATTCCATTATATGTCATTTATATCATAGATGTACATTTAGATTCATATAAAATAATTTAGATTTTATTGAATGAGATGACTTAAGTCTCTTCCTATCTACCAAAAATGTGTGGCCTTATCATATGAGTAACTTTTCTCTTCATCTCATGCCCAACCATCTCATACACACTATGTGCTGCATTTTAATAAGAAATACTCGTGGTATCATACTGTGCTGCATTTTAATAAGAAATACTCGTGGTATCACTAACTCGACCGAGAATCATCCCACCGTATCACCGCTTCCTTGGATGGCTCAAGTACCTCTCGGGTATCGCACTATGTGCACATATTTTTTTCAAGTATTCATCACTCAAAGGATCAACATGTGTATCATCATTTTCATCTACCAAGGGTATAATGATGCGGTCATCATTGTTATCAAAGCTAATGTACCCCTTATTAAAGCATAAATATGTATTACTAGCATAGTACCGGGGTCACCCAAGTAGTGGTGGAAAATTGTCTTCTTCAAAAGATCTAATACTTCAAATTCCCGATAAACTTGGCCCCTTGAATTGTGATGGATGCATCCTTTAGTACCCAATAGGCATATCCCTAGTCTTATTCATCATGTATAGTACATTCAGAGATGGATGTAATGTTGTTCTTCCCATTTGATTCCATGCATACAAAGTGAGTACATTAGCCTCATCACATGTATCTATCAAAATGTTACTGATAATCCATCGATATATGATTGCATTAAGTGTGATTTTTTTTTCGAATTCATGAATATGATGGGGTAGATTCACATGGAATATCTTCCTCTCACACTCGCACCTAGTGTGTGGTACTTTTCATATAACCATTCTCCTAACAGAGGAATTATGTTCTCCTAGTGTAATATTATACATACCTATTTTAGGTCATCCAAATCCTTATACGGGAGTTCAATATTATTTTCCATTCTCTCTCACATGTTTTCTCTTTCAAGCACCGAATCTCTCCCTACAAATCCCCGATGTCATCTATTTTCTCCCGATAATCTTCCTTTTCATGTGCAGATCCAGATACTTGGTATGTATTAGCTCTTGTTTCATAATAAATGGAATTAACTAAGAGGTTCATGTGTGCCCACACCCTCAAAGACGTGTAGTAGCTAAGACATACTTCAACTTAGGATCGGGTGATTTCTTTGACATCCATTGATCAATAATAGTAAGTTAATCTTGATCATTCCCGCTCCCTTATCTTTATTTTTATTATTACTCATGTTCTCAAATAAGTAGGGACAATCTTCTAATTTATGCTTATTTTTAAAGCATGAGAAAATTATATTCGAGGGAAATCATGCTGGTAATTATTAGGAGATCCACAAGTATAGCGGGTTCCTCTAGAAAACCTTCTTATCCCACCGCAACAACCTTGGCCTCTATATCCTCCTCAAAATAATCCATTAATGTTATCATCATTAGTATGCCCTTCATTATGTTATCCTTCTTGTTCCTTTGATCCACTTGCTACACTAGTCTAGCACACACCAGTCCTAATGGCTTCATAAATATGATCAATTAATCTGCATTCATGAGTTTCATGAGTAGGGTTCTTAAAAATCTTATAATACATGGACACATTCTTCTCGGATCACACACTCGAAATAGAGGAAATATACTCACATCATGGTCCAAATGAAAAATATCACAATCTAGCAACAAGGTATACACCGACTTGCGAGGAAAGCTATCCTTAATATGTTCTTCAACCTCACAATTTGAGAACCATATGCCATTACACATCTCATGAGTTGAGTTGGCGAAATATTCTCCAAGTGCTTCATCATGGCTGTAATTTGTGCCTCTAAAAATGGACTTACCATATTATTAAAAATTCCAACTACCTCAGCATGTAGAGCTACTTCCAAGGCTTTGTGTGGATCAATATACGTCTTATGAGAAATATCTTTATGAAACAAAGTAAATATTCCTCCAAAATCCATTATGCATGCTGAATTTTATGAATTTCATAAGACAACTTTGAAAGAAGAGTTTTAAACCATGCTTCATACTCCATTACACTCTTAGGTAAGCCCTTCTTAATGTCATTAAGCATGTTTAAGCTTTTCTACTTGAATTATATAATATCAAAATACCAAAAATACATCACAGAACACATATAATCCACCATGGTCTGATGTGGATCATACTACCTATACCATTTATGCACACACCCTTGAAGAGTGGTAGGAAACTAACTTGTTTTATAGTCTGGTGTTGTTATTCCTTTAACGTGCCATAGTAACTCACACTTGTGCACATGTTTTGCTACACCCTCAAAATCTCTATACTTTGTAAAGTGGAGAGATATCTCATAATACATATTTGGTGGATGTTATGGTTGAATAGGTTGGGTATTTGTTGGGGATGTGGAGCTTGTCCTCAATATCCCAAACTAAAAACTTTGCCAATATATCCTCTCCCTCCGGATCTTCCCGATCTGTTTGATCCCAATTCTTCTCATCCTCTTATGCCCCTACCATGGGTAACAAATCAATAGACATGATTCCTTATGTTCCAACTATAGTATTTAATCTGAACTCCCATGTTACGTGAGGTCACAATACTCCCAGAAGTCCTCCTAATATTATTTGTGCCAATTTTTAAGACCTAATGATGTGCCTAAAAACTATCCTTCAACCAAAATCCCAAAGAATGACACATTCTATGTTGTCATAGATTATGTATTATGCACCTCTCATTCTACTGCAAAATGATACCTACCCCTCTACTTGTTTACCAATAATAGATTTCTTCTTAATGACTACTTTTGGATCTGGAACACCATGCATATGGCTACGGTAAAAGGAGGGATTAGATGCACACCCACAATCCTCATTCTTTCCTTTCATGCTCTCTCATCCAAAGATGAAGGGGAATATCTACTACACTTTCCTAAGGTTGGGAGATCCCGATGCTCTAAATCCTCTCCTTCCACGAGAGCTTAAAATCCTTCGTGACCCATCATCCTTAACAATTCCATAGAATCCTCAACATTGTGCTTTCTCACTAGTTCCCTCTCTCATGCTCTATTATAATTGAGTCATCTTTTCTCTCTATTTTTGTCTTCCACCATGTCTTCCATCTTTCACCACACTTATGTTTTCCCCTCTGTGTGGTGGGTATTTTTCTAGTCATGTGTAGTTTCTCCAAATTTATTAATATCATCAAGATCTTAATTTCCAAAGGAATAAAGAAAAAAATAAGATCCTATGGGTTCATGCAAAAATTCAAACTCAGCTACCTCAAGACTTGAATACGTAGAAATAACATACTCCAAGGTATAATTGCACACCACACCAACCCACCAATGATCTACAACTCTAGTCCAATCTTCATCCACATCAAACAAAGTTTGGTAATCTTCTCACGTCTAAATCCTCACCTTTATCCCTAACTTTAATTTGATGTGTATGATGAAAACCACTCATACAATTCTACTAGAAAAAAACTAAGAAACATATCATAGAGGTCATGATAAATATGATCTTCCACCCACTTCCATGCATTGAAATTAGGTCCGAACTATATCTTCATGCAAACCGATCTTTTCCATCTTCAACCAAACTTTCAATGCTCTCCAAAGTCAAGTAATATGTCATATGCATGCAACATCATTGAATATCATTTGAAAAGAGGTCCTGAAATGGAACTAGAATGTATCCCTTTATTCCCACCTTAAAATCTATAACCATAATTTCGTTAAATTTGGACATTTTACAATCTAGATTAAATACCGAAATCAGCTATATTGGTTTTTCTTATACCAAATATTGGAATTTGATTTTGCTATTATTGGAATCCAAAAAGGGGATTTTTGGAATTTTATTTGGCTATTATTGGAATCCGAAAAGGGATTTTTTGGAATTATATATCATGTATGAGGGATTTCCATTTTAGGAGTTTACAAGAATAAGTATGGAATAATCAATACATTTATAACATTGCAATGCATAACAAATACTTATATTGTCCATTCTCATAAAAACAAATATTTTTTATCTTGTATTGAATGGGCATATGTCCATTCTCATAAAAACAATTTTTTTATCTTGTATTGAGTGGGCATATGCCCATTCTCATATAAGAATCATAGAAGAAAAATAAACTCAATATAGAAAGAAAGAAAAATTTAGATGTGATTTATTTTAACTATGGGGTAGTGTGCATTTGAATGTTGTATATTTTACATATTTTGATCGTGTTGATGTGTGTGTGTGTGTGTGAAAAATGTTTAATTATAATGTGGATTTATTTGCATAGAATATGAGCTATTTACAACATAAAATGATGGTAATAAATGAATTGTTAAGAGATAGTCTATAAAAAACCAATTTTAATATATTGTTATGAGAAAAAATCAAGCCAATATATATATATATATATTTATGTATATGATATTTTAATGCTTTTTATTAGATCTTAGAACCAGGGGATTGGAGGGATCCCACCCACATACATCTAAACCTATAACACCCCAAATGACCTACCCAAACCAACAAAGATAAAAACTCCTACATTTAACCATATAGGAAACTGAAGGAAATGACATACGATGATTACATACAAAAAAAAACCTAAAGAAGAAAAAAATTCAATTGTCTAACTAAATGGCATCCACCTTAGTAATATGATGATTGGGTTTCGTCTTCTTCATACAACCAGTAGTATCACTAGCCCGAGTAGTCCGAAGTAGAAAGTTATATGAAAGCCCCAAATTCTTACGAAACCTTTCCTCAATCTCTGACTCCAGAACCAATGGCACTGACAGCTCTAACAAATTATTTTTTTTTATTTTACTACCACCGAAATCCCAATCGAGCACACCCTATGAACATCCACCACAAATTGCACAATTTCCACATTCCTTGATGACAAAACAACAATGACATATCGAGTGTCAACTAAAGAAATCCCTTCTTTTTCCATGACAGGATGTGGCTGAGCTAGGTAAAATCCTCCAATGCTTTATCAACTTAAATCAATATTAGGGTTCGATAAAATGAAGAGAAATTTCATTGATTTACGCCTTACTCCTCCAAACCAAAAGAATATGAGAAAAAAACTAGGACCCCAACTCAAAATTCACTCTAGCCCTTATAGAAGTGGCCACATACTCTTCGTAGTATCTATTATCACCATATATTTCAACAACCAATCCTAGCGCATCGGCACATCATCCGATCTTAGCTTGGAAACTCACTTGAGGCGTGTACCGACACAAAGTCCCTCCTTTATGTGAGCTTCATGAGAATGTTCCTTCTTAACACAAGGATGTAATATAACCAAACAAGTGCATTCATTCATGGAATTTAAGATATAAGCACTAACTCCTAGCCTAATGCATTCCAAGCATAGATTAACATGATCAACTAAAGGAAATTAGAATCAACCCATGAGCATCATCAAGAAAAATCATAACACACACATGAACATAAAGGAAAAATACACAGATCAAGATCCATCACATGAGTGTTTTATAATCACTTCATTATATTCATAAGACAAAATATGAAAGCCAAGATTACATCAAGAGATTTCCATTTGTGGAAATGTTCACACTAATAAAGCTTACTTTACATCATAGAGCTCGCCATTAAATTATTTTCACACACCATCCTACTCCCTATCTATCTTTAATTATCTATCCCTTCCTCTCTGAAAACCATCATACCCATATAATCATCATTCTCCTTCCATCTTAACCACTCATCATCACATGTGAAGGCCTGATGGAATCTTTTCATCATTTCTCTACCACTACCCAAGAATATGCCAGGTGTCACCATGCATTTCCTTCAATCAAGTGACTTATAGAATGCATGTCCTAGCCGATCCTTAATAACCATGACTCCTTATTCTTTCATGAAAACCATATTGACACCATGGAATATACTTTCCTTGATTCAAAAGTCTCCATATCTTATCCACATCTCGTATCTCGATTTCTTTTCCATTATCTCTATATGCTTGTCTTTTCCAGTTGTACAAAACATACTAAGTCCTGACTCCATTCTTCCCTAGCATGAGCCTTCATGCCTCTATAATAATTAATTCTAGGTGTGCCTTCGTACCATCTTTTTGCATGCCACAAGGCTTTGCGCCTTAGGTACTTTGTTACTTTTAGGGGTTTAACATCACCCCAAACTAAACCGGTTGCCATCTCGGCAAACCTACATGTTTCCCGAAACACAAATTCTATCAATCGAATACTGTTGAAAAGAATAAAGAATAGAGGTTAGGAGAGAATCTGAATAAATTATTTGAGGAATGGGAGTGGATGTTATGTGACCAATTAGAGGAGTTTATGGAACTCCACATCTGTCGCGTCCTTTAATTTTTCCCAGACCTTCAACTTTGATAATACCTTACCTGATGCTTCACCTATGACACTTGGTACCTAGTCTGGGGTGATTACTTCTAGCTTCCCTCCTGATGTGTTAATAGTCACCCATAACTCTCCGTAGACACCCTCAAACTCATCCATCCATTCAGTAATGGAGTCTCGAAGTTCTTCGATTCTAAAATCTATCTTTTCACGCTTTATCTTGATTTTCTCCTTTTGGGTCGTGGTGTTAATGACCAATTATACATGCTCCTCCTTATTGGTGGGGATGGTATCCTATAATGCTTTAAGGTATGTCTCTTCCTCTATCACCCATGCATTGATAATTTAATCACATTTTCTACAGCTCTTCAAGCCCTTATCTTCCAATATATTCACCTCATTGAGTTGGGAGAGAAAATATTCCAACTCCATGATTCAAGATTTAATTATGACCTTTTCTTCTTCTTTATCCTTTTAGAGATTTGTAATTTTAGGGCCCATGCCATCCTTGATGTTAATGAGTAACATGCACATGAGGTCCTCAAGGTAATCCATCTCATCCCCATAATCGGTCTTAGCTTGGGTCACCAACACTAGACATTATCCTGAATGTTTCTCATGAGGTCACACTCGCCATACACCTCCTTTTCCTGCACCTATTCTCCCCTTAACCTATGGAAAAACCTATATATTTCCATCTCTTTTCTCTTCCTCTTTACAATCAAGGTCTAAACAGTGGCCCCAGTATCGAGACTACACCAGATTACCTCTAAAGACATATTTTACAATGCATTACATGCCTGCTCATTTGTGAGGTGGTTAGGATCCACCACTTTATATGTATCTCCTCCCTTATTCTTCAAGTGAACAATATCAATTACATGATTTTTCTACCTCAAACTCAGGTTCCTCGATGTGGTAGTGCATGCTCTAGTTGAGCATCTTCCTAATCCTGGCACACCCCCATCTTGGTCCATTAAATACCAACCATGCAACTTTTTTGGTGGGAGGGTGGCCTTGAATATTACGCGTAAGACATTCATGGGGTCATCCACATAGTCCATATGTGGGGAAATGGGTGTCCAATTCTTCCTTGTATCTTTGCACTTGGTTCTTTTCTTCTTCACCCCATGGGTGAATCCCTTATCCTCCTTTATAGTAAAGGAGTCCCCTTCATCTCCCTTTAGGATGGTGTTCTATGGGTTAGTGGCCCGCGTGCTAGAATCTTATTAGCCCCTACAGATTGTTCTTCTCCTTCTCCTCATGGCTCTCCTACATTTTTTCTCTCTCGACCTCTTGATTCTCTAGTTCTACTTCCAATTCCACTTTGAAAGCGGTGGGATATTTTTCCTTCCTTCCTCCGAGCTTGTATTGGGGTTTGATGCATCGGTATATTTTGTCTTTTTTCTTTGGGATCTTCCTTTTATTCCTCCTCCTCATTGTTCCTTGTAAATGAAGCCTCGGTGCCACACTATACCGAAGTGCTTGCACCCTTGCTACCATCATCACGTGTAGTACTTCCTGTTTCTATAGGTATCTAACCTTCCTTCATATTTTTCTTCTTCCTATTCCTCTTCCTCTTGCACTGATTTCATGGGAGAGATTGGCATCTCTCATGGTTTTGGAAAGGAGAGTCTCAGTAACTCCACCTTAATCCCTCCTTTAGATTTAGAGAAAATTTCTAAAACACTCGATGGACATAACCCTTTATGATAACGCTGAATTTTGGGTGTAATTTTAGGAAATTTGGTTCCAAAACTTCAACATAGGTAGGTCAAGCACCATACATATATGTAGCACACAATGTGTGGACATTAGCATCCACCTTTTCTACATCAAAAATCAACTTCTGTGAGTCCTTGATCCAGTTGATGGTGTACTTCATATATCCGGAGGTGAATGTGAAGGGGAGTTTGCACCATGGCCCTATATTTCCTTTGGCCATCATAAACTTGGCTAGATAGAAATTTTGGGTAACGTAAAATTTTACCTTGTCTCCAAAAACTTGTGGTAACTCATGGGGGATGTGCCACTCATTCTCAAAATCCCCACGCAAATGCTCAAACCATTTATTCATCTAAGCCTTGTAAGCACTCGAGATGGTCCCATCGTAGGTGAACTTTGTGAATTAGACTGTAGGGGACACATGCATAGGTGAGTGAACCCACATGTTCTCATCTAGTCCATTTGAGACACCAATCTCCCAGAACACAATCAATAATAGGATGGAGGCCCAAGTGATCTTTTCTTCTACTTCATTCTATACCTGTTCCTCTTCAATGATGCCATTCACAATGAATTAGGAAAATTTGTAGTATGCCCTCTTGGATACCCTATAGGACATGTACAGGAACCTTTGGTTAATGTACATCTACCTTTACAATGTTCCCAATTTACAGCTAATGAGATAGGAGGTGACTCAAATGTTGGGTCTAGGAGATCTATAATTACTTGTGCTACCCCCTTTCTCATAGTTTAGATTTTTCACCAGCTCCTCAATATTGTTAGTGGCACATAAATCAAGTGTCATATCCTCTCTAGTGTTATGTAGGATCGCAACCATCTGAATCAAATGTCTTGTGATACTCATTCTTCTTCCCACAAAATAGAAGAAATCATGTGCACCGTGAAATTATCCACCTAAAAGTGGGATAGGTTTTGCAAAGAAGGGAAACTCCCATATCTCGCAAAACTCTAATCTTTTGTTGTGCTTGCTGCATTGAGTCATCAACCTTAGGTTTTCCAAGCTCATCCACCATAAGAGTATCCAAAATTACGTCTACATGCATCTACTTTTCATTATCAGATGTTTTGTGGTTGTATTCACTGATCTTACATTTATATATCTTTGAGCTCCACTTTTCGGCCTTAATAACTCTAGGAGGGTATTGCATCTCCAAGTAAATATCCACAAGATCCTCCTTTTCCACCACTAGTTTCTTTGTTCGAGCCTTCTTTGGTGCCATCTCCCTCTCCTTTTTTGCTCATGCCCTAGGTGTTATGTTCCTCTCTTTTGACTACCCTAACTCAACAACTTCCCTGCTTCTCTTTCATGCCACCTCCTTCCTTCTTTGTTGTCTTCTTCCCTCTATATTATGTCACAGATTTTACTACGCAGCTTTACACAAGTCCACTAGTTCATGATAGTATTGTTATCCAAAATTCACCCCCAGGGTAATTTTGATAACATGCATTAAATTCTCAAGTCCCAGGCAAAATAGATTGATTCAGGGAAAAAATCATGTTTCTAGGGTCCCCTCAGATTTTTTCTAACTCCCTGTCTAAGAAGAAAAGAGCAAGTTCTGAGAAAAGGTGAAAAAGTTGCAGAAAACAAGCTTGGGCCAGAAAAAATCATGAAAAATGGCTAAGTCCTAGTCCTCACAACAGTCGGGACATGAGGGACATCTAGGCGCGAATTGGCCAAAAGGCCGCCAGAGCGCGTTGTAGAGCAAAGGGAACATCCAGGCCGTCGGGGCCGACGCGGGGACGCGAAAGCTAGTTCGCCAAAGGAGAAGAAAATCGACTAACTACTAAGCAAAGACAGTTGGGACATTTGGACCATGAGGACGCGAACGACACGAACCACCGGATCAACCGAAAACGAGAACTTTTGCCTTTGGGACAAATTGGGACAAAGGGACGCGTGGGGCGCGGATAGGCAAGGAGCTGAAAGTCAATCAAATTACACCACGTGTCATCGGCAGATAAGGGACAAGGAATCCCATTTCGGGTGGATCGAAATTTTTTGTCACAGAAAGCACTGGGACATCCGGGACAAATGGATATGGTGGACGCGAAAAGCCGGCAGACCCGCGGACCAACCAAATCATGACACGTGTCACAAGGGGAAGCGTCCAAATGACAAAGGGTGAGGTTTGAAGGGTCAGCCCGAGCCAATCATAAGAGGAAACGTGTCCAAAAGTTCAAAGCATGGAGCTTGGGGAGGATTTGGAAAATTTGGCCAAGTTTCGCCAAAAGCTAAAAGTAAAGGTCTACCCCGCGCCCTGTCCTCCAATCAATGCATGCCACGTGTCCTAAGTGGCGGGGGCGCGGAGGAAAAGTGAAAATGTTCCAAAATCACAAAAAAGTCAAAACTTTCAAGGAAAACCCATGGGACAGGGAAGGAGAGAAAATTACGCATCCAATCAGTGCTTGACACGTGTCATCCAAGTGGTAGAGCACGGGAAAAGATTTCAAAATCTGTTTTCTGCTTTGTGCCCTAAATCTTCAGATCGACATATCTTTCGATCCAGAGCTCGATTTACACGTTCTTTATATCAACGGAAAGATTATGAAATTCTCTATATGATTCCGGGGTTAATCTTGGATTTTGGTGCATTTTGGAGAGAGAAAATTCAGAAATGGCTCTGAGGCATGTTCATGGCCAGAAGTGACATTTCAAAGAACCAAATTTAACGCTTGAATGGGTCGCATTCTCCTGCAATTCACCAAAATTGATAGGGTATGGGTTTTTAAGGTATCCCATGTAGTTTTAATGCATCTGCAGACAAGGAGGAATGGGCTCTCACGTTTTTTGTACGTTTCTGTCTCCTGGGCTCGACCCATGCAATGTAAAAGCCAGATTTGGCTCATTTCTAGGGGGAACATTTTTTGGACATAACAACTTCTTCTTTCACCTCCAGCAAGTGATTGTTTGAAGAATCAGACCTCTCCAAATACTGTAATAGTTTTTACCTCTCTGAGGTTGTAATGCAGTGATTTTGACACTGGAAATGATAATGCAAGCCTTGTGAATGAGTTTCAGTCCTTTGTTTGTATTGTTTGCTTCATTTCAGATCCTAAATTATATCTTATCATCCGTGTATGTTTTATGCTGCAATCTCTGGTTTGTGTCTATTTGCATGATAGAAATAGAAATGTTTCACCACTCCTTTTTGGTGCATCACCACCTTTAGTTAGTTTCAATTTTTGCACTTCTATCCCTGTCTCCTTGCAGTTTAGAATAGGATTAGGATCTAAACCTCTGTAGTTATGCAAGCATTAGATCTAAATCAGAGGAGTTTGAGGAACCAGCCTCTAATCTAGAGATTCCTCTCTCGCCTCACAAGTCCCACACTTGGAGAGAGGTTTCCATGTTGTGCAATCACACTAGATGCTAGAGTGATCAACCTAGAAGCCCGATCTACATCCGGGGTGCCTTTGTGAGTCTGTAGAACAAGTACTTCACATTGCTCTTCTTTGTAAAAGCTTCATCGCACTTTGAGCTTGGGAGAACAAAAGAAATTCTCTAAGGAAAATTAGTCAAAATGACTATTCATATCTCTTATTTATACTTTATCAATGCCTTAGAGTTCCTCTCGACCATGTGTCCTAATGTCACTTTTTGATAAATTGTGTTATTTCAATTAATAAAAATTTCCACAACTTCCCCTCATGCTTTGTAACTATAACCTTTAGGCACTCCAATACCACTTAAACTACCACATAACTCCTTTTCACCCATCTATGTGCCAAATTACATAACCTCTGTGTTGTCTACTAAGTAGTTCCCTATAATGTTGCCTATCTTATGTCATACCACGTGATCCTTCCCTTCTTGTGGTCTTTATATTATTTCAACCCACCTTCATAACTACACAAATTTACGCATCTTATCCATTACATTTCTTGTTCTTTTGTCTTCGCGTTAATTTTCCCAACAGTCCACTATTGAAGTTGTTGTCCACCGTGTTCAATATATCTTCTACCTCATCCAACATAAAAATGCATGAACGGTCCCTTGTGCATAAAACCTCTTTCAATGCAATTAGCCACTAGAGCACAAATGCGTAACACGAGCCGAGAATGAAGACAAAGGAAACAACCAAAAGGAATAAAATAAATCTAAACTAATTGGTAAAAATTCCTTATTCTTATGTAATGCCCCTAACATGGTTGATATCTATGATGACTTCGTATTCAAAGTTGTAAATTTTGATATGTGATTCTTTTCAAAGATGATTTACTCTTGTGAATTAAGAAATTATTTTTGTTGTAGATAATATGTTATCTGATGGAAATAGATACCATTCTAACATATTTATGCTGAATTAAAACTAAAGTATTTCATTCCTTCTTATGTTGAATAATTCACTGCATGTGGAGAGGATAAATTGGTTCATTTTAAGCTAGTTCATAGTTTTGTTGCACTTGAGATTATTTTTTAGCATTCATAACCTCTATTGTAGGATAGTTATACCTTGGATAAATTTTAGTGATCTAAGGCATGCTTTCAATTTCATGAAATTTTGGTCATCTTGACCAAGCTAGGAAGATTAAGGGGTCTCTAAACTTTGGTTGTCTTGAAATCTTGGGTGAACTTTTTTGCGCATGTGCTTCATATGTGATCTTTGAATGACATTCTGATTCTTCTTTTGGTAAGTTTTAATTTGAAATTTTTAGCTTTGGCTAAAGGAACCTAATTAATCTATGATCCTAATATGGTAATCCTATCCTAAGTTGTAATCCTATCCTAAGTTACTAGGTTCTTTTATTAATGTGGAATGTTAATAAAAAGGAAAGCCTTAGACTATACTAATAAAATTAACCTAAGGACCTAAGTTAGTTCCTAAACTAATATTATGAATCTAACATAGATTTGGGATAACATAAGGGGACATATGGGACTGTATGCAAAGGCAAGTCAGTGACACCAACCTCAATGTATTTATGAGGATTTATTGGGCATTAAAACTCATCGTATATGCCAAATTTTGTGAAATGCATGAAAGAAAATATGAGGTCGAGTTGGCACCTCTGCTAAAGTGTTAGTTACATGAAATTTTAAATTTAGTAATGGCTAAATACAAGTTGGAAGTGGCGGGAGATATGGAAGGAATTTCAGTCTTGTTTGGCATTTAATATTCTTGGCAATAGCGAAAAACACCTAGGAAGTAGGGGAAGTTGGAAGGAAGAAGGGTTTTCGGTTTTGCATTGTTCATTTGGTTTTTATGAGCTTCTATCTCTACATGTGGTTTTCATTTCGAACCTTCAATTTGAATCCTTGCATGCTAATTTTTCTTGCATGGTGGTGATGGTTAAGGAAATATCACTAAGAAGTTATAAGAAGAAGGAGAATAAGGTTTTTGAGCTGGTTGTTCAAATTTTTGTGGAAAGAATTATGTCGAGGCTCTGTTTGAAGATTTGCAAAAGGAATGAAGGACAAGATCTCTATCACTTAAGTCTTATGATTTTATTTAAATGATTCATTAAAATAACTCTTCTTCTTTCAAAACTTTCCAATTCTGAATTTATGTTTTTCTTCTTATTCTTCAATAGTGTTTTGATTATTCATAGAATGAAATATATGATTATGTTCTTTTTATGAGGAATATGAGATATTTTTGTCATATTGGTAGTTTTGATTAACTTATTTATAGTGGAACCTTCTTGGAAATAGAAAGGATCTGTGTTGTTCTCTAAGAATGTTTACCTAGACTAAAGATTGCATATGCATTAATATTAGTCCTGGTTCAGGGTTGGAATCTATATAGGTTTGGTTCTAATGTTTTCCTTATTAATATGAATGAAGTTTAATAGTATAGGAGACTTTGTTTTGGTGGTTTTAGATTTACACCTTCATTCAGGATAATCTGGTATTCTACATTTTGGTATGTTTTTCTTGATAATGGAAGTGCGGAACCCTTATTTAGTTCATCCTGTCATGATTGTATTTTTAATATTTGCAAGGAATATCCAGTTCATGTTTAAACCTGTAGTACACTTATTTTTGGGTTCATTTCAAAATTAATTTATATTAAGTCTTTCCTCTTTTTATTGAACCTTGTTTGGATAAGATGAACAAAAGGAATGACTCGAGAAATTGTTAGGTTCTGTTATGTTGAATTTACTTCTTATTTTTGTAAACCCACTTTGGGTGTTTGGTTTTCTTAGAAAATATTTTGATCTTGGAAATTTATCTTGAATTTTTGAATTTTGAATAACTCTTGATTGAAAGGAGGTTATTCGAATGATCTTTATTCCTTCTTTTTTTGAAGATTGTTAGTTCTTTGGGAGACTAGCTTTGACCTTGGTCTGGGTTGTTCTCCTTTCTTTTCGTCACTGAGTTTACATGGAATTGAATCAAATCATTTGTTTATTTGGTTTATCCATGTTTGGAGATAGTATCTTTCATGGAGTAAGAACAGAAAGGTAAAACTATTAAATGTCTTAATTTATGTTCCTTTTTACCGATTTGTTAATGGTTACTTAATTTTGGGCTACATTGGTGCTTCAGGTAAGAGTTTATTGATCTTATGTGGGTATTCCATGTTGTTTAAGCACTTGAAGTGAATTTCTCTTGAGGGAGTCTATTTTGTTTCATTTTTCATCCATATTTGCATAGAGTAGTGATAACTCTTCCTTAGATGAATCTGGTTGGTTGATGAGACTACAATCTTACTCCTGTCCTTTTGTTCATGAGTTGGGAAAATTGGGTCTGCATGGGTGTTTATTTGCATTCCTTTCTCTATAACAGTTATACTATCTTGAATCTTGATTTGTTATGATGTCTTTGAGATTGTGACTCTAATGAGACTCTTGTAGGACATTTTTTCATGTTATCTGTTATTTGTTGTTGCATTTGTATCTGGATCCTTCATTATGATGAGTCCCATTAGTTGGATAAGATTGGGATCTATTATAAAGTTCATAATGGACAGTAAGTCTTTGAAATTATCATTATAAAATAGTATACTATTCTAATAAAATGGGAATACTTAGCTTATCCGAAACCGTAGTATTGAGTTCTATTTGGGATGAAGTGATGGCCTTTAAAGATAATTTTATAATATAGATGTTTTTGGAAGACTGAATTATTTGTTTTGTAATTATTACTTAGGATCCAATTATGAAATGAGTTATGGTTTTCTCGAAACTTTGAAATGAGTTCTATTTGACTTGTTTTAATTGTTAGTTGAATAAACCATCCTTACCTAGAATTTTGAGTCGTATTCTTGACCGAACTAATTTTACACTCTATGATGAGCCCGGTTATAGAAATGATTGTTTGATGGGATGTAATTTGATTTCTCGGTTGATCTTTCGGTTTCTATTAAGGTGACAACTTCAAATATCAAAATAGGATACTTATTTCATAAAGGTAGTTTTGCATATCCTTGTACTTCTTTATCTTCTTGAAAAATTAGAATAGGTTAAGGAAATTAATTTTGAACTTGACTAGAAGATAAGATTTGGATTGGAAAATAATAATTTCGCCCTACTTTATTACAATTGTTTGGATTTCTGGCATGTTGAAATGAGTTCATATGGATTGGGAAATATAATTAATTATGTTGATGTAATTAGTCCTTACTTATACATTACTTATAGATTTCATAATCTTTCTCTCTCATTGGTTTGTAATCTTTTGGAAAGGGTCTATCTGTTTATCTTATTTTTTGATTTCAGAGTTGTTTCATAAATAACAGGGTTCTTTTTATGAAACAATTAGATAAAAGCACAATGTTTTAAGGTTATAGTGCTTATCATGCTCAGTTCAAATGAACTGACTCATGCTAAAAATTTTGCAAATGGATTTCGTAAATATGAAAGGAGAAAGACATATAGAAAGTTACATCTATTTTACTAAAGAAATTGTCTCTTTGTTATGATGATTATGTAGCATCATTACTTGAGATGTACTTTTTTTGGAAAAGGAAAATGTAATAAAACTAGTTTTATATTGTTTTAATGACACTTTGTAATCCCTAAAATACTTTTGTAATTAGTGAATGGATCACTCCCTTTTTGATAAATAAATGGTTTGATGATTGTTGATTTCTACTTTATTGTGATACCTTCATTGGCATAAATTGGGATGTATTATTATTATGTAATATCTTTAATGAAGGGGAAGATAGGTATTTAAGTGTTATGGGATTTGGAAACTTAATAGTTATTATATTTATAAGAATTTGGTTTAGGATCTGTAATATTAGTTGGTTCATTACTCATAAAAGAGATGCAACTAATAGTTGATACTCTTGAATAGATCCTTAAATAATGGAAGGGAATATGAATGAATTATATAGATATATGTATGAATTCTTGATTGTATTTAAAACATATGTAATATGTTTTCATAATTGGACATTAGTCCTTGATAAAGGAAAAATGATATTTTCCTTGAATCAATCATTGAAACTTATTTGAAGATCTTGTTAAAGTGTTATATGAGAATGGTTGATTTAGTTCTTTCTTAGGCAGATTTCTTAAATCAGATGTAAATGCTTAAAAGGGAACTAAAGGGGATTTAGAATTCATCTTTATGAAGTCTAAAATGAAGATATTTATAAACATGTTTTAAGCTAAGGCTAAAATAAGATAGGATCTAATGAACACATTTTCATAACATTGAGATCAATTAAGTCGTTATATGATATAAGCTATTTCATTTAAAGAAAAACTAACATGTAATTTGAATGGTTAGGAAATCATATTTTACCTGCATACCTACCTCTCATGTAATTACAACTTGTAACATTTTAGGTTAAATGATGCTTAGTTGAATCTTAAAGCATTGTAATCATTAATCTTTAAGACAATGATTAAATGGGTTAATAAAATTGTAATCTTAAGTATGTTAGTCCAGTTGAGGAAACTCAGTTGGATGTTGGAACACATCAACTACAACATAGTACCTTCATAATGACAGAGTCATTACGAGGATACTATGATGTAGTTTTTATGTCTCAACACCCCACTTAGTTTGTTTTCCTTGATTGACATAAGTTTAAGACTAGATCACAGTTCCATCCTAAACAGGGATAGAAGCATTATCTAGTGTTGAGGTCAACTCATATAGAATTAAGGTAACTAGACACACCCAATCAACATAAGTCAATTGAGTATGTCTATGTATCTTTAGTCTCTCCAAGTAGTCTTCCCCACTAGTGCATGTTGTTGCCCTTATCTAGTGTGAAACCTTGAATCAGATTGAACTAACAAGAGTTAGGAAATACCACTCTATATAAAAAAACTAGTTTGGTGAGGGACATATTCCATTAGACGAGTATGCCATCTATTAATTTAAACATTCTAAACATATTTAGAAAATTTGGCTAAAGTATCGCAAGTTGTTGGTTGCATTGTCCTATGTCACCTAGTCTAAGATGCAAAATTTCAGATGAATATCGTAACATATATTCATATAGGCTTCTTAGATAGAACACTTGGGTGCCCCTAAAAGGGTAAAGGAACCAAGTATACCTAGTATACACATTATTAAGTTAACATGAGAGATCGGTTTAATACCAAGTCATGAAATGAGAGATCAATGTTTCACCGAGTCATTTACAGCTACATATGGTTTTCTGTTATGAGATGGATTGGCATTGGAATGTGTGTTCTAAATTGTATTAATTTAGAATAGAGAACATTGTGTATGAAATTTTTTTAAAAGAATTCTATTGTATCTAATGTCTTAAAATGAGAATATTACATCTTGGTATCAGAGATGAAGGTTGCATCTTTTGGACCTATTGAGTCCATATCTGATAAAAAAATAATTTTATTGCTTATAGAAAATTTTTATAACAAAGGGAGATGTTGCAAATAACCCACCTCCAAGTGGAGATGTAGCTACCACACAAAATCTTCATGAGATTGTTGCTACCCTGTTGGACACAAGAGATTTTTGGATGCATTTGAACAACAAGTTATGGGTAATGAGGAGGAGGAAGAAGATGCTGGTAATAAAATCAGCCACCTCATGGGGACAACACCAATATTGGAAATTTGGGTGTTGATAATAATAATGTTGCGAATGCAAATGCAAATGTACCCAATCAGCCTGAAAATAAAAGGTAAGATTAACAACTGAACTCACAAATGACATAAAAAGGATAAGTCCACCAAAGTTTGATGGCACTACACTAGGGGATGGAGTTAAGAACTGCTCAGCAAAATGGAGAATTAATTTTCTATAAGGAACTTCTCAGAGGAAACAAAAGTAGTATGGGGAGCTTATCATCTTTCCCATGAGGCATCCTCCTGGTGGGACAATTGTAAGGCTGAATTAAACATTGATGAATCAAGCATCACTTGGGATTAGTTTAAGAGTTATTTTAGGAAACGTTGGCTACCAAAACTCTATTATGATTAAAAGATGACTAAATTTTAGAACTTAATTCAGTAAAGTTAAGTGTAATAGAGTACTGGGAGAGGTTTACTAAAATTCTTAAGTACGTTCCTCAATATAAAACCGACGAGAAGCTAAAGATATGAAAGTTTATTATGTGATTAAACCCTATCATAGGGGGTTAGGTATATGTTCACAACCCAACCACCATGGAAGGACCACCATGGAAGGGGTTGTAGAAAAATCCATTTAGTAGGAACAAAAATTAAAAGCAATTTATTCCGATATGGAAGAGAATAGAACTAAAACTCCTAATTCTTCTTCATCTCTTGAACCCAAAAAAAGGGCATGGAAACATTTTGGTACTAAAAATAAATTTTTAACTGATAACAATAAGAAATCAGTAGCAAATAAACATGCTGAAAATGTTTGAAAAAGTTTTGTTAAGAACAATAACAATGGACAAAAGTCCTATGGAGGACAAAACAGTAATTTCAGGGCTGGAAATAAATTTGAACCTAAAAGAGGACATGTAGGGGGTTGCTAAAACTGTGGTAAGGATCACTATGCAAATCATTTCCCTCTAATGAAAGATGAAAGCAATCGGAAGAATAAGATACATGATGCATGAGTTTGATAAACAAGATGAAAAGTAAGTTACGCCTATAAAAGTGCCAAGTAAATTATTTGGTATACTTCTTACTATAATTTTTTATAATAGAGATACTAAATTCTTTATTTCTAGTAAATTAGTTGTTAAACTAAAAATAAAAACTAGAATAATTGAAAAATCTTGGGTATTACATTACGGAAATAATGTTGTCCATACTATTAGTAAATGTCTTTTTGGAGCCATCCTTGAATTACCTAGTTTTTTCACCAAGTAGATATTTATGTTTTTTAATATTGGTAAATAGTTTTTGAAAGGGACTATACCTTGTGTACAAAAAGGAGGCCTAAAATCCTGAATAAGAGAGAGGAGCAGAGAAGCCAGTATCAAAGCACAAAAGTTACAAAGAAAGAACACCGAAGCCTAGAAACAGCAACACAAACGAGACTTAACAGCAAAACAACGG
This sequence comes from Taxus wallichiana var. yunnanensis, assembly GCA_018340775.1. Taxonomy (NCBI): domain Eukaryota; kingdom Viridiplantae; phylum Streptophyta; class Pinopsida; order Cupressales; family Taxaceae; genus Taxus; species Taxus wallichiana. The sequence continues at coordinate 184,577,290 of CM031243.1, read as the reverse complement.
CAACAAAACAGCAAGCCTACAGCCAAGAAGCAGTAGTAAAACTGGACTACTTCTTGGCCGCTTGATCAATACTCATCTTTACTTTTTTCCAAGCATGATACATACCTGGCCAAGTGGTCATATGAGCATGAGATCCATGTTATCGAGCTCCTCTCTGGTTCTTTTACTCTCTTTCTCATTGCCCCAAAGAGTAATCGGGACACCGCTGAGCTGCGAAACACTTCTTGCATGACCTTCGATGAATTCCTCTATGGCCCTGAATGCTGCAATATTATACTCATGCCTAGTCTTCGTTTTCCCAAGGCGGGAGTCTAGGGAGGTCAGTTTTTTGTATATTTCATCAAGTCAAGCATTGCCAATGCTCCTTCTCCTCAATGCTTTTTTTGCCTTTTTGCTTAGCAAGATTTTTTACCTCATCCTTCAGCAATTTAAGCTCAGCCTCTAAGGCCTCCAATCTTCTAGAAGGGTTATCCGTTGGTGCCGCCTGGGGACTGGCACTACTAATGTTCAGCAGATCACGAGCAATGTCATCCAAAGGTTCATCCCCCTCAGCAGTAGACTCAAGGTTGAGTCTCCTAGAAGCCCTGGTGACACGTTTAGAAGTAGAGACAGTGTGGGTGGCAGGGGCAGCAGCAGGAGGAAAAGAAGGAGAAGCATGAGCAGCCTGCATGGGGGCATCAGCACCGGAGGCGGGGGCAGCAGCAGGGACAGCAGGGGAGACAGGACTGGCAGCAACGGAGCCCAACAAAGCCAGGCCGGGAGAGGAAGGGAGACCGGGGAATTTGATAAGGCAGTGCTTGTGAATAAGCAGAATAAGCCCTTGGTGAAGGGGAACCGCCCGGGTATGCTTCTGGAACTCCAAAATGGAGCGCTCAAGAGAGTTTAACAGATAGTGGGGGAAGCAAACCAACCTACTCCTACGAAAGTGATTCAAAAAGACAAGGTGCTTGGCAGGGACAGTAACAAACCTGCCTTCCAAGGATATGTAGCGAATCATCATGCGGGTGACTTCATCATACGGAGAAGGAATTGAATTAACAAGGCACTCCACGGTGTTGAATATAAGCTTCTCCTCCTCCTCCACAAATCTTCTCTCTTGACCTCTTTGATAACCCTCTTGTTGAAGAAGCGGTATCCTTCCAAGCCGAGGCCGTCGCTTGGCCATGAGTTCGTCATTAATAAGAATCTTCTACCCTCCATAGTCGACCATCCTCTCATTCCACTCCTTGGAAAGCGAACAGAGATGCTTTGATCATGCCCTTGCACTCTCTCCACAAAGTTGGTGAATCCGCCAATACTAAGAATGTTCCGAGCTCGTGTTATCTTTCCAAATGTGGTCTCGCACACGGCTCAATCTGGCAGGAGGCCCTCCCATCTTCACAAGGATGTGCTTTGGTTACAACAATTTTCAAAATACCTTGGGGTCATATGATATCATAATAGGTGTTAACTGGCTTTCTCATCATAAATAAAAAGTTGATTGTTTTGAAAAACACATTATTTTTCTTAATGATCTGTAAAAACAATAGACATCCAAGGGGTAAAATGAGAAATTTATGTTACGAAATTGTCGTGTATGTAACCAAAAAGGACAAAAATAAAGGTTACACTTTTTATGCAATAAAAATTTATGAAACAACTAAAGGGGATAGTGATTTCTTGGAAAAATTTTGCTATTAAGATATTTCAGCGATGTGTTTCTAGAATAACTACCCGGTCTTCCACCTAAATGAGAGTTTGAATTACACGATTGAAATAAAACTGGGACCCGAGCCTATTTCAAGGGACCTTATTAAATGACTACAATTGAACTAGTAGAGATTAAAGCAAAGTTACAAGAACTATTTTCTAAGGGTTTGATAAGACCGAGTGTCTCGCCTTGGGGAGAATTTGTAATTTTTGTGAAAAAGAAAGATGGGACATTTAGATTGTGTATTGATTATAGGATGTTAAACAAGGAAAAAATAAAAATAGATATCCACTTCCTAGAATTAATTATCTATTTGATTAGATGCGTGATGCATCAATATATTCTAAGATAGACCTTCATTATGGGTATCACCAGTTAAGAATCAAAGATGAATATATTCATAAAACAACCTTTAGAACAAGGTACAAACATTATGAATTTACAATTTTACCTTTTGGTTTGACAAATGCACCTACAAATTTTATGAATTTAATGAATAATATCTTTCAAGAATACCTGACAAGTTTGTACTTGTATTCTTGGATGATATTATTATCTATTCTAAAATCATTGATGAGCATCATGAGCATTTGAAAATAGTACTTGAAATCTTAAGAAAGAGAAGGTTGTATGGTAAGTTGTCCAAATGTTATTTTTATGAAATATAAGTGCACTATTTAGGACATGTCATAAGTAAGGATGGAATAGTAGTTGATCCATCAAATATTGTTTCCATAACTAAGTGACCTACACCTAAGAATGTACATGAAGTCAAAAGCTTCATGGGGCTTGTTGGTTACTATAGAAAGTTTGTTAAGGAATTTTCAAAAGTCGTTGCACCGATAACTTCATTACAAAAGAAAGATAAGAAATTTGTGTGGAGTGATAAATGTGAATCAACATTTAAAACTCTTAAGGATCAATTAACATCTACACCTATTTTGTTGTACCTGATCCAAATGGAAACTTTATGGTAGTTACAGATGCTTCCAGTGAAGGACTCGAGGGTATTCTATTACAAAATGAACATGTTATAGCATATGAGATCAGAAAACTCAAGTTACATGAGTTGAATTATGCTCCCCATGACCTAGAGCTTTCTTCCATAGTTCATACACTTCAAGTATGGAGACATTATCTTTTAGGAAGACCTTTTTAATTAAAGACTAATCATCTTGGGCTGAAGTATATTTTCACTCAGCCAAATTTGAATGCAAGACAACGAAGATGGTTAGAGTTTTTGTCACAATATGATTTTGACATAAGTTACATAAAAGGAAAAGAAAATAGAGTGGTAGATGCACTAATTCATAGGAAACATATTTATGCACTTATAACTTTGAGAACTTAGTTTAAGGATGAGGTAAAAAGTATCATGGAATATGATTTTCACTTTCAACAATTAAAAAAACTTCTTGCAAATCCAAATGACGTAATATATAAATGTTTTAACTTCAATAACAAAGGAATTTTGAGATATGAAAAGTGGGTGTATGTACCTTCAGGAAATGAGTTAAGGAAAAAGTTAATGATGGAATTTCATAATTCACCTTACTCAGACATCCCAATATTACAAAAATGCTTGCTGATGTAAAACAAAATAATATTTGGAAAGGGATGAAAAAATACATAACTCACTTTATGTCATGTTGCTTAGAATGTCAATGTGTTAAGGTTAAGCATATGCACCCAGATGGTTTATTATATCCTCATAGCATACCATAATATAAGTGGCAGGTAATTAGCATGGATTTTGTTCAAGGGATGCCTATGTCAAGAAATAAACATGATGTTATTTTAGTTGTTGTTGATAAAATGACAAAAGTAGCACATTTTATTGTTGGTAATATTAAGGATGATTCACCTTTTTTGTGAAAATATTTGTGCCCGAATTTTTCAGATTATATGTAGTACCCGAATTGATTATATCTGATATGGACCCTAGAATGACATCTCAATTTTTGAAAATACTAGATGTATCCTCAAAATTGAATTTTATTTCGCATACCATCAAAAAATATATGGTCAAACTGAGAGAGTTAATTAGGTTTTGGAATATATGTTACAAATGTACTACATGGATTAGAAGAAAAAATGGGAAGAATACCTTCCTTTAGTTGAATTTTCTTACAATAATACATATCATGCCTCTTTAAAAATGGAACCTTTCAAAGAATTGTATGGAAGGAAATGCAAAACTCCAGTTAGTTGGGATAGCATTGAAGAAAGAGAGGTAATTGGACTTGAAATTCTTACTAAAATGGAACAACAAGTTAAAATGATTTGTGAACGATTAAAAGAAGTTTCGATAGGAAGAAAAGTTATGCAGATCTAAAAAGGGTTGATAAGAAATTTGAACTTGGTGAAAAGGTCTTTTTACGTGTTAAGCCTAAAAAGAGTTCTATAACTTGTGAAAAAGGAGCCAAACTATCACCTAATTTTATGGGATATTTTGAGATTGTTGAAGTAATTAACCTTGTAGGTTATCATTTAGCATTACCCTTGATTTTCCATGAATGCATGATGTTTTCCATATTTCTTTGCTTAAGAAATATGTTTCAGATTTATCACATGTGTTAAATTGGGATTCCTTGTAGGTCCAAGACCTAGGAATAATCATGGTTGAACCCATAAGAGTGCTGGAAACTTGCCAATTGTACTTGTGAAATCATGAAATTAGTCAATGCAAGGTTTAGTGGGACTAGTTTAATGAAGAAAGTGCAACATGGGAAAACCTTGAGGACATGAAAATTACTTTTCCTCATTTATTTGAATAGAATTAGTTCTATGATTGATAATAGTTAAGGATTTGTTTTTAAGCTATCATAAATCTACCAGCTTTGGGAAAGTACTATAGTTATTAGTACTTTGAACAACTATTTTAATGTTGTAATAAATTATAATTTTTTTGAATTTCTTAAATTTGGTTTTCGTTTGTGAACTTATGGATGAAATAACTATAATTATGATTATTTTTCTTGTTTGAGAATGTGGAATAAATTAATAATCAATATGATGATGCTTTTTAGGAGGGAGGTATGTAATGCCCCTAATATGGTTGATATCTATGATGGATTCGTATTAAAAGTTTCAAACATTGATATGTGATTCTTGTCTAAAGACTGTGTACTCTTGTGAATTAAGAAATCATGTTTGTTGTAGATAATATGTTATCTACTAGAAATAGATACCATTATGCCATGTTTATGTTGAATTGAAAATGAAGTATTTCATTCCTTCTTATGTTGAATAATTCACTGCATGTGAAAATAAGAAATTGGTTTAGTTTAAACTAGTTCATAGTTTTGATACACTCAAACTTGTTCTTTAGTCTTCATAACCTCTGCTATGGGATTGCTATACCTTGGATAAATTTAATTTATCCAATGAATGCTTTCAATTTCATTACATTTTGGTCACCTTGAAAAAGATGTGCAGATTAAGGGATCTCTCGAACTCTTTTTGTCTTAAAATATTGGGTGAACTTTGTTGCTCATGTGCTTCATATGTGATCTTTGAATGACATTCTGATTCTTCTTTTGGTAAGTTTTAATTTACAATTTTTAGCTATTGCTAAAGGAACCTAATTAATCTATGTTCCTAAGATGGTAATCCTATCCTAAGTTGTAAGTCTATCCTAAGTTACTAAGTTCTTTTATTAATGTGGAATGTTAATAAAAAGAAAAACCTTAGACTAAACTAATAAAACTAACCTAAGGACCTAAGTTAGTTCCTAAACTAATGTTATGAATCTAACCTAGACTTGGGCTAACCTAAGGGGATGGATGGGATGACATGCAAAGGCAATTCGGTGGCACCAACCTCAATGTATTTATGAGGATTTATTGGGCATTAACGCTTATTATTTTAACCAAATTTGGTGAAATGCATGAAAGAAAATTTTAGGTTGAGTTGGCACCTATGCTAAAGTGTTAGTTGCACGAAATTTTAAATCTATTAATGGATAAATACAAGTTAGCGGTGACGAGAGATATGGAAGGACTATCACTTGTTCTACATTTAATATTCCTAGCAATAATAAAACCGCCTAGAAGTAGGGGCATTGGAAGGAGGAAGGATTTTAAATTTTACATTTTTCATTTGGTTTTTGTGAGCTTCTAGCTTTGCATGTGGTTTTCATTTCAAACCTTCAGTTTGAATCCTTGTGTACCATTCCAATTTTAAGACTTTAGAAACAATGGAATTTTTTTCTATAATGTTCTCTATTCTAAATCAACATAATTTAGAACACAAATTCCAATGTCAATCCATCAAATAAAATAAAACCATATGTAGTTGTAAACAACTCGGTGGAACACCGATCTCTCATTTCATGACTCCACATTAATCCAATCTCTTATGTTAATATTTAAAGTGTTTAAAATGTATACTTAGTTCTTTTTCCCTTTAAGGGGTACCTAAGTGTTCTATTTAAGAGACTTATCTGAATATTTATTATTGATATTCATCTGAAATTCTACTTCTTAAACTAGGTGACATAGGACAACGCAAATAGAAGCTTGTGATACTTTGGCCAAAGTTTTAAAACATGTTTATCTATTTTATATCCACTTCCTAGAATTGATTATCTATTTGATCAGATGCATGATGCATCATCATATTCTAATATAGATCTTCATTCTCGGTATCACTAGTTAAGAATGAAATATGAATATATTCATAAAACAACCTTTAGAACAAGGTACAAACATTATGAATTTACAGTTTTACCTTTCGGTTTGACAAATGCACTTAGAGATTTCATGAATTTAATGAATAATATCTTTCAAGAATACCTGGACAAGTTTGTACTTGTATTCTTGGATGATATTCTTATCTATTCTAAAATCATTAATGAGCATCATGATCATTTGAAAATAGTACTTGAAATCTTAAGAAAGAGAAGGTTGTAAGGTAAGTTGTCAAAATGTTACTTTTATGAAATATAAGCGTACTATTTAGGACATGTCATAAGTAAGGATAGAATAGTAGTTAATCCATAAAATATTTTTGCCATAAATAAGTGACCTACACCTAAGAATTTACATCAAGTCACAAGCTTTAAGGGGCTTGATGGTTACTATAGAAAGTTTGTTAAGGAATTTTTAAAAGTCGTTGCACCGATAACTTCATTACAAAAGAAGGATAAGAAATTTGTGTCGAGTGATAAATGTGAAACAACACTTAAAACTCTTAAGGATCAACTAACATATGCACCTATTTTAGTTGTACCTGATCCAAATATAAATTTAACTGTAGTTATAGATGCTTTCAAAGAAGGACTCGTGAGGTATTTTGTTACAAAACGATCATGTTATAGTATATGAGAACAAAAAACTCAAGTTACATGAGTTGAATTATGCTCCCTCGTGACCTAGAAATTTCTACCATGGGTCATACACTTGAAGTATAGAGACATTATCCTTTAGGAAGACCTTTTGAATTAAATACTGATCATATTGGGCTGAAGTATATTTTCACTGAGCCAAATCTGAATGCAAGACAACAAAGATGGTTAGAGTTTTTGTCACAATATGATTTTGCCAAAGTTTTAAAACATGTTTATCTATTTTATATCCACTTCCTAGAATTGATTATTTATTTGATCAGATGCATGATGCATCAATATATTCTAAGATAGATCTTCATTCTGGGTATCACTAGTTAAGAATCAAAGATGAATATATTCATAAAACAACCTTTAGAACAAGGTACAAACATTATGAATTTACAATTTTACCTTTCGGTTTGATAAATGCACCTGTAGATTTTATGAATTTAATGAATAATATCTTTCAAGAATACCTAGACAAGTTTGTACTTGTATTCTTGGATGATATTCTTATCTATTCTAAAATCATTAATGAGCATCATGAGCATTTGAAAATAGTACTTGAAATCTTAAGAAAGAGAAGGTTGTATGGTAAGTTGTCCAAATGTTATTTTTATGAAACAAAAGTGCACTATTTAGGACATGTCATAAGTAAGGATAGAATAGTAGTTAATCCATCAAAGATTTTTGCCATAAATAAGTGAACTGCACCTAAGAATTTACATCAAGTCAAAATCTTTAAGGGGCTTGATGGTTACTATAGAAATTTTGTTAAGGAATTTTTAAAAGTCGTTGCACCAATAACTTCATTACAAAAGAAGGATAAGAAATTTGTGTGGAGTGATAAATGTGAATCAACATTTAAAACTCTTAAGGATCAACTAACAAATGCACCTATTTTGTTGTACCTGATCTAAATGGAAATTTTATTGTAGTTACTGTATACTTCGAGTGAAGTATTCAGAGGTATTTTGTTACAAAACATTCATGTTATAGTATATGAGAACAAAAACTCAAGTTACATGAGTTGAAATATGCTCCCCATGACCTAGAACTTTCTACCATGGGTCACGCACTTCAAGTATGGAGACATTATCTTTTAGGAAGACCTTTTGAATTAAAGACTGATCATCTTGGGCTGAAGTATATTTTCACTCAACCAAATTTGAATGCAAGACAATGAAGATGGTTAGATTTTTTGTCACAATATGATTTTGACATAAGTTACATAAAAGGAAAAGAAAACAAAGTGGCAGATGTACTAAGTCATAGGAAATATATTTATGCACTTATAACTTTGAGAACTTAGTTTAAGGATGAGGTAAAAAGTATCATGGAATCTGATTTTTACTTTCAACAAGTAAAAACAACACTTGTTGCAGATCCAAATGACATAATATATAAAGGTTTTAACTTCAATAACAAAAGAATTTTTATATATGAGAAGCGGGTGTATGTACCTTCAAGGAATGAGCTAAGGAAAAAGTTAACAATGGAATTTCATAATTCACCTTACTCAGACATTCCAAAGATTACAAATATTCTTACGATGTAAAACACCAATATTTTTGGAAAGGGATGAAAAAATACATAACTCACTTTGTGTCATGTTGCTTAGAATTTCAATGTGTTAAAGCTAAGCATATGCACCCACTAGTTTATTATACCCTCATAGCATACCATAATATAAGTGGCACATAATTAGCATGGATTTTGTTCTGGGGGGCCTATGTAAAGAAATAAACATAACGTTATTTTAGTTATTGTTGATAAACTGAAAAAGTAGCACATTTTATTGCTATTAATGTTAATGATGATTCACCTTTTTAGTGAAAATATTTTTGCCTAAAATTTTCAGATTATGTTGAGTACCTGAATTGATTATATCTGATAGGGACCCTAGAATGACATCTCAATTTTGGAAAATGCTAAATGCATCCTTAGGAACAAAATTGAATTTTAGTTCTACATACCATCTAGAAATAGATGGTCAAACTGAAAGAGTTAATCAGGTTTTGGAATATATGTTAGAAATATATTGCATGGATTACAAGAAAAATGGGAAGAATACCTTCCTTTAGTTGAATTTGCTTACAATAATACATATCATGCCTCTTTGAAAATGACACCTTTCAAAGAATTGTATGGAAGGAAATGTAGAACTCTAGTTAGTTGGGATAGCATTGAAGATAGAGAGGTAATTGGACTTGAAATTCTTACTAAAATGGAACAACAAGTTAAAATGATTCGTGAACAATTAAAAGAAGTTGTAGATAGGAAGAAAAGTTATGTAAATCTAAAAAGGGTTGATAAGAAATTTGAACTTGGTGAAAAGGTCTTTTTACGTGTTAAGCCTAAAAAGAGTTCTATAACATTTGGAAAGGCAGCCAAACTATCACCTCATTTTATGGGACCTTTTGAGATTGTTGAAGTAATTAACCCTGTAGCTTATCATTTAGCATTACCCTTGATTTTTCATGAATGCATGATGTTTTCCATATTTCTTTGCTTAAGAAATACATTTCAGATTTATCACATGTGTTAAATTAGGATTCCTTGTAGGTCCAAGACCCATGAATAATCATGGTTGAACCCATAAGAGTGCTGGAAACTTACCAGTTGCACTTGCAAAATCATGAAATTAGTCAATGCAAGGTTCAGTGGGACTATTTTAATGAAGAAAGTGCAACATGGGAAAACCTTGAGGACATGAAAATTGATTTTCCTCATTTATTTGAATAGAATTAGTTTTGATGATTGATAACAATTAAGACTTTGTTTTTAAGCTATCATTAATTCTGCCAGTTTTGGGCAGGTACTATATTTATTAGTACTAGAACAACTATTTTAATGTTGTAATAAATTATAATTTGTTTTTTTGAATTTCTCAAATTTGGTTTCTGTTTGTGAACTTATGGATGAAAGAACTATAATTATGATTATTTTTCTTGTTTGAGAATGTGGACTAAGTTAATCATCGATATGATGATATTTTTAGGAGGGAGGTATGTAATGCCCTAATATGGTTGATATCTATGATGGCTTTTGTATTCAAAGTTTCAAACATTGATATGTGATTCTTGTTTGAAGACGGTGTACTCTTGTGAATTAAGAAATCATGTTTGTTGTAGATAATATTTTATCTACTTGAAATAAATACCATTCTGCCATGTTTATGTTGAATTGAAAATGAAGTATTTCATTCCTTCTTATGTTGAATAATTCACTACATGTGAAAATAAGAAATTGGTTCAGTTTAAACTAGTTCATAGTTTTGTTACACTCAAATTTGTGCTTTAGTCTTCATAAGCTCAAGTATGGGATAGCTATACCTCTGATCAATTTAAATTATCCAAGTCATGCTTTGAATTTCATTACATTGTGGTCATCTTGACAAAGTTGTGTAGATTAAGGGATCTCTGAACTCTGGTTGTCTTGAAATCTTGGGTGAACTCGTTGCTCATGTGCTTTGTATGTGATCTTTGAATGACATTCTGATTCTTGTTTTGGTAAGTTTTAATTTACAATTTTTGGCTTTGGGTAAAGGAACCTAATTAATCTATGATCCTAAGATGGTAATCCTATCCTAATTTGTAAGTCTATCCTAAGTTACTAGGTTCTTTTATTAATGTGGAATGTTAATAAAAAGGAAAGCCTTAGAATAAACTAATAAAATTAACCTAAGGACCTAAGTTAGTTCCTAAACTAATGTTATGAATCTAACCTAGACTTGGGCTAACCTAAGGGGATGGATGGGATGACATGCAAAGGCAATTAGTGGCACCAACCTCAATGTATTTATGAGGATTTATTGGGAATTAAAACTTGTTGTTTTATCCAAATTTTGTGAAATACATGAAAGAAAATTCAAGGTCAAGTTGGCACCTATGCTAAAGTGTTAGTTGCATGAAATTCTAAATTTATTAATGGCTAGATGTAAGTTGGCGGTGACAGGAGATATGGAAGGACTATCAGTCATGTTTGACATTTAATATTCTTGGCAATAACAAAAACCACCTAGGAAGTAGGGGCAGTTGAAAGGAAGAAGGGTTTTAAATTTTACATTTTTATTTTGTTTTCATTTCAAACCTTTAGTTCGAATCCTTATGTATCATTCCCATTTTAAGACTTTAGAAACATTGGAATTTTTTTCTATAATGTTCTCTGTTCTAAATCATCATAATTTAGTACACACATTCCAATGTCAATCCATCACATAAAAGAAAAAAATGACTCGGTGGAACACTCGATTTCTCATTTCATGACTCCACATTAATCAAATTTCTTATGTTAATATTTTAAAGTGTTTAAAATGTATACTTAGTTCTTTTTTCCCGCAAGGGGTACCTAAGTGTTCTATTTAAGAGGCCTATCTCGAATATTTATTACGATATTCATCCAAATCCTACTTCTTAAACTAGGTGAAATAGACAACATAAATAGAAGCTTGTGATATTTTGGTTAAAGTTTTAAAACATGTTTATCATGTTTACATTCCTATGTGACATACTCTTCAACCAAAATAAGTCCTTTACCAAAATTGTTTTTTATCTAGAGTGATCTTTATTGTCTTCTTTCAATCCCACCTAATTCAATTTTAACCCTAGGCATAGTGAGCAACATTTCATAGTATGGAGGACTTCTCACGATGACTAAGGGTACTTAGACATACTCAATCAAATTTCATCAATTGGGTGTGTCTAATTATCCTAAGTCAATGTGAGTTGACCCCGATACTAGATCATGTCCCTAACTCCACATAGGGAAGAACTATGATCCAGCCAAATACTTATGTTGATCAAGTTGAATAAACTAAGCAGGGATATTAGACATATCAACTACATCTTAGTATCCTTGTAATGACTCATATCATTACAAAGGTACTACGCTACAGTTGATGTGTGTCAACATCCAACCGAGTTCCCTCATCTAGACAATGACATACCTTAGATTGAAATTAATTAACCCATTATTCAAATTATTACAGATTAATTACTGCAACACTTAAAGGTTCAATTAGCATTATTTAACCTATAAGGTTACATGTTTAGGTTTAACATCTAAATGAAACAAATTTTATCAAGAGATGACATAACAAATCTTACAATTAAGAAGTGTGTCATTTAGTTCATTACTTATTCCAGCCCTATCTTAAATAAGTTTACTTAAAACCCTTTTTATTTTTAGACTTCATTAAGATGAAGTCTAAGTTATGTTTAAATCTTTCAAAACAATCTATTTAATAATAAGGAAAACTAACTAAGGTATTACAAATAGTCATTTTTGGAACACTTACAACACTTTAAACAAGTTCCCTTAGTATATATCTATGATTAACTTAAGGGTAATTACCACTCTTTCTTATATCATGTCCAATGTCCCTTGATGAAAATTGATTTCACATGCTTGATTATACATCATACATATATCCTTTTATATCTATGGAAATCAAACTTAGTTCTTATATTGTTTATAGACCTATTTATGTGTGTCAACTTATTAGTTGTATATTTTCAATTTGAGAACCACAAATTAGGGTTTTATATTCACCACTCATAGTGTTTATAATATGGAAATTATTAAGTTCCAAATTCATAATTCTGGAAATACATATACAGGTATCCTTCATTGAGGATATTAATTTTAATAATACATCCCAATTCATAACAAGAAGGTATTACAAAACAATATTCCTTAGAAATCAACACATCCTTTTATTTCATAAGGGGGAGAGTGGTACATTTGCTAAAGAAAAGTATTACAGAGATTACAAGTTTCCAAACAACAGTATCAACTAAATCTTATTACAACTTCCATTCCCAACAAGTACATCTCAAGTAATGAAGTCATATATCATCAAAATAAAGATGCAATTCCTTTAGTAAAACATAAGAAACTTCTTATAGGTATTTCCCTTTCATCTTTTACAAATTCTATCTGCAAAATTTTTAGCACGACTCAATTCATTGAATTGAGCATGATAAGCACTATACCATTAAAACATTGTGCTCTTAACTAACTATTTCATAAAAAGAACTTTGTTGTTTAAGAAACAGTCAAAAAACACATCAGAAACTAACAAAATGACTTAACCAAAAGAATACAATCCAAAAATAAAGAGAGATGTTTTAGATTTTCTAATCAACAGTAAGGTTGGGTAAATCAACCTATCAATTCTACTTTCCATCCTATAAAACCCCTTTCATCATACAAATTTAAACAACAGAGTTAAAGAAGAGTTATCCTTTTATCTAAACCTTTCCTTCACTTCCATGTGATCAATTTAATTTCCTTCAATCATCTAAATATTTTTAACAAGAAGAACATAAGGTACATAAAACTATCTTTAGATTTAATTCCGTTGTTGTTCGATTTGAGCATTGCTTTCCATCTAATAGTCCACTAACACTGATTCATCCTAAAGTTTAAAGATGACATTAATCATAGTTAATTCACATGGGTAAGTAAGGGAAACTATAACATCATCTACCAATAAAGTAACCCTGATTGAAGCTTTAAATAAACTTCCATTTTGTTGCTCAAAAGACATTAGTTCACAAGGTCCAAATACCAGGTCAAAAGTGATATAATCCAAACAGAACAGAGAAGGAACAATAACAAAACTACATAAAACAACTTCCCATCAATGATTGAAGTTGGTATGAGTGAGATTATAATCTCCTCACCTTATTCAAATTCTTATGAAGAAGTGAACATTTCTCAGGAAAAGAAAAAAAATACATAGAACATATTCCTATATGAACTCTTCAAGTCCAGTACTGAAGCGATGAAGAATAGATCACCCATGACCAAATTCAAAATTTAAACATAAATTCTTCCAAGGCCTGAATTTGAATAAGTTTAGAAGAACCAAGAAAAGGGAATGAACACAATAACCAACCAACCATTACCTTTTTTCTTCATTTCAAGAAGGGAAGGTTTATAAGCATGATTCCATCCAAGGGATTAACGAATTGACTCAGTTCCAAAACCCAACAAAGAATGGAATGAAGACATCAGATCAAAACTAGAATGGACCTCCAATAAACTCAAAACTATATATCAAGAAGACAGAGATACATGTGATCCATTCCCAACAATAAGATTTTTAATCATCAAAATAAAATGTTAACTCGATCTAAAAATGTCTACTACCAAACTCAAAATCCCAAAGTGGTTTAAGAAAGACATGGGAAGTATATAACAAGACAAGTTTGACCCTCTTTAGATATGCAAACATGTATACTTTTGAAAAATGAGTAGTTATAACAGTGAAACCCAAAATGGGTTTAAGGATTAAGAAAATAATACATCAAACTACAAAATGATCTTGCTCGAATACCCATTTTCAGAACACTAGAACCAAATGAATAAGACTAAATACAATGCCCGACAAGGGTTTTCCAGATCTAAGTACTTATGGCATTCTCAGAAAATAGAAATTATAGTGGATAACAAGTTGAGAAATTGATGGTCTCTACCTTTAATAGCCAAAGATCAACCCAAAACAAGAGTTCACAGTATCTCAGAAATAACTCAATACAAACTAGTGTTTCCTTCTTGCTAGGTTCCTATCGACAACATTCAAGAAGCTTGTAATTAATCAACAGATTTTTATGAGCCATCCAACTAATATAGCATATTAAACTTCACGAAGGTTTCTAGTCAGATAGAGAACCACAATGACATTTTTCATTGGTGAGAAAATCCAAATCAACAGACAAGCTAGAATTACAGGAAACAATTCACGTTTTCAAATTTATTTACCCATTCTACAACCCAGATTTAGTTGCATTCCAAAAAACAACAACATCAATGAAGCAAAACAATCATAAAAATAAAACTAGAAGATTTCAACAAAGAGCAAAATTATTTTTATGAAGCACTTAAGTAAAGCAAAGACTTAATGGATAGGGCCTATCATGCCTGATAGAGCTCTTGTCTTCACTTTTCACAGAAGATCTCCAAACAGAACTTTGATAGCTTCTTCCTCCCCATGAAATGCCAACAAACCCTCAACACTTTCCTATTCTTCTTATAGTTTTCATAGTGCCCATTCTAATAGTTCCATGTCATGCAAGAATAACAGTCATGCAAGAATCAAACTAGAGGTTTGAAAAGTAGAAACAACCACATGCAGAGCTCAAGCTCAAAAATGAACAAATGATCAAAACAACCAAAACCCCATCTTTCTTCTTCCTAAGCGTTTTTTCCAGTTTTCAAAAATATTAAATGCAAAATAGGACTGTCAGTCCCTCTAATTCCATGCTACCTCCATCTCTATATTTAACAATGACTAAATTCAAATTTTACATGCAACTAAACTCGACAAAGTGCCAACTCATCCTTCCCTATTTTTCCTCATGCCCTCGCCAAAGTTGGCAGCACTAAAGGATAAGAACTGCATTAACTCCCAATAAATATCTAGAAAATGATGCCACCACCATCCCTTTTACCATGTTGTCCCTTATGCCCCCTTTTGGTTAGGCATACATTAAGTTAGGTTTAACATTAGATTAGGAACTAACATAGGTCCTTAGGTCTAAGTCCATAGTTTTAGTCTAGGTCCCTTTTAATTATTTACATCCCAATTAACAAAATAACATAGTAACTTAGGTTAGGTTTAACCCTTAGGATAGAGTTACTAATTTAAGGAACATAGTTTAATTAGGTTCCCAAATTCATAGAAGGATTGCATCCCATCTTTCAAGAAGAATCATATTATCTTTCAAATTCAAATACAAGGTAGAGAGCCCTGAAGACCATTCATGACTTAAGAGTAGTCAAAGTTCAGGAACACTTTAATCTTGTCAGGCTCAGTCATTATGACCACAAATTATATAAATTAGAAGCATACCTTGGATCAATGAAATTGATCCAAGGTAATGTTGTCTAGATCACAATGGATTATGAAAACTGAAGTTCAATTCTAAGTGCAATATAAACTGATGGATTTGTTTACTGAATCAATTTCTCATTTCTCAAGCAATGAATTCTTTCAACACAAAAATAGATGAACTACTTCATTTTTTTTTATTATTTCAGAAAAGGCATGGTAGATTTATACTTCTTTAGCAGATAACATACCATCTACAACAAACATGATTTCCTGATTCACAAGAGTACACCCTCTTCAACAAGAATCACTTGTCAATGTTTGCAACTTCCAAACAAAAGTCATCATAGGTATCAACCATGTTAGAGGTGTTACATTCCTCCCTCCTAAAAAGCATCATCATCCCATGATTAAATTAGTCAAAACTTAAATAAAAAAAATCCAATTATAGTTCTTTCATCATAAGTTCACATCAAAAACCAAATTTGAGAATTTCAACTTTTTCACAATTTATTACAACATCAAATAGTTGTTTCAGTACTAAATAATATAGTACCTACCCAAAATTGGAAGAATTATTGATAAGCTAAAAAAAATCTTTAATCGTTATCAACCAACAAAATTAACTTTGTTCAAATAAATGAGGAAAAATAATTTTCATGTCCTCAAGGTTTTCCCATGTTACACTTTCTTCATTAAATTGGTCCCACTGGACCTTGCATTGACTTATTTCATGATTTCTCAAGTGCAACTTAGTGAGTTTCCAGCACTCTAATGGGTTCAACCATGATTATTCTTGGGTCTTAGACCTACAAGGAATCCCAATTTAACACATGTGATAAATCTGAAATGTATTTCTTAAGTAAAGAAATATGGAAAACATCATGCATTCATGACAAAGCAAGTGGTAAAGCTAAATGATAAGCTACATGATTGATTACTTCAACAATTTCAAAGGGTCCCACATAACGAGGTGATAACTTGGCTGCCTTTCCAAAGGTTATAGAACTCTTTTTTAGGCTTAACCCGTAAAAATACCTTTTCACCAAGTTCAAATTTCTTATCAACCCTTTTCAGATCTGCATAATTTTTTTCCTATTTGTTTCTTCTTTTAAACATTCACAAATCATTTTAACTTTTGTTCCATTTCAGTAAGGATTTTAGGTCCAATTACCTCTTTGTCTTCAATGCTATCCCAACTAACTGGGGTTCTGCATTTCCTTCCATACAACGCTTGAAAGGTGCCATTTTCAAAGAGGCATGATATGTATTATTATAAGCAAATTCAACTAAAGGAAGGTATTCTTCCCATTTGTACTGTTGATCCATGCAGTACATTCATAACATATCTTTAAAACTTGATTAACTCTTTCCATTTGACCATCTGTTTCCGGATGGTATGCCAAAACTAAAATTTAGTTTAGTTCCTAAGGATGCATTAAGCATTTTCCAAAATTGAGATGTCATTCTAGGGTCTCTATCTAGATATAATTAATTCAGGTACTCCATGTAATCTAAAAATTTCATGCACAAATCTTTTTTCTAAAATAGGTGAATCATCCTTAAGATTACCAACAATAAAATGTGCTACTTTTGTTAGTTTATCAACAACAACTAAAATAACATCATGTTTATTTCTTGACATTGGCATCCCTTGAACAAAATCCATGCTAATTACTTTGCCACTTATATTGTGGTATGCTATGAGGATACAATAAGCCAGCTGGTGCATATGCTTAGCCTTAACACACTGACATTCCAAGCAGTGTGTCACAAAATTAGTTATGTCTTTCTTCATCCCTTTCCAAAAGTATTGTTGTTTTATATCAACAAGCATTTTCATAATTCCAAGATGTCCTGAGTAAGGTGAATTATGAAATTCCTCCATTAAATTTTTCCTTAACTCATTTCCCATAGGTATATACACTATTTATCATACCTCAAGATTCCTTCATTATCGAAGTGAAAACCTTTATATCTTACATCATTTGGATCTACAACAAGTGTTGTTTTTACTTTATTGATAGTATAAATTAGATTCCATGATACTTTTTACCTCATCCTTAAACTGAGTTCTCAAAGTTATAAGTGCAAAATATGTTTCCTATGACTTAGTGCATCTTCCACTCGTTTTCTTTTCCTTTTATGTAACTAATATCAAAGTCATATTGTGACAAAAATTCTAACCATCTTCATTGTCTTACATTCATATTTGGCTGAGTGAAAATATACTTCAGCCCAAGATGATCAGTCTTTAACTTAAAAGGTCTTCCTAAAAGATAATGTCTCCATACTTAAAGTGCATGAATTATGGAAGCAAGCTCTAGGTCATGGGGAGAATAATTCAGCTCATGTAACTTGATTTTCTGCTCTCATATGCTATAACATGTTCATTTTGCAACATAATACCTCCGAGTCCTTCCCTAGAAGCATCTATAACTACTATAAAGTTTCCATTTAGATCAGGTACAACCAAAATAGGTGCAGATGTTAATTGATCCTTAAGAGTTTTAAATGTTGATTCACATTTTCACTCCACACAAATTTCTTATCTTTCTTTTGTAATGAAGTTATTGGTGCAATGACTTTTGAAAAGTCTTTAACAAACTTTCTATAGTAACCAACAAGACCCATGAAGCTTCTAACTTCATGTACATTCTTAGGTGCATGCCACTCATTATTATTGCACAATATTTGATGGATCTATAACTATTCCATCCTTACTTATGACATGTCCTAGATAGTGCACTTCCATCTCATAGAAAGAACATTTGGACAACTTACCATACAATCTTATTTTCCTTAAGATTTCAAGTACTATTTTCAAATGCTCATGATGCTCATCAATGCTTTTAGAATAGATAAGAATATCATCCAAGAATACAAGTACAAACTTGTCCAAGTATTCTTGAAAGATATTATTCATTAAATTCATAAAAGTTGCAGGTGCATTTGTTAAACCGAAAGGTAAAATTGTAAATTCATAGTGTCCATACCTTGTCCTAAAGGTTGTTTTATGAATATCTTCATCTTTAATTCTTAACTGATGATACCTAGAGTGAAGATCTATCTTAGAATATATTGATGCACCACACATCTGATCAAACAAATCATCAATTCTAGGAAGTGGATATCTATTTTTGATTGTTGCTTTGTTTAACATCCTATAATCAATACACAACCTAAGTGTTCCATCTTTCTTTTTCACAAAAATTACCGGTGCTCCCCAAGGTGAAACACTCGGTCTTATCAAACCTTTAGATAAAATTTATGTAACTATGCCTTTAGCTCTACCAATTCAATGGTAGTCATTCAATATGGTGCCTTAGAAATAGGCTTAGTTTTTGGTTTGATCTCTATAGTTAAATCAAACTCTTTTGTTTTAAGGTCGGGTAAGTTCTTCGAAACACATCATTGAAATCCCTTAATAGCGGATATTTTTCCAAGAAATTTCTATCCCCTTCAGTTATTTCATAAATATTTACTACATACAAAGTGCAACCTTTGTTTTTCACCTTCTTAAGTTGCATAGCTATACAATTTATTAACTAAAATATCTTATTTTATCCCTTGGATACTTGTTGTTTTCTACAGATCATCAAGATAGCTAATATGTTTTTCTAAGCAGTTTACTTTATAGCCTTATGTTCAACAAGCTAGTTAACACCTATTATAACATCATAAGACCCAAAATGAGCAACATATAGATCAACTTCAATAGAAAAACTAGGCAATTCTAGGATTGTCTCCAAAAGGCACTTACTAACTATGTGGACAACATTATTTCCATAATGCACAACCCAAGATTTTTCCATTTTTCTAGATTTTATTTAAATTTTAGCAACTAATTTATTAGAAACAAAGCATTCAATAGCTCCAATATCAAAAAGTATAGTGACAGCATACCAAGTAGCTTACTTGGCACTTCTATAGGTGTGATTTTTTTTTTCTTGTTTATCAACTATTGCAGCATGTATCTTATGTTGTTGGTTGTTGTTGTCATCCTTCCTTAGAGGGAACTGATTTACATAATGATCTTTTCCATAGTTGTAGCAGCCCCCAACAGGTCCTCTTTTAGGTTCAAACTTATTTCCAGTTCTAAAATTGTTATTCTATCCTCCATAGGACTTCTGTTCATTATTATTGTTCCTTACAAAATTGTTTCTACATTAGCAACAACATGTTTATTTATTTTTGATTCTTACTATTGTCAACAAAAAAATTATTTTTGTTCCAAACTTCTTCCATGCCCCCTTTTTGGGTGCAAGAGATGAAGAAGATGAAGTAGGAATTTTCTTTTTGTTTTCTTCCCTATGGGCAGAAATGGCTCTTAATTTCTGTTCCTGCCAAATGGCTTTTTCCACAACCCCTTCCATAGTGGTTGAGCTATGAACATCTACCTCTCCCCTATGATAGGGTTTAATCCCATAATGAATTTTCGTATCCTAAATTTCATCATTTTATATTGAGGTATGTACTTCAGAAGCTTAGTGAACTTCTCTAGTACTCTATTATAGTTAACTTCCCTTGAGCTAAGTTATGAAATTTAGTCATCTTATAATCATAGTAAAGTTGTGGCAGCCAGTGTTGCCTAAAATAATTTTTAAATTGATCCCATGTGATGTTTGATTTATCAATATTCAGTTCAGCCTTACGGTTGTCCCACCAAGAAGATGCCTCATGGGAAAGTTGATAAGCTCCCCATACTGCTTTAGTTTCCTCTAGAGAAGTTTTCTTATTGCAAAGTACTTCTCCATTTCACTGAGCCAGTTCTCAGCTCCATCTCCCAATGTAGTGCCATCAAACTTAGGTGGACTTATCCTTTTTATATCATTTGTGAGTTCAGTTGCCAATCTTGCCTTTTTATTCTCAAGCTGATTGGGTGCATTTACATTAGCATTAGTAACATTATTATTGTCTACACCAAATTTCCAATATTGGTGTTGTTCGTAGGAGGTAGTTGATTGTTATTACAAGCACCTTCTTCCTCCTCATTTTCCATAACTTTTTGTTCAAGAACAACTAGACGATATCTTGTGTCCAACAGGGAAAAAAGGATCTCATCAAGTTTTTGGGAGGTAGCTTACCTCTCCACCAGTGGAGGTATTGTTTGCAGCATCACCCCTTATTCTAACCATTTCTTGTTAATAATGAAATTTAAGTTTTTATCATATTTTGGACACAATAGGTCCAAGATATGTAACCTTCAGCTTTGATACCAAGATGTAACATTCCCATTTTAAGACTTTAGAAACAAGGGAATTTTTTTACTATAATGTTCTCTATTCTAAATTATCATAATTTAGAACACACATTCCAATGCCAATCCATCACATAACAAAAACCATATGTAATTATAAATGACTTGGTGGAACATCAATCTCTCATTTCATGACTTGACATTAATCCGATCTCTCATGTTAACCTTTTAAAGTGTATACAATGTATACTTGGTTCTTTTACCTTTTAAGGGGTACCCAAGTGTTCTATTTAAGAGGCCTATCTGAATATCTATTACTGATATTCATCTGAAATCTCACTTCTTAAACTAGGTGACATAGGACAATGTAACCAACAACTTGTGATACTTTGGCCAAAGTTTTTAAACATGTTTATCATGTTTACATTCCTAGATGGCATACTCATCAACCGAATAAGTCCTTCACCACACTTGTTCTATTATCTAGAGTGGTCTTTACTAACTTTTGTCAGTCCCACCTGATTCAAGTTTAACCCTAGGCATAGTGAGCAACATGCCCTAGTATGGAGGACTATCTCGCGTGACTAAGGGTACTTAGACATACTCAATCAAACTTTCATCGATTAGGTGTGTCTAACTATCCTAAGTCAACATGAGTTTGACCCCGATACTAGATCATGTCCCTAACTCCGCATAGGGTAGAACCATGATCCACCAATTACTTATGTTGATCAAGTTGAACAAACTAAGCATAGGATATTGAGACATATCAACTGCATCTTAGTATCCTTGTAATGACTCATGTCATTACAAAGGTACTACGCTGCAGTTGATGTGTGTCAACATCCCAACTGAGTTCCCTCATCTGTATGACATAACTTAGATTGAAATTTAATTAACCCATTATTCAAATTATTATAGATCAATTACTGCAACACCTAAAGGTTCAATTAGCATTATTTAACCTATAAGGTTACATGTTTAGGTTTAACATCTAAATGAAACAACTTTTATCAAGAGACAACATAACAAGATCTTACAGTTAAGAAGTGTGTCATTTAGTTCATTACTTATTCCAGCCCTAGCTTAAATAAGTTTACTTAAAACCCCTTTTATTTTTAGACTTCATTGAGATGAAGTCTAAGTTATGTTTAAATCCTTTCAAAACAATATATTTAATAATAAAGGGAAAACTACCTAAGGTATTACAAACAGTCATTGGTTTGGAACACTTATGGCACTTTAAACAAGTTCCCTTAGTATATATTTGTGATTAACTTAAGGGAATTACCCCTCTTTCTTATATCATGTCCAATGTCCCTTGATGAAAATTAATTTCACATGCTTGATTATAACATCATACATATATCCTTTTATATCTATGGAAATCAAACTTAGTTCTTTATATTGTTTATAGACCTATTTATGTGTGTCAACTTATTAGTTGTATCTTTTAAATTTGAGAACCACAAATTAGGGTTTTATATTCACCACTCATAGTGTTTATAATATGGAAATTATTAAGTTCCAAATTCATAATTCTAGAAATACATATTCAGGTATCCTTTATAGAGGATATTACTTTTAATAACACATCCCAATTCATAACAAGAAGATATTACCAAATAGTATTCCTTAGAAATCAACACATCCTTTTATTTCATAAGGGGAAGTGGTACATTTGCTAAAGCAAAAAGTATTGCAGAGATTACAAGTTTCCAAACAGCAGTATCAACTAAATCTTATTACAACTTCCATTTCCAACAAGTACATTTCAAGTAGTAAAGTCATATATCATCAAATAAAGATGCAATTCCTTTAGTAAAACAGAAGAAACTTCTTATAGGTCTTTCCCTTTCATATTTTATGAATTTCCATCTACAAAATTGTTTACATGGGTCAGTTCATTGAACTGAGCATGATAAGCACTATTCCATTAAAACATTGTGCTCTCAACTAACTATTTCATAAAAAGAACTTTTTGTTTATGAAACAATCAGAAACACATCAGAAACTAACAGAAAGACATAACCAAAAGAATACAATCCAAAAATAAGAGAGATAATTTAGATTTTCTAAATCAACAATAAGGTTGGGTAAATCAACCTATTAATTCTACTTTCTATCCAAATAAAACCCCTTTCATCATAAAGAATATAAACAACAGAGTTAAAGAAGAGTTTCCCTTTTATCTGAACCTTTCCTTCACTTCCATGTGATCAATTTAATTTCCTTCAATCATCTAAATATTTTTAACAAGAAGAACATAAGGTACATAAAACTATCTTTAGATTTAATTCCATTGTTGTTCATATTTGAGCATTGCTTTTCCATCTAATAGTCCCCTAGCACTAATTCATCCTAAAATTTAAAGATGACATTAAGCATAGTTAATTCACATAGGTAAGTAAGGGAAACTATTACATTAACTACCAATAAAGTAACCTTGATTGAAGCTTTAAATAAACTTCCATTTTGTTGCTTCAAAAGACATTAGTTCACAAGGTCCAAATGCCTGGTCAAAAGTGAAATAATCCAAATAGAACAAAGAAGGAACAGTAACAAAACTACATGAAACAATTTCCATCCAATGATTAAAGTTGGTATGAGTGAGATTACAATATCCTCACCTTAATCAAATTCCTATGAAGAATCAAATATTTCACAAGATAAGAGAACAAAAAAACAAAAACATATTCCTATACGAACTCTCAAAGTCCAAAGATGTAAAGTGTGAAGAATAGATCACCCATGACCAATTCAAAATTTAAACATTTCATCCAAGACCCGAATCGAATAAGTTTAGAAGAACCAAGAAAAGGAAAATAACACAAAAACCAACCAACCATTACCCTTTTATTTCAATTCAAGAAGGGAAGGTTTAAATGTACGATTCCATCCAAGGCATTTAATGAATCGACTAAATTTCAAAATCCAATAAGGAATGGGATGAAGACATCAGATCAAAAACTAGAATGGACCTCAAATATACTCAAAATATATAACAAGAAGACAAATATACATGTGAGCCATTCCCAACAATAAGAGTTTGAATCATCAAAAATTAAAAATGTTAACTCAGATCCAAAAATGTCTACTACCAAACTCAAAGAAAAGTGGTTTAAGAAAGACATAAGAAGTATATAGCTGAGACAAGTTTGACCCCCATTAAATATGAAAACTTGTATACTTTCGGAAAAATGAGAAGTTAAAATAGTGATACCCAAAATGGGTTTAAGGATTTAAGAAAATAATACCTCAAACTTACAAACGATCTAGCTCAAATATTCATTTCCAAAACACTAGAACCAAATGAATAAGACTGAATACAATGCTTGAAAAGGGTTTTCTAGATCTAAGTACTTGCGAAATTCTTAGAGAATAGAAAATTACAGTGGATAACAAGTTTATAAATTGATGGTTTCTACCTTTGATAGCTAGAGATCAACCCAAAACAAGAGTTCACAAATCCTGAGAAATAACAAAAAAAGCAACCAAGTGTTTCCTTCTTGCTAGTTCCTATCAAAACATTCGAGAAGATTGCAATTAATCAAAGATTTTATGATCCATCCAACTAATAACCATATAAAACTTCACATGAAGGTTTCTAGTCAAACAGAGAACCACAATGACACATTTTAATGGTGAGAAAATCCAAATCAACAGACAAGATAGTAATACAGGAAACAATTCATGCTTTCAAATTTCTTTACCCATTCTACAAATCGATTCAATTGCATTCCATAAAAACAACAACAATGAAGAAAAATAATAAAAATAGAACTAGAAGATTTCATCAAAGAGAATATATGTTTTTATGAAGTACTTAAGTAAAAGCAAGAGACTTAATGATAGGGCCTATCATGCCTGATAGAGCTCATGTCTTCACTTTTTGCAGAAGATCCAAATAAAACTTTGATAGCTTCTTCCTTCCCACAGGAAACACCAACAGAACCCTCACAATCTCTAAATCTTCTTATAGTTTTCATAATGCCCCATCTAATAGTTCCATGTCATGAAAGAATAATAATCATGTAAGAATCAAACTGGAGGTTCAAAATAAAACAACCACATGCAGAGCTCAAGCTCGAAAATGAACAAATGATAAAAACAACCAAAACCCCCTGTTACTTCTTCCTAGGTGGTTTTTTTCATTTTCAAAAATATTAAATGCAAACTAGGACTATCAATCCCTCTAATTCCATACTACCATCATCTCTAAATTTAGCAATGACTAAATTCAAATTTTGCATGCAACTAAACTCGGCAGAAGTGCCAACTCATCCATCCCTATTTTTCCTCATTCCCTTACCAAAGTTGGCAGCTCCAAAGGATAAGACTGCATTAACTCCCAATAAATATCTAGAAAATGATGCCACCGACCATCCCTTTTACCATGTCATCCCTTAGGCCCCTTTTGGTTAGCCATACATTTAAGTTAGGTTTAACATTAGATTAGGAACTAACATAGGTCCTTAGGTCTAAGTCCATAGTTTTAGTCTAGGTCCCTTTTAATTATTTACATCCCAATTAACAAAAGAACATAGTAACTTAGGTTAGGTTTAACCCTTAGGATAGAGTTACTAATTTAAGGAACATAGTTTAATTAGGTTCCCCCAATTCACAAAAGGATTGCATTCCATATTTCAAGAAGAATCAAATTTTCTTTCTAATTCAATTACAAGGCAGAGAGCCTTAAGACCATTCATGAATTAAGAGAAGTCAGAGTCCAGGAACACTTTAATCATGTCAAGATCACCAATTTTACCACAAATTATATAAATTATAAGCATACCTTGGATCAATGAAATTGATCCAAGGTAATGTTGTCTTGGATCACAATGGATTAATAAAACTGAAGTTCAATTCCAAGTGTAAATAAAAACTGATGGATTTGTTACTGAATCAATTTCTCATTTCACAAGTAATGAATTCTTTCAAAGCACAAAAATGATGAATTACCTCATTATTATTTTTTTAATTCAGCAAAGGCATGGTAGAGTTATACTACTTTATCAAATAACATGCCATCTACAACAAACATGATTTCCGATTCACAAGAGTACACCCTCTTCTTCTTGGCATTTTGATGGAAAGAATTTTATCGAGGCTCTATTGGAATATTTACAATGAGGAATAGAGGACATGACCTCTATTAGGCATGATGGGCCCTATCTCTTAAGTATTTTTTCTTTTATTTAAATGACTCATTAAAATAACTCTTCTTTCTTTGAAATTTGATCGTTATGAGTTTACGTTTGTCTTCTTTTCTTCAATAGTGTTTCGATTACTCATAGAATGAAATATATGATTTTGTGCTTGTTATGAGGAATATGAGATCTATCTTGTCATATTGGCAGTTGTGATTAGCTTATTTACAGTGGAACCTTCATGGAAATAGAAAGGATCTATGTTGTTCTCTGTGAATTTTTACCTAGACTGAAGAGTGCATATGCATTAATATTAGTCTAGTTTTGGGTTGGAATCTATAGAGTTTCGGTTATAATGTTTTCCTTATTAATATGAATGAATTTTAACAGTATAGGAGACTTCATTTTGGTGGTTTTAGATTTACGCCTTCATTCAAGATAACTGTTATTCTACATTTTGGTCTATTTTTTATTGATAATGGCAGCGGGGAACCCTTATTCAGTTCATCTTGTTGTGATTGTATTTTTATTTTTGCAAGGAATATCCAGTTCATCCTTTTTTATTAGTATTTTTAATTTTTACAAGGAATATCCAAATTCTTTTTATACTTGGAGTACACTTATTTTTGGGTTCATCCCAAAATGGATTTGTATTAATTATTTCCTCTTTTCATTGAACCTTGTTTGGATAAGTTGAACAAAAGGAATGACTGAGAAAGTTTTAGGTTATGTTCTATTGCATTTACTTCTTATTTTCGTAAACCCACTCTGGGATTTTGGTTTCCTTATCAAATCTTTTGATCTTGGAAAGTTCTCTTGAATTGTTGACTTTTGATGAACTCTTGATTGAAAGGAGGTTGTTTGAATGATCTATCTACCTTCTTGTTTTGATGATTGTTAGTTCTTTGGGAGACTAGCTTTGAACTTGGTCTAGGTTTTTCTCCTTTATTTTTATTGCTAAGTTTACTTGGAACTAAATCAAAGCATTTGTTTAATTGGTTTATCCATGTTTGGAGATAGTATCTTTCATGGAGGAAGAAAAAAAAGGTAAAATTGTTGAATGTCTCAATTTTTGTTTCTTTTGACTGATTAGTTAATGGTTTCTTAATTTTGGGCTTTATTGGTGCTTCGGGTAAGAGTTTTTGTTCTTATTTGGGCATTCCATGTTTTTAAGAACCTTAAGTACATTTATCTTTAGGGAGTCTATTTTGTTTCATTTTTCATCCATCTTTAGATAGAGTAGTGATAACTCTTCTTTAGATGAATCTAGTTGGTTGATGAGAATGCAATCTTACTCCCGTCCTTTTATTCGTGAGTTGGGGAAATTGGGTCTCGCATGGGTGTTTATTTGCATTCCTTTTTAGTAACAATTATGCTATCTTGAATCTTGAGTTGCTATGATGTATTTGAGATTGTGACTCTAATAATCCTCTTGTAAGATGTTCCTTTGTGTTGTCTGCCATTTTTTGTTGTATTCATATCTTCATCCTTCATTATGATGAGTCCCATCAGTTGGATAAGATTGGTATCTCATTATAAAGTTCATAATGGACAAGAAGTATTTGACATTATCATTAGAATATATTATATTGTTATAATAAAATGGGACTACTTAGCTTATCTAAAACCGTAGTATTGAGTTCTATTTGGGCTGGAGTGATGGCCTTTTAAGAAACCTTTCTAATATAGATGTTTTTGGAAGACTGAATTATTTGTTTTGTAATGATTACTTAGGATCCAACTCTAAAATGAGTTCTAGTTTGTTGGAACCTTTGCAATGAGTTATGTTGGACTTGTTTTAATCCTTAGTTGAATAAACCATCCTTACCTAGAATGTTGAGTCTTATTCTTGACCAAACTAATTTTAGACTTTGTGATGAGCCTAATTATAGACATGATTGTTTGATGGGATGTACTTTGATTTTTGGTTGATCTTTCAGTTTCTATTAAGGTGTCAACTTTGAATATCAAAATAGGATACTTATTACAAAAAGGTAGTTTTGCATATCCTTGTACTTCTTCATCTTCTTGAAAAATTAGAATAGGTTGAGTTAAGGAACTTAATTTGGAACTTGACTAGAAGATAAGATTTAGATTGGGAAATATGAATTTCTCCCTTCTTTATTATTGTTGTTTTGATTTCTGGCATGTTGAAATGAGTTCATATGGATTGGGAAATAGAATTAATTATGCTGATGTAATTAGTCCTTGCTTATACATTACTTACATATTTCATAATCTTTCTCTCTCCTTGGTTTGTAATCTTTTGGAAAGGATCTATCTGTTTATCTTATTTTTTTATTTTAGAGTTATTTCGTAAACAACATAGTTCTTTTTATGAAATAGCTATATAAAAGAACAATGTTTTAATGTTTTAGTGCTTATCGTGCTCAGTTAAAATGAACTGACTCGTGCTAACAATTTTACAGATAGATTTCGTAAAATATGAAAGGAGAAAAACATAAAGAAAGTTACATCTATTTTAGTAAAGAAATTGGCTCTTTGTTATGATGATTACATAGCATCATTACTTGAGATGTACTTTTGTCAAAAAAGGAAAATGTAATAAAACTAGTTTTATATTGTTTTAATGACACTTTGTAATCCCTGAAATACTTCTGTAATCAATGAGTGGATCACTCCCTTTTTGATAAATAAATGGTTTGATGATTGTTGATTTCTACTTTATTGTGGTACCTTCATTGGCATAAATTGGGATGTATTATTATTATGTAATATCTTTAATGAAGGGGCATATAGGTATTTAAGTGTTATGGGATTTGGAAACTTAATAGTTCTTATATTTATAAGACTTTTGGTTTAAGGATATGTAATATTAGTTGGTTCATTACTCATAAAAGAGATACAACTAATAGTTTATACTCTTGAATAGATCCTTAAATAATGGAAGGGAATTGGAATGAACTATATAGATATATGTATGAATTATTGATTATATTTAAAACATATGTAATCTATTTTCATACTTGGACATTAGTCCTTGATAAAGGAAAAAGGATATTTTCCTTGAATTAATCATTTAAACTTATTTAAGATATTGTTAAAGTGTTATATGAGAATGGTGTATTTACTTCTTTCTTAGGAGGATTTCTTAAATCAGATGTAAATTCTTAAAAGGGAACTAAAGGGAATTTAGACTTTATCTTTATGAAGTCTAAAATGAAGATATTTATAAGAATGTTTTAAGCTAAGGATGAAATAAGATAGGATCTAATGATAAAATTTTCATAACATTAAGATCGCTTAAGTCATTATCTGATATAAGTTGTTTCATTTAAAGACAAACTAACATGTAATTTGAATGGTTAGGAAAGTAGATTGTACATGTATACCTACCTCTCATGTAATTACACCATGGAAACCTTTTTAGGTTAAATGATGTTTAGTTGAATCTTAAAGACTTATATTCATTAATATTTAAGACAACGATTAAATGCGTTAATAAACTCGTAATATTAAGTATGTTAGTTTAGTTGAAGAAACTCAGTTACATGTTGCAACACATCAAATACAACATAGTACATTCATAATGATAGGAGTCCTTACAAGCATACTATGATGAAGATTTTATGTATCATACCCCACTTAGTTTTTTTAACTTGATTAACATAAGTTTAAAACTAGACCACAGTTCCATCCTAAATAGGGATAGAAACATGATATAGTGTTGAGGTCAACTCATGTTGAATTAGAGTAACTATAAAAACTCAATTGACGTAAGTTGATTGAGTATGTCTAAGTATCCTTAGTCTCCATGAGTAGTTTTTGTCACTAGTGCATGTTGCTACCCTTGTCTAGTGTTAAACCTTTAATGAGATTGAACTGACAGAGTCGGAAAACTAATATAGATAATACAACAAGTGTGGTGAGGGACATATTTTATTCAATGAGTATGTCATCTAGGAATGTAAACATGTTAAACATGTTTAGAAACTTTGGCCAAAGTATCACAAGCTACTGGTTGCATTTTCCTATATCACCTAGTCTAAGATGCGGGATTTAAAATGAATATCAATAACATATATTCAAATAGGATTCTTAGACAAAACACTTGGGTGCCCCTAAAAGGTAAAGGAACCAAGTATGCCTAGTATACACATTACTAAGTTAACATGAGAGATCAGTTTAATACCGAGTCATGAAATGAGATATTGATGTTTCAAGGAGTCATTTACAATTGCATATGATTTTATTTTATAAGATGGATTGGCATTGGAATGTGTGTTCTAAATTGTATTAATTTAGAATAGAGAACATTGTGTATGAAAAAAATTTAAAAAAATTCCCTTGTATCTAAATTCTTAAAATGGGAATGTTACATTTTAAATGTAGAGAAGCATTATTTATAGTAGGGCTTCATCCTTCTCCCATTGAAGTAATCACGTAACCTCATCTCATCCAGTGCTTATAAATGACATGTTCCTAAATCAAGGATGTACAAGATGATGTATGGTCCTAACCAATGGACTTTCAATTTCCCAGGATGGCGCAAAAATTTAGAGTCATAAAGAAAGACCATCTGCCCAACCTTGAATTATTTGTTTTTGATATGGAAATCATGCCATGTTTCTTATCATGCCTTCTTAATATTCTGACACCACCTAGCAAGTGATCACCTTTCATCCAAATGCATTAACTTCTCCATGCAATCCTATAGTGCTTTTTTGTCACTAATCCACTTGCACATGAAATACACATGGACAAATGAGCATAAAATCTACTAGTAAAACAACTTCCATGCCAAACACCAATTAAAATGGTGTGACCTTGTTCAATCTATTGTAGGTTTTCCTATATTCCCATAGTACGGGTGAGAATTTTTCATCCCAATATTGTCTTCCCACATCATAAATTTTGGTCAGTGTGTTACTTAGTATCTTGTTAAATGCCTTAACAGTTGCATTAGCTTAGGGGTGATATGGGGTGGTCTTGTGGTGGGCCACCATGAACTTTGCTAATAAAATCCTAACTGTCTCATTCAAAAAGTGTGTGCCTCTATCACTATTCAGGCTTAAAGGAAACCCATACCTACTAATTAGGTTTTCCCACAAGAATCTTATTGTTGTGAATGCTATGCAATTCTTCATAGGTGTTGCCTCCTCTAACCTTGTTAATTAATATGTACAAGAATTGATATAGTGTGAATCATTCATTAGCGTGGCATGTGAAATCAGTCCTAAAAATAAATGGCCCACTTCCCAAATGGTTGTAAGATAGATATCGGTCTCAAGGGAATATCATCTCTTTTTCCCGGTTTGCCAAGGCACTAGCAATGGTCACATACCTTACAAAACTCAATAGAATCCTGGTAGATGCTTTCCCACCAAAGCCCTATTAGAAGGATCTTACACATGGCTGCATTCCCGGCATAGTTTCCTCTTGAAATTATGCCATGTTCTTACTCCATGATTACAATGCGTTCATGCTCTAACATGCACCAACCAGTAAAAAACTCATTGTGGCCTAGCTTGTATAAGTATCCCCCAATTAACATGTAGGGTGCAACATGTATGGATAACTATTTCCTTTCCAAGGTCTTAAATCCCTCTAGTGCCGCACCCATTTTGAGAAACATAGTAATATCTTCAAAGTCGAGGGGTGTGTGCTGCAATCTAAAAGTTGTGTATATGGCATTGTATCCTCAATTCTCTCATGTGTCCTCCTCTCGAATAAATCCATCATATTTACCCTTGTAAAATGGGCTTGTTTACCAAGTAATTCAATGCCATGTGTTTGATGTAGAATATTAATGTTGTTTCCAACAGATATTGCCTAAATTTGTGAAGTGTGTACATCGTTGATAATGCTTCACACTCGGTAGTAATATAGTTATGTTCTATTGGGGTTAGCTTTCTACCGAAAACCATAAGGGGTGGTCAATAATTCCTTCTCTAGGTTGTGCTAAGATTACCTCAATCGTCATCCTTGAAGCATCAACATGTACATGGAATGGTCTATCCCAAGAAGGAAAATGTAATATGAGCACAAAGTGATAAGATTATTATTCAATGGGTCAAACAACATCTGTGCGCCTCTCCCCAATGGACTATACATCCGTGATTCAACAATCCTTCTAGTGGCATGGATATTTTAGCATACCCATTAATAAATTTCTTGTAATACCTCATATTCCCGAGGAATCTGTGCACTGAGATTTGGCTGGTAGGCTCCCCTAATCCCACAATAATGAAACTTTGGTAGGATCCACTAGCAAACCTTCCTTACATATGATATGCCCCAATAGGGTTCCAAATGGAGTAGTGAAGAGACATTTCTTGATGTTGAGGGATATGTGTAACTATTGGCATCTCTTGAACATCAACCAAAAATTGTCACAATGGTCTTTCACTAGTCCATACATTGTCTAGTCATCAAGGTAGACCTAAAGGAAATTATGGATAAAATCTTGAAATACTTGGACCACTATGTGTGACAATAAATCGAGCACGTTCTTCAATCCAATAGAAATGACTATGTAGGAAAATATTCACCACTTGATGGAAAAATTTGTCTTTTCTTGGTCCTCCTTTGCAATCCTAACTTGATGATATCCTGAGAAGCCATCCATGAAGGAGTAGATCTCGTGCCCAACTACTCCTCTCCAAGATTTTCTTAGTGAAAGGGGTTAGAAAGGGATAAATGACACATACCACATTCAAATCTCTGTAATCAACACAGATCCTTATCCTCCCATACTTTTTAATGCTAATGACCATTAGGCTTATCCATTCTAATTCCTCAATAGCTTCAATGATACCTAAAGTGATCATCTTGTCTATCTCTTCCTTGACCTAAACGCACAGATTTGGGTTCATTTGGTAAGGTCTCTTCTGAATCGGGCGTGCTCCATCCTTTAGTTTGATCTACATCTCTCCTAAAGAGTGGTGAACTCCCTTAAGCTCATGGTACTCGTATGGAAATAAATCTTAAAACTCGTACAATAGATCAATGATATTTGAAACCTCCTTTTCTGACCAATAATCCCCAATAGCCTCCTTAGGTTCTCGCTTTCGAGCCAATGTTAACCTTTTTGTTTTTAGGGGTTTATGGTAGGCGTACACTTTCTCATCGCACTATCTTACTCGAACATACCTATAGTATGGTTAACATCCAAGTTCTCCACTTCCTTGCCATCTATACATAGACCAAATTTATATTCTCTTTCTCCAACCAATCACACTCAAGTTTTATCTCCTCTAATTATCCCTCATCGTGAGCGCGCTTATAAGCTAGGTTCACCCAATAATTCCAAAGATTTCTATCCTCCATCATGGCATTATCTCCCATAGTTAGGCACTTAACAAGGAATTTAGCCCTAAGGTAACCTCCATATTTTAAAGAAGTTGGATCTTCTCTTTTGTGTGAGATGAGGGTCAAAGGAAAATAAAACATAGCACGAAACTAAACAGGGATATTTACCGAAAAGGGAAGAAGTTAATCACAAATATAATCGTCTCTAATTAGGAAAATGTGAGCAATGAAAAGGGTAGAAAAATGCACCATAAGCCATAGATGATTCACATAGAACCCCACTTCGAACTACTTAGGCAAAACTTCAAAAACAATAATAACATTATAAACATGCACAATATACCAACATCAAAATAAAGGCTATTAGAGACAATACATAAGTACAAAGGATGGAAAAATCCATCACAGGGAATATTATAGTACTCCAAGAAGTATTCACGATTACAAAAATAAGAGGAAAGAAGAGTCCTATTACAAAATATCATAGAGAAGGCTATAGTTCTAGACCTCTGCCTTTTATAGAAAAAGAACTTAGAAAGGAAAGAAGAATTAAATAACTCCCGATATGAATAATTATTTTGATAAAACCTTCAATTACAATATATAGGATGGGAAGAAGATAAGAAGATAATTACCGAACAATTTTCCAACTACTTGTCAATTATGGTAAATGGTGTGAAGTGATAGAAGTAGATTTGCGAGATCTATATCACACTTCCTCATGATCTATTTTCAATGAGTGAGAGCCATATCCATTTAATACACCTCTTGAACTATTTTGCAACCGACTCCCTTGAAGTAGACTCACCTTTCAAATATTTATTAAATATCTAAAATTTATGCATAGGGTTATGGGCTCATGATTTCTGGAAGAACCTATTTTTATGTTTGTTCTATTAAAATAAACCATTTAGTGTAGGTGAAAAAATTAAGTATTCATAGGTTCACACTCTTTACACAGAACTGTGCATTAAATCAGTTGCTAAAAAGATGAGTTGAATGACCCTTTTCCTCTTACATTTTGAAAAGATCTGAGATTTTAAAACTTTTAGGTAGGTTTCATAATTAATCATACGTGGTATTTCTGGTGACTCCCTTGAAGTAGACTCACCTTTCAAATATTTATTAAATATCTAAAATTTATGCATAGGGTTCTGGGCTCATGATTTCTGGTAGAACCTATTTTTATGTTTATTCTATTAAAATAAACCATTTAGTGTAGGTGAAAAAATTAAGTATTCATAGGTTCACACTCTTTACATGGAATTGTGCATTAACTCTATTGCTGAAAAGATGAGCCGAATGACCCTTTTCCTCTTACATTTTGAAAAGATCTGAGATTTTAAAACTTTTAGGTAGGTTTCATAATTAATCATACGTGGTATTTGGCCCATCAAAAATGTTTCACAACTTTCTTCGCACTTGGAGCCCATTTTTGTGAAATCCACGTGGAGGCCAAGCACATCTCCAGGATTTCTACTTTTCTTTGTCACTTTGTGAAGTGCGTTGGGTTGACACATGACACCGTCTGCGAGAGAACTAATCTTATTATAGTAAGTAATGGATCTGCCACATATTAATATGAAGATTTTTTCTTGGGAAGAACCCTTACAATTGACTCCACGTGTAAGCCCCATGGGATTTTGAGGATTCATTCCCCTCTTTTATTTCTAAACTTGTGCTAGGTTAACACTTGGCATTGTCTATGAGAATTATACTCTTCTTGAGTTGGTTTGTCCCAACTTATTTTCTAATCTTTGATTCAACTAAGTCTTTCTCCCATATCACCGAAGGCTTGACCCTTCGAGTGACTCGAATCTGCAGGAATCTCATAACTTCTTGGTCAATTTTAGTAGGAATATTCTTATCATCTAATTTTAGTAGGAAATGGAGGAAATTAGATAACACTTACCATGCACACACATAACCTTGCGAGTGTGGAATAGAACTTGTGTACCTAGAGGGAAGGAGGTAAATCCTCTATGCCTTCCATCTAGATCCTCTCACACTCCTAGACATGATTTGAGGTGGATCCTTTCCCATCATAGACACAAAGTTTAGTTGGCGTGTTGCTCTTGAAGAATCTAATATGGAGCGCAATCCTCACCTCACACCACCCTTAAAGATTGATCTAATGCACCATACACCAATGTGTTACGGTCCCATGTACAAGTGTAGACAAGCATGATCCTTCTTTCGATCTCACATATCTATTGAGCTTCCATGGATCATAGTAAAACATTAGGGTTGTCGTCCCCAGTGTAGATTTGTAACCACTTCCCTCTCATTCACCTAAGTGCGCGCACCCTTGTCACTCTTGTAATAGATCCTCCTAATTTCCACCCAATTAACTCATTATTCCCATGTGCCTAATTTTCACATGTTACACTAGTGGTATCACTCATAGATTAAGCAACTTCAAACTGAATAGCTACTTCCATAGGATTAATCACCTCAGGGTCTCTGATAATGCGCACATAGATTCTATCGAGGAATTCTTTTCCCAACGGCTCAGTATAGGGTGTTGAATTCCCATTAGTTAAAGGGATAATAAATCATTATTTTTTTCCTCAAAACTTATGTACCCCTTATTGAACCATAGGTCAAAATTGTTCTTATAACACCAGGGACACCTAAGTAACGCTAGAAATTTATCCACCTCAACTAGCACCAAGACCTCAAAGTCTCCAGTGAATTTCTCCCCTTGGATAGTCATAACAACATCCTTCAAGACACAAATGGGCATCACCTTTGTCTTATTATCCATATAAAACACATTTGAAGATTGATGTAATGGGAGCCTTCCCATTTTATTCTAGGCACCTGTGGTAAGAACATTAACTTTCACACTGTAGCTATCGAATATTTCTTAGGATCCATCTGTCGACTACTACACTCAAGATAATCTCCTTATAATAATAAATGGTGTGAGGGGAAGGTTAGCGTGTAAGAATTTTCACTTGCACCCTCACCGACACATGATACTTTTTCTTGTAACCATTCCCTTAGTAAATGGATGTTGTTCTCTTGCCTCAAAATTTTACATACTTCCATGACCTCATCCAGATCCTTCTGTGGAACCTCAATGCTCTTCCTTTTCTCTAATTGCAGTGATTTTTCCTTTAGACACTGGATATCTCCTTGTAGGCTTAAAATTACATCCATGGTTTCTTGATAAACCTCTTTTTGATGAGTAGGGTATGAATACTTTTTGTGTACCACCTCTTCTCTAGTAACTAGTGCCCTTTGTTTTGGTATCTCCCTATCACGTGTAGCCTTAGCTCATGTTGTCACCAGTACAGGTTCTAACTCGACTAGTGCGCCACCCTTGACATCCATTATAAGTCAGCCTTCCTTATGCTTACCATAATTGAGGGCTTATAGTGCACCATAGACCCATAGTTATAACAAGTTCAATGTGGCAACTCACTTCTTCCCCCTCCGCAGGTGCCTCGACCTCAAAATCCTCTACGAAATATTCTTCCATGGACTCCTCTATCTATGTGCCCTTTATAGTGATGACCATCATCCTTGGAATTATTTTCAATGAAGTTCTAGCACACACCAATATAAATGGCATCATATATCTAGTCAAGAAATCTACAATCCTTGGTGTCATGAGTAGTGGAGGTGTAAATCTTGCAATAACAAGACACATTCTTATGGATTGTGCATTTTAGTAATAAACACCTAATTTCATTATGATATCCATAGAAAAGATCACAATTTACTATCATGGCATGTGTTAATCTCTAAGGGAAAATGTACTTAGTATGCCCCTCTACCTCATAATATGTGCACCATAGGCCATTGTGAGTCTCATGGGCCAAGCTCGTAGATAGCTTCTCCAACTACTTTTCCATCGCAACAGCTTGAGCCTCAAGAAAAGGACTAAGACTGGTTTCCATGCTTCCTACAACTTTAGCATGTAGGGAAGCCTCCAAGACCCCCATCACCTGTGAAATTCTTATGCGAAAGCACTCTCCTAAAAGGTGTTATCAACCCTCCAAAAAACCATTGAGCATGTTGGGAAGGATGAATATCATAAGACAATTTTTATAAGAGAGTCTTAAAATGAGTATCATATTCCTGAACACTCTTTATCATACCTTGTTGAATCTCTTTCAATGTGCTAATGTTCTTTTGTTCAAACTCAGGGATATGAAATTCAGCTAAGAAGGCATTACACAATGCGATGTAATATACTACTTTCTCGGTGGGGTCATACTTACAATACCAACTATACGTGTGTCCATGCAATGTTGTTAAAAACTAAATTTCCTTCCATTCTCGGGGTAGTGATCCCCTTCGCACGCCATACCAGCTCACATTTGTGTGCATGCTCTGCAACATCCTCAACACCTTTTTATTTAGTATATGCAAATACATTTTGAAAAATAATTTCGAGGTGGTTGAGGCCCTTATCCACCGATATGGAACCTTGATTCCCTTTGGTGTTGCCTCCACTTCCCGAGATCCACTAGGTCTACTAATGTATATTCCTTCGACACACTAGATCCACCAATTCTATTAGTTCCTATTCCACCTTATCCATCGATCCACTTCCCATAGCTGGAAAGGGTCCTGAAGTGGTCATGCCTTCTGTCCCCACTATCATGCTAAACTACAATCTAACAGTCTGTGATATTGCATCACTACCAAATGTGTGTCCCATGATGTTTCTAGATGTGATACCCAAGATTTGTGCACACGTAATTTTCCAAAATTCCATTCCAAACATAGGAAATGATTTTGCAACAATAGATGTGCCAAATGAAAATTTATACCTCCTAGGTGTTGATCGATTACTTCCACCAATACCAACTGGGTTAGTAGTACTTATCTATAGATTTAGAAGACTAAGGCCAAAGGTTTGTCAACAGGTGGATTTAGATGCACTCCAACAAATCCTCTCCTTTCTTCATATCACAAGAATTCTCTAGAAGCTGAGGGGGTTTCTCTTCCATGCTTGCCAAGATGGGGTAGCACAGACTGCTCAGGCTCCACATCCTCTACGTGAACCTCAATTCCTTCCCACAACATCTACCTCCATAAATCCATCACTTTTGCAACTTCATGTTGTTTATCTAACTCCATATCACGAGATTTATTATACTTTATTCATCTCTCTTCCCTCTCCTTTCTAGCCATAAGGTCCGCCATCTTCCTCCACCCTAGCTTCCTCACCCAATGCTCAAAATAAGTTTAGCCATCCATAGGAAATTCTTCCAAACTCAGTGTAATGATCAGGATCTTTATAGCTAAAGGGATAACACACAAGAATGATCCTCTTGGATCTCTCAAAACTCAAACTCAATAATCTCTGGACAAGAATATGTAGAAATCACATACTCCAAGGTGTAACTCATTAACACTCTACTCCACCAATGATAAAAAAACATGTCCAAGTCAGATCAGCATCATGCAACCTCTGATACTCCTCTTGGGTCCATACGCAAGGTATATTATACTATCTTGATCTAGATGGATATGCCGAAAGGAATTCATATAAATCCATTGGAAAGCAACAAAATAAGGTCTTATACGAGATCATAATACGATGTTCTTCTACCCATTTACGTGCATCAAACTTAGGTCTAGTACTAAATCTCTGAGAAAACTCATCCTTTGTGCTTTTAATCCATGCTTTGACACTATCCAAGGTCAAGCACTCTGTCATCACACACCATTCTAACAACATCTTTGAAAATAGTTCCCACCATGAAACCAAAATGTAGTCTCTATTATCACCTCATGTTTCGAAACTAATCCCAACATGTCGACATATCATCCAAGATGAGCTTGGAAGCTCACCCGAGGTGCGCATAGGTGTTGATTCCCTCCATTATGTGATATTTATGAGAACATTCCTTCTTAACACAAGGATGTAATATAACCAAAAACAAGTGCATTCATTCATGGAATTTAATATGTAAGCACTAACTCCTAGCCTAATGCATTCCAAGCATAGATTAACATGATCAACTAAAGGAAAGTAGAATCAACCCATGAACATCATTAAGAAAACCCGTAACACACACATGAACATAAAGTAAAAATACACAGATCAAGATCCATCACATGAGTGTTTTAGAATCACTTCATTATATTCATAAGCCAAAATATGGCAGCCAATATTACATCAAGAGATTTCCATTTGCAGAAATGTTCACACTAGCAAAGCTTACTTTACATCACAAAGCTCACCATTACATTATTTTCACACACTATCCTACTCCCTATCTATCCTTACTTATCTATCCCTTCCTCTCTGAAAACCATCATACCCATAGAATAATCATTCTCCTTCCATCTTAACCACTCATCATCACCTATGAAGGCCTAATGGAATCCTTTCATCATTTCTCTACCACTACCTAGGAATATGTTAGGTGTCGCCA
Organism: Taxus wallichiana var. yunnanensis; assembly: GCA_018340775.1. Lineage (NCBI taxonomy): Eukaryota > Viridiplantae > Streptophyta > Pinopsida > Cupressales > Taxaceae > Taxus > Taxus wallichiana. Next base: position 184,537,409 of record CM031243.1, on the reverse strand, counting down.
TGTGTTTCCTTCAATCAAGTTCCTTCTAGAATGCATGTGCCAGCTAATCCTTAACAACCTTGACTCCTTATCCTTTCATGATAACCATATTGATGCCCTGGAATATCCTTTCCTTGATTTGTAAGTCTCCATAGCTTATCCACATCTATATCTAGTTGCTTTTCCATTTTCTCCCTATGTGAGTCTTTTCATGTTGTTCAAAACCTACTAAGTCCTAACTTCATTATTCCTAGCGTGAGCCTTTGCACCTCTCTAATAATTACTTCGCGTATTCCTTCATGCCCTATTTCGTGTGCCACAAGGGTTACACCTTAGGTACTTAGTTACATTTAGGTTTCCAACCCTCCTCGCCCATAAAACTTTCAATGGCTTCACATACAGACCCGCATTCATCCTTAAAATTATGCATATGCCACCCGCTTCATGCATCCAAAGAAATATATCTCTCTCTTTACACCTGTAAAAACAAATGAGGTAGTGGGGGTATTTATATGATGTGAAAATTAACCCACAATGACCACTTCCTCCGACCTAGACTACATGCGAAATAGGACAAGAAATAAAATTAATTAATTAATATTTATTATTATCTATATAAACTCAATCAAGTTCAGTAAAAAAAATTTAAATGTTTCCGAAGGCCGACATAAATTTGGGTGTAAATCCACAAGATTTAACCATATACATATTGAGTGTGAAAATATTTGTATAATGCATTTAAATTTCCACCCCCAAAACCAATAATTTATTTTCATCGAAAACGAGATTTTTGTATAAACTTGTCAAAGTTAGATTTGAGCATTTATATACTTTTCACATCATTTGGATGAAATGTGAAGAACTAAAAAATTGTAATAAACACATTTTGACCACTACATACTAATAACCACCAATAACATCACTTCAAATGGAAAATGGGAAAAAGAACTAGAAAAATGTAATAATTTACACAATTTTATATTTCCATTGTCATTTGAAATAGAGATCATCCCTTTAAGATGTCTCCTACATCATCTACAACCCCTACCAAGAATAGTTCAGTAAGAAATGATGACATAAGCCACTTATTATTTTTAAAGTCTTTGTCAGAAACCTTTGGAGACACCAAAAAAGTTTCTTGAGTAACTCCTTTGTTGATTACATTAACTACAAATGTAGTTTCACATTTGTATGGAAATTATGGTGTTTTCCAATTTGTTTCCAAATCTTTAATAAATTTATCTCCCTCTTTTTCTCAATGCTCCATACCACAAAAAACAAAGGATGCACATCCACTTTAACTAGTTTTTCTACATTGGCATATGTATCCAACGTAGACCATGAGAATGCAATTCAATAAAACTCTTTAGATACAAAAGTTAGAAATTGGGAAATAGAAATTCATTATTAAACATCATTATTAACTTGTATGTATTTCAAATATGATAATAATATTTCACAAAAATACTTTTACCTATTTCTTTAGACATATTTGTTAGTTGTAGATTTTCTAGATTTTCTCTAGTTGTATCTCCACATAACAATTAAAATTAGGATATATTTTTCGAATTGATTCCAACTAATATTGACAAATGAAAAGGTTTAATATTTTTACCTATTTATTTACATATATTTTTGGATATTCTCCAGTTGTATCTACACATAAAAATTGAAATTAATATATATTTATCAAATCGATTCAAACTAATATTGACATGTAAAAAAACATTAAAATTTAAAAAATACTTGATAATTGTTCATGAGCCAACTATCATAACTTATGGTGAAGGGTTTGATGTAGCTTCAGTATGGGCATCTACCCATTCAATACAGTACAAAGGTTGTGAGAATTCATTACTTCTCATTCTAAAACAAAGTGAATATTTAGAGGTATTAAAATGTTTTTTTGTCCAAGAATGGACATATGCCCATTGTAAACATTCAACTACAACCATTACTGAATTCAATCATTTTAATACCTCTAAATATTCTAAAACATATTTAATTTTGTTTTTTCAAGAATGGGCATATGCCTTAAAATAGTTGTGAGAATGGTGAAATTTTAACTCTATTCTTCTAATTAAACTTCTAACTTCTATTTACATATATTCTATAACATGAAAATAACTTTTAGGAGTAAACTATATGAAGGATGTACATCTTAATATTTGAACGAAGTAAACATTGTTAAGAATTAACATATACATAATGACTATAATAAAAATAGCACAAAAATCATAGAGGGGATGCACCTGGAGGCATAGTTAGACATTTATAATATTGTTGGAGCATGATCTCCTACTTTTGATTCTCCACCATAAAGATAAGCGAGGAATTATTTGTTTAATGAATTTGTCCCACCATGTAATATTAATACAGGGGACACATTAGAGTTGCATCTCTCAATCATGTGCTCCCAAAAATGCACTGATCTCGATCATTTGAAATAATGTTCAGGGATGAAAAATCCAATTTCATTTAGTTTGATAATATCCAAGGGCTCTGAATGTTTCCAATCCAGATCCACTGTCACATCTTCCACCTCCATACCAGTTGAATGACATAGAGTGGATAAGGAAATTGACACTTGCTAAATCTATTTTGACATCAATTTTGAGTTTTTTTAATAATAATTTCTCTTTTGCAGATCACTTCACCTCTTGAAAGTGTGATTCTGAAATGCCTTTTTCCAACATAGATAATTTTTGTCTTTCTACCATGCTAAACAAATTTTAATGTAATTTTCATTGGCCCAATTCCTTAACCATATTCATGTGGTGGGCAACAGATGAACCAAATGAGCCTTATGTAGTAATATAGATCACTTGATTTTGCAAGTGTCAGTTTCCTTGTCCACTCTGTGTTATGTAACCATGTACCTTTTCAATGGGATGTAATTTTGTAGGAGCTACATGGAAATGAACCATATAAATTTTGAATGAATTTTCATCAAATAAAAAAAATGAATCTTTTCATCAATTTTGAGTGTGTTTTAATAATAATTTCTCTTTTGCATATCGCTTCACCTCTTGAAAGTGTGATTTTGAAATGCCTTTTTCCAGCATAGATAATTTTTATCTTTTGAGCATGGTAAACATTTTTTAATGTAATTTTCATTGGCCCAATTCCTTAACCATATTCATGTGATGGGAAATAGATGAAATGAATGAGCCTTATCTAGTTTTATTTTTTATATAATTGTTACTATCATTTTGGCTGGACTAACATTGGTGGAGCCAAGTGCTGACATCTCCAAGTGCTACACTACATACCCTAAAGTGATATGGGGATCATTTTTGAAAGTTCCCTAAACATTCCTAAATGGTATCAGTGCAGAAGATCATCTTGAGAGATTTCCAACGAATGTGAGAATGTGGCAAATGAACATCGGGAGCTCTAGTTATGTTCGGTCAAAGTTCGGTCAAGAAGAAAGTCAACTCTGGTCAATTGGTTAATATTAGACCAATCACACTACGACACGTGGCAAAAAGGTGTTGGAAAAATTGGAGGGGTTTTAACCATCGGTCATCGACAATCATGGAATGGAATGGCACATTGGAATAAGAGGCTCAACTTTTATTACGGAGGGGAGCCCGGCCGCCGTGTGGACTATGGTATTATCACCGACATGGTGGGTCCACAAGCCACCACGTGGCTTGCCACCATGAATCAAATTTGCTTGATTTTCCTATCGGGAGACAACAAGTGGACGACATGATGACCGAGTTAATTATTTTCGATACCCCATGGTATGGGTTGAATTTTTATTTACTTGGTAAGTCCACTACACATTATTCCCAAATGCCACGTGTATATATATATATATATATATATATATAATGTTCAAACATTAGTATAAACCACAATATTCCACCTTACCCACATAATTCTCCTAACCACTTACCCACTTAACTATACATTATGCTAAGTTCATTTGTGAAGCGGTTGTAGTGGAATCTTCCAAGTGGAGGAGAGAAGGTGGTGAAGCGGTGGTAGGGGTGGTTATGCTCGTGTGGTCTTTTGACCACTTCATTTGCATGAGGGAAAGGCTTATTAAAGCCTTAAAAATTTCCATCCCACCAAATGTGGGATTTTTATCCCTTATCAAATGCTATGCCGCCATTATTTGGGTATGTAATCCCATTAAAAATGCAAACCGCCCTATATGGGTATGTAATCCCATTAATTTTGCTATGGGTGAGGCTAAGGTTTAAATATAGCCTTAAGATAATATGTATTGCATTTTTTAAGGGCCCTATTTTTTGTATAAATAGGGAACCCATTCTATTGTATGACACACACCTGCGCAATAGAGAAGATCATTACTAGAGCGCAAAAAGGTGGACACACATTAGTCCGAGAAGCTTATTATTTTTTAAGCTTATTTGTGAGATGTGTCAACAAATATTGTTTATTGGCCTATTATTTTAGGTAATAATAGATGAAATATTTGTGATTGGGAGTAAATTATAAACTACCCAATAGGCCCATTGAGCCACACCAATTACTTGTAAATCTTGGATTGTCGACCAGAGTGCTAGCGTCGTGTTGATAGTGTCGGGAAGGCTGATCAAAGAGGAAGGAGATTGTGCATTAGGAAGGTGAAGAACAATTCGACTGATCATCGGAAGTTTTCAAAGAACTGGTGTATTGATAGGCAAGTAAAATTCCATTAGGTTTTCTTGTGAAAGTACTATTGTAACTTATAAGTTTTGACTAGTGGAACAGTTCAACCATGAACCCAGAGACGTAGGCAATTTTCGAACTCCGTAATCAATCTTTTTGCAATTGTCTTTATTGTCTTGCATTTATTTTTAAATTGATTACTTAAAAGGAGAAAATTATTGGAAAATAATTAAAGCCTACAAGGGTCCGAGATCAGGTAGTAATAACTTGATTATTTTCGGATCATGTTTGGTATCGAGATGGTAATTGACACTGCAAACTTGCTAATCTCCAAATCAAGTTTGGTATCAGAGTTGGTTTAGCTCCATTTTTTTTTCAGTAAATCTAATTAACAGAGTGATTGCTTCAAGTTGGTGTAGTTAGTTCAATTTGTGTGAATAGGGTACAAGTGCACTATGGGAAAGATGTCTAAACAGGTAAAGCTCGAGGAAATTGAAGCTTATAATCACCAGATCCAGGAAGAGAATTCTCTCCTGCGATCAATGTATTACTCCCTAGAAGAGGAGAATGCTTGTTTGAAATTGGAACTGAAAACCAAGGATGAGCTCTTGGCAAGGTTGCAATGTGGTGATCAGAGGAAGGAAATACCTTCAACTTCAAATGTAGAGGCCATGGCAGATGATTGCACTATAAGTTGTTCACCACTAGAATCTTCTTCTTCCTCCCATTTAGTTTTGGATTTAGGTAATGAAGTCTTTGGTTTGTTTGAAAAGCATACTAGAGGAATTGGATCCAAGTTACTAGATAAAATGGGATTTGATGGAAGAGGCCTTGGGAAAAATGGCCAAGGCATTTCTAACCCAATACAGGTCGAGGATCATCCTCATTTTGTAGGTTTGGGTTTTCCTAGTGTGGGAATGGAAATTGGAGAATGCTCCAAGAATATTGATGGGAGACAAGCTTCCGAAAGCAAAGATAATACCCCACTAGTCCTGCAAGAAGATTATGAGTAGGAAATTTGTAATTCGTTGTCACGGGCAAGATGTGGTAAGAGAAATAAATGAAGAGGTAATGAGATTCCACCTCCAATTTCTTACCATAATCATAAGCACAATAAAACTTCTGATCCACTTTTTCAGCTTAAGAAGTATGGTTATGATTTTTAGAAGATGTGGAATTCCTTTCCATGTACTTTTTGTGGATTACATAATCATTCAGTGGACAGATGCTGGAAGAGAAGGACATTGATGAAGAATTTGATGCATTTCATAAAGAACAAGGTAAATCAGAAAGACCAATCTCATCATGCAAAGTCGAGAAATGGTAGAAAGAGTTCCTCATCCCAGAAGAAGGAGATTAAGAGGATTTTTTGTGCTCATTGCCAAAGGAATGGGCATCGGTGGATAATTGTTGGAAACTACATCCATCTCACCATCAAAGTAATGGTAAGCCAAAGATGGAATGGAGGCCTATTGCAAAGGAAAAGGAAGTTTCTACTCCACCACCAGTTGACAAGTCAACCCAGGACCAGGTAATACCTGAAAGTGAAAGTCCTTTAAAATGGGTAAGTCAAAAATTTTTCAATTATATATTGCATAATTCAGATTGATGAATAGTATGCAGTATTAAGTTTGGAGATCAAATTTTGTGAGAAAATGCTGAGAGAAAGGTTTACCATACTCAGTGGATTTTCTTACTTAGAAAATTTGATTAATGCTCCAAACATATCTCCTAATCAAGTGTGTGAGTACCTGCTTCTGACTTGGACACATGAATTGACTCATATAAAGCTTAGAGATTGATATGCCATTTGTGCAAACAATAGAGATCTCAAAAGATTAGCTTGGAACTTCATTCTGTGTAGAGGCATTATGACCATGTAACAAAATGGTAGTCAATCACCGTTGGCATTGACATTAGGTCATAATGTCATTTTGTGTAGAGGCATTGTGACCGTGCAGCGAGAATGGTACCGATATTAGTATGTCAACAAGAGGAGCTCTCAAGAGATCAGCTTGAAACATCATTCGAAAGTGTCAAGGCATTGCGACCACACATTCAAATGGTAGTTAATCAATAGACTTAGCATCATGCATTGGAGGCTGGAGGTCTTACAAGAGGCTTAACATCATGCATCAGAGGCATTGAAGTCTATAACAGACTTAGCATCATGCATTGGAGGCCTGAGGTTTTGAAAGAGGCTTAGCATCATGCATTGGAGGCGTTGAGATCTAAAAAGGGACAAGTCATTGTCCATCATTGACATCAGATCAATCAAAGCTCTACGTAACATGGATTTCCTTCAAACTAGTTTGGATTCTAATGTATCAACTCGAAGCCAGGAGCTGTGTTATAGAGTCAAAGAATATCCTTGTTGTCAGATATCAAGAAGCTTAGCACCGCACCAAAGGAGTGTTGAGGTTTCATTCAGAAACTTAGCACCATACAGCAGAGGCGTGGAGGTCTTCTTTGGATATCAAAGTGGTGTAACGGAAGCGTGGTGGGTCCATAACCCACAGGTCCAGGAAGGTTGTTGAAGTGAGAAGGTTGTAGAGGAGAAGACCTAATGGTCTACTACAACAACACTTCCAAGGTGGCAAAAAAGTTTTTCGATTCGGGACAGTATGGAAACTTTTTGGGAATAAAAACCTTTCTCAATGGGGAGGTGTGATCTAGTGATCATTTTTGAAAGTTCCCTAAACATCCCTAAATGGTGTCAGTTCAGAAGATCATATCGAGATATTTCCAATGACTATGAGAACACGAAAAACAGACATCGGGAGCTCTAGTTATGTCCGGTCAAAGTTCGGTCAAGAGGAAAGTCAACTCTAGTCAACTGGTCAATATTGGACCAATTACACTATGACACGTGGCAAAAATGTGTTGGAAAAATTGGAGGGGTTTTAACCACCAGTCATCGACAATCATGGAATGGAATGGCACGTCGGAACAAGAGGCTCAACTTTTATTAAGGAGGGGAGCCCGCCACCGTGTGGACTATGGTATTATCGCCGACGTGGTGGGTCCACAAGCCACCACGTGGCTTGCCACCACGAATTGAATACGATCAATTTTCCTATCGAGGAGATGACAAGTGGACTACATGATGACCGAGTTAATTATTTTCGATACCCCATGGTATGGGTCAAATTTTTATTTACTTGGTAAGTCCACCACATTATTCCCAAATGCCACGTATATATATATATATATATATATATATATATATATATGTTCAAACATTAGTATAAACTGCAATATTCCACCTTTCCCACATAATTCTCCTAACCACTTACTCACTTAACTATACATTATGCTAAGTTCATTTGTGAAGTGGTTGTAGTGGAATCTTCGACGTGGAGGAGACAAGGTGGTGAAGCGGTGGTGGAAGGGGTGGTTATGCTCACGTGGTCTTTTGACCACTTCATTTGCATGGGGGAAAGGCTTATTAATGCCTTAAACAATTTCCATCCCACCAAATATGGGATTTTTATCCCTTATCAAATGCTATGCCGCCATTATTTGGGTATGTAATCCCATTAAAAATGCAAACTACCCTATATGGGTATGTAATCCCATTAATTTTGCTACGGGTGAGGCTAAGGTTTAAATATAGCCTTAAGATAATATGTATTGCATTTTTTAAGGGCCCTATTTTTTGTATAAATAGGGAACCCATTCTATCGTATGACACACACCGGCACAATGATGAGAAGCTCATTCTTTAGAGTACAAAAATGTGGACACACATTAGTCTGAGAAGATTATTATTTTTAAGCTTATTTGTGAGATGTGTCGACAAATATTGTTTATTGGCCTATTATTTTAGGAAATAGTAGATGAAATATTTTTGATTGGGAGTAAATTATAAACTACCCAATAGGCCCATTGAGCCACACCAATTACTTGTAAATCCTGGATTGTCAACCGGAGTGCTAGCGTCGCGTTGATAGCGTCATGAAGGATGATCGAAGCCGAAGGAGATTGTGCATCAAGAAGGTGAAGAATAATTCGACTGATCATCGGAAGTTTTGAAGAACTGGTGTACTGATAGGCAAGTAAAATTCCATTAGGTTTTCTTGTGAAAGTACTATTGTAACTTACAAGTTTTGACTAGTGGAATGGTTCGACCACGAACTTGGAGACGTAGGCAATTGCCGAACTCCGTAATCAATCTTTGTGCAATTGTCTTTATTGTCTTGCATTTATTTTTAAATTGATTACTTAAAAGGAGCAAATTTTCGGCAAATATTTAAATCCTACAAGGGTCCGAGATTAGGTAGTAATAACTTGATTAGTTTCGGATCATCAAGAGGATCAAGCCTTATGTAGTTCTATTATTTAGTTTTAGACTTGGTGGGAAATATTGAACTCAATCATTTTAGTTGGACTAAGAATTACATATTTTGTATTTAATTGTCTTATTTTGGCTGCTATTGTTTATTTTCTTAACACAATTTATTTATTAATTAAAGGTAATTATTTTGAAACATGTCTTTCATTATCAAAAAGGAGGCGTGACCCATTGTAAAAAAAAAAGTAATATTAATATTCAATTCAAGCCCATTTTAAATGGGAAGATGACCATTCTCGTATAGAAAATGTAGAAGAATATATGTTTAGATTGGGAATATGTCCATTATCAAATAATAATCATAGAATAATTGAGGGCATTTTTTATCTCATATAAAACATAGAAGAACCACAGATAGAAGATCAATAAAAGTTTAGAAGAGGCATCTGTAAGATAAATATTAATTTGTTTTAGAATTGGGCAAATTCCTAGTTAACATAAAGAAATCATCAAATAAGAATGACTCATAGAACAAGAATTTAGTTTTTTTAAATTGAAGATAAGTTTTAGATATACTTCTAACTCTTCTCTGTTGATTTATTATGAGATGAAGAATATCATCTAGATTTATTTATTTTGTATTCTAATTTGGGTATAAAGATAATGCCATATTTTTATCTTTTGTATTTTTTATATGTGTTTTAAGAATATCACTTCAATATTTTGTAAGACTTACATAGTATTATCCTCCATAGTTATAAAAGGATGCATCTAAATATGATCATTTCTTGCATGTTTCAGAGTCTCAATAAGATCATTCCCTTGCAAAAATATGTATAACTACACAGAAAAAATGGGAAATCATTTAATGCAGGTGAATCATGTCCTGTGTGTATGTGTGTACGTGTATATATATATATATATATATATGTATTTTTATGAAATAAAGGTAACCCAAAGTAGAAGGACCTAGGTAGGGTTAATTTTTTTTTAGTTGGGTGGCATAGTTATGCAGGCCTAGATGGATGGGTGAGCTACATAGGCCAAGCTGGGAGGACAAGCTAACCATTCGAGATCGGTAGGTAAGTTGATATTACGAGATGGGAGGGAGAGATGATCCGCTAATAGGTGGGTGGCTGATCTAAGAAATATTAAATGATGTGTCTAATGAGAAAATGCATGTTCTCATAATTGGAATCATAAAAGAAGAATAGAGATAAAATGTAGCTTGTTTTATAATGGATAGTTTCCCATTCTCACAGCCTTCATAGAGTACTTGTTTACCATTAATTTGTAAATAAATTATTTACCACCTTTTATTAATTGAAGGTACTTGTTTGTCAAACATGTCTTCGAGCAGCCATTGGAGGGAAATTGGCTCAATTAATGATAATTAATTTTTTCGTGGCATGGTATAGTGAATGATGGTAGTTATTGTTTTCAATGATGGTATAGATCTTTGGAATTGAATGTTAACCTTGGTGGGTGAAATCATCTATTTCTTGTTCATCCTTTTTGTTTTCTTTTTCATCCAATTTTCACTTTTTTGGATGTCTTCATTTCAAAAAAATAGATATTTACATATATATGTATATGTGTGTGTGTGTGTGTGTGTGTGTGTGTATGTGTGTACATATACATACATATATATATATATATATATATATATGCATACATATATATATATATATATATATATATATATATATATATATATATATATATACATATATATACATATATACACACACACACACAATGGAATGAATGATTTCCCATTTTGTCTGTGTAGTTAACCATTCATGAGGGGGTGCAGGGAAACTAATATTTTATGAGAGGGTGATAATATAATAATTGGGCATGTGCCCATTATAAATGTGCAAAAATTATATAAAGGATGTCATGATGCACAACTTCCCATTATAAAACAAAGTACCTTCCCATAGACCATTTCATCCTGTGAAGTGAAAAATTTGAGAAATATTTCTGAGATATTGTTTTATCTCTCCGCTAAATTTTTGTTGACCCTTTCCACTTTGAGCTCCCTCTATTTCGTAAGACCGTTTTGGCTTGTGAAGAACCAAATTTGAATAAAAATTGAGGCATAGATTATTCAACTCTTCTCTATTGAATTATTATGAGATGAAGAATATCATTTGGTTTTCTTTCCCTTATATTATGTTCTCAGTTTAAAGATAATGCCCTATTTTTGATCTTATGTATTATTTGATCTGGGTATTAAGAATATCATTTCAAAGTTTTGTGAGACATGTGTAGTTGTTAACCTAATCGTAGTTGTTAATACGTTGAGTTAACATATTTTTTAAATTGAAGATAAGTTTCAGAGATACTTCTAACTCTTGTTTGTTGTATTTCGAGTCTCTGGGTATAAAGATAAATTATAATGTCGTATTTTAGATCTTTTGTATTTTTTATATGGGTTTTAAAAATATCACTTCAATCTTTTGTAATACTTGCATAGTTGTTATCCTCCATAGTTATAAAATATTGCATCTAAATATGACCATTTCATGCATGTTTCAGAGTCTCAACATGATCACATTCCCTTGCAAAAAAATGTATATGATTCTCCTTCTTGGTAAGATAGGGAGTTACCTAAGAAATCCACTTTCAATCCTTCATGCTAGGATGGGGAGTTATTTGTTATGTTTTTACAAAAGTACAGAGTGGGCTTACCACATGGGAGGCATTTATTAGTTGTTAAATCGGATGTGACAATTGATCAAAAATAAATGATAATTCTATAATTCTTCTTTCATCCATAAAATGATATTTTTTTTAGGATCGATGTTCAACAAGGTTATAGATAATATTAATAAAATTAAATCATTTTATCCTGAAGGTGAATCTTTTGTAACTTTTCCTTGCATCAATGGTGAATCATGTCAAGTAAAACATTTTATCTCGATAGTGAATCATTTGATATTTGGCCTTACATCAATGGTGAATCATGTCTCTTCTATTAGCCTTGATATCATATGTTTCTCTTTATATTGTTGAATGATTTACCACATATAGAAGGCCAAGGTATATATGGTTTAACCTTTTATGTTAAATGTTGTACTTCCATTACTACAATCTTACCTTGCTGAAAAAAAGTCTTCCATAGTATAGTATTCGGTATTAAAATGTTTATAAATGGTACAAGCTAAAGTTTAATTCTAAATATTCATAAGCAATTTAGTACAAGACATAAAATTTTGTTTGTTTAAGAATTGACATATGCCCATTCTAAGCATTTTAATGCAATCAATGTTTTAAAAATATTATTTTAGTATTATTTATTTTTCAGTATTCTAATAACTCTCTAAAAAATTTAAAGGGGTCTAAACATTAGGAATATTAAAGCATTAAATCATGGTTGGTAATTTTTTTATAAAAATATTGGTCTCATGTTATGTTTCATGTCACTCCATATTTTTAAATAGGGTTTTTACTACGACTGGAATTAGTCATATTGTGACACTACCAAACATTTATATCATTTTGGCTAGACTAACCCTCGCAGAGACAAGTTGTGATTCTACCAAGTGTTGCACTACATACCCTCAAGGGGGATCTAGCCTTATGTAGTTCTATTATTTTGTTTTAGAAAGGGAATCTTGGCATGTAGTTCTATTTATAATTTGATTTAGAAATGGCATAAAGATAATTGTTTTAAAACAAGACTTGGACCGCTCGTAACTTGTATCGGACTATTTGGAAATATGGGAATCTATCCATCATCTAACAACTAGACATTTATTTTTGGGTTTTTACCCACTTCATATTCATGTCTTTTCCATTTTATTTTTCCATTCTTCCATACAAACAAAAAAACATTGTTTTTCATTCTATCTTGAAAACAATTGTATCATTTGATGGACCATCCTTGTGAGCCAAGTTCTACCTCCACTAAGTGTTGCACTACATACCATTGAGAGGGTTCAAACCTTCTATAGTTTTGTAGTTTTGTGTTATGAATAGTTATATTTATGGGCATTTTTCCATCCTCAAAAAAACAAACATTTACTATTGGATTGTTTCCCATTTTTAATGGAAGGAGGACGATTGCAATGGAGGGACACATTCTTACAACATTTATGATTTAATAATTGTATCATATTGGTTGGAATATCCCTGGTTGATAGCCCCTATGATTTTGGTCTCTCTCTCTCTCTCTCTCTCTCTCTTCATGAAAAACAAAAATGAATATTTGTAACTCTTCTCAATGTGAAGAATAACATTTGCTTTTTCCATTCATTACAAAATGGGGAACAATCCACTTCATGTTCATGTCTTTCCCATTCGAGTAGATAGATTCCCATATGTAGTTTGTCTTATGCCTATTTTTCTCTGTGATTCCTATTATTAGAATGGGCATATGCCCATTATCAAGATCTTACAAGAAATTGACACAAACATTTTTCTAATTTTATCTTTGCATACAATGAAATTTTTCTAATATGTATATTGGAATAAATTGATATGAATTGAATGGGAAGATTCCCATTTAATTATAATATGAGTAGTAGAAGAAAATTATTGTCAGTTTAGCACTTATATAAACTTAATCATATCCTACCTACTTTATCTTCATGTCATGCCCATTCGAGTAGATAGATGCCCATTTTCCATTCTTGCATACAAACAAACAATCATTTTTTTCATTTTATCTTGAATACAATTGTATCATTTAGGATGGACTATCCTTGGTGGAGACATGTTATGCCTCCACCAAGTGTTGCACTACATACCCTTGATGGGGATCAAGCCTTATGTAGTTCTATAATTTTGTTTTAGGAATAGTTATATTAATTTGATTTAGAAATGGCAGAAGCCCATACTCATATTTTTCCTAATTAGCATATTTTTTAAAAGCCATCTTGAGGGGGATCAAGCCTTATGTAGCTCTATTATTTTGTTTTAGGAATGGGCATCTTGGCTCCGCCAAGTGTGCACTACATACCCTTTGGAGATTCCCATTCTCATAGTTGTATTAAATTGATTTAGAAATAGCAAATGCCCATTCTCATAGTTGTATTAATTTGATTTAGAAATGGAAGATGCCCATTCTCATACATACAAAAAAATAATTTTTTTTTTCATTTTATCTTGAATACAATTGTATCCCTTGAGGGGGATCAAGCCTTATGTAGTTCTATTATTTTGTTTTAGGAATGGGCATCTTTGCTCCGCCAAGTATTGCACTACATACCCTTGGGAAAATTAATTTGATTTAGAAATGGCAGTAAGACCATGACATATCAAGACCAACATGTAAATATATTGTTTACCACCATGTATTTATTAATTAAAGGTAATTATTTTAAAACAAGACTTGGACCGCTCGTAATAATGAGAATAACATTAGCCCATTCTATAGACATTCTAACATTTTGGTTTGGCCATATTTTTTTCAATTGTATTGGACTATTTAGAAATATGGGCATTTGTCCATCCTCGAATAAACAAACATTTACTATTGGGTGGTTCCCCATTTTGCATTGAAGGAGGACCATTGCAATGGAAGGAGGACTAGATTAGAAGAATAATTATAGTGTAAAAAAATTGATGCCTTTATTGTATCATATTGTTTGGACTATCCTTGGAGGATCCTACTGCTGCATTTTGTACTCTTAAAGGGAGATCAAGCCTCTATCTCTAATTTTTGTTTATTATTTCACTTTTGGTCTCTCTCCTTTCATGAAAAAAACACAATGAATATTTCCAACTCTTCTCAATGTGAAGAATAACATCTGGTTTTCCTTCAATTGAAAAATGGGGACCACCTAATTTATCTTCATTTCATGCCCATTCAAGTAGATAAATTCCCATTTTCCATTCTTACATACAAACAAAAAATCATTTTTTCATTTTATCTTGAATACAATTGTATCATTTAGGTTGGACTATCCCTGGTGGATACATGTTATGCTTACACCAAGTGTTGCACTACATACCCTTGATGGGGATCAAGCCTTATGTAGTTTTATAATTTTTTTTAGGAATAGTTATATTAATTTGATTTAGAAATGGTAGATTCCCATACTCATATTTTTCCTAATTTACATATTTTGTTAAATATAATCTCGAGGGGGATCAAGCCTTATGTAGCTCTATTATTTTGTTTTAGGAATGGGCTTCTTGGCTCCACCAAGTGTGCACTACATACCCTTTGGAAGATTCCCATTATATTAATTTGATTTAGAAATGGAAGATGCCCATACTCATATTTTTCCTAATTAGCATATTTTGTGATCAAGCCTTATGTAGCTATATTATTATTTTTAGGAATGGTCAACTTATCTTCCGAGTGTGCACTACATACCTTTTGACAAATGCCCATTCTCATAGTTGTATTAAATTGTTTTAGAAATGGAATATTCCTATTCTCATATTGGAGTAATTAACATATTTTGTTAAAGACCATCTCAAGGGGGATCAAGCCTTATGTAGCTCCATTATTTTGTTTTTAGAAATGACAAATGCCCATTCTCATAGTTGTATTATTTTGTTTTAGAAATGGAAGATGTCCATTCAATCAAGCCTTATGTAGCTCTATTATTTTGTTTTTAGAAATGGCAGATGCCCATTCTCGTATAAGAATCATAGAAGAAAAATACACATAGATAGAATGGACATTCCTACAACTATTCCTAAAACAAAATAATAGGAAATACATAAGGCTTGATCCCCCGGAGATGGTCTTTAAAAAACATGTTAGTTTACTACTATATGAGAATGGGAATCTCCATTTCTAAGCGAGCCAAGATGGACATTCCTAAAGCAAAATAATACAACTATGAGAATGGGCATTTTCCATTTCTAGAACAATATGAGAATGAGCATCTTCCATTTCTAATTAGAGCTAACATGCCCATTTCTAAAATAAAATAATACAACTATGAGAATGGGAATATTCCATTTCTGAAATTAAATAATACAACTATGAGAATGGGAAGCCACGATGCCCATTCCTCAAACAACACAACTATGAGAATGGGCATCTATCATTTCTAACTGTCATTTCATGGAGCCAAGATGCCCATTCTCATCACAATCACAAAACTCTTTGTATGTATGAGAATGGTAATATGCCTATTCTATCTATTCTACCTCATTGAAGCAATATTGAACTTAAGATGTGGGAAAGGGAAACTGTCCATTCTAAAAAAATTAAATATTACCTCTACGAGAATGGGCATATGCCCATTCTGTCTATGTGTATTTTTCTTCTATGATTCTTATATGAGAATGGGCATATGCCCTTGAAGAAATATTGAACTTAAGATGTGGGAAAGGGAAACTATCCATTTTAAAAAATTAAATATTACCTCTATTTCTCTTATATGAGAATGTATTTGTTCCCCATTTATTGTTGGATTGTTCCCCATTTTGCATGGAAGGAAGATGATTGCAGCACATTCTGACAGCCTTTATAGTGTTTATTCTCTAGCTTTTGGTCTCTCTCTCTTTCTCTTTAGGAAAAACAAAAAATGAATATTTCTAACTCGAGAATAACATCTCATTTTCCTTTCATTGCAAAATGGGGCACAATCCACTTCATCTTCATGTCATGCCCATTCGAGTAGATAGATGCCTATATGAATTTTTGAAATTAATGTTGTTAATTAATTAATTTTCTTTAATCCTAAAATCATATGTTAAATACATATTCTTTGATTTCTATAATTAATTAAGCATTATAAATAATGGTGATTAAGTGGTTAATTAGTTTTATAAAATTTAATTAAATTTTTATAATAATTTTTTTATTATTGGTAAATAGTTTTAGAGGGACTATACCTTGTTACAAAAAGGGCTCAATGTAAATGTGATATATAACTATAAAGATGTGATAAAAAGGATCAAAATATAGATAGAACACTATGTCCATTAGTAACCAAGAGATAGTTACAAAGAAGAAACAAAATAGAACATAAACTGCTATAGAACATAAAAAAAGCAACAAAGTCACAACAAAAAGACCACCAAAGACCAGCATCTAAAATGACTCCCACCAACCCAAGTGAGTTTACTTCCTAGAGAGTCTTTCAATTCTAGACTGGATTGTTTGCAGATGAGGTAAACAATGCCAATGTGTTGATATGCGTTGGGTCTGAAGCATTCAACTGTGAGAAGGTTTGGCTCCTCTCTTTATCATTCCCACAAATAGTGCCAGGGATCCCACTAAGCATGGAAATTATTTGAACTTGCTGCTCTAAAAATTCACTTATGGCTTTGAAGATAGACTTGTTGTGATCATGTCTATCTTTAGCTCTCCCTAGTCTACTGTCTAGTGAGTTCAGCTTCTTATAAATATCAACAATATGATCCTTCCCAATTTCATTATCTTCATCAATTTTTCTTTTTCGTTTCTACTTTTCCATACATTAGGGTCCTTCGGATGCTTCATCTCTTTCTCCGAGACTCTAATCTATGAGGCATGTGATTCCCCTCCTAATGCAGGGCCATATCCATACTAGCATTGCTGATATGTAGCGAATTTTGCGCAACCTCTAGCTCTTTGGTGTTTCAAATTTCGGGCAGTGAGGGTATCGGTTTTGGAGGCTTGGGGTTCTTGGTTTTGGTTTTAGATTTATAATATTATTTATTTATTAGTATTATTAATTATTATTGTTATTTAATTAATTTTCTTTAATACTAATATCATATGTTAAATACATATCCTTTGATTTCCATAATTAATTAAGCATTATAAATAATGGTGATTAAGTGGTTAATTAGTTTTAATTATATTTTTATAATATTATTTAATTGTTTTAAAAATATTGCTTTTTCGTTTGATAATAGAATTAGATGTTTTTTTAATAATGGCAAATAGTTTTTTTAATAATAGAATTAGATGTTATTAATAGGTTTCTAGTTATTATAGTAATGTGTTTGTTGGTAATAATAATAATGTTGTTAATTAAATAATTTTAATTAAATATATATTCTTTGATTTCTAATTTTTGAAATAATGTTGTTTATGTTGTTAAGTAGTTTTATAAAGTTTATTTATATTTTTATAATTTAAAAATACACTATATTTAATTAATAATAATTCTTTTATTTATTTATTAGTATTATTAATTAATGTTGTTAATTAAATAATTTTCTTTAATCCTAATATCATATGTTAAATACATATTCTTTGATTTCTAATTTTTTTAATAATGTTGTTTATGTCGTTAATTAGTTCTATAAAGTTTTATTATATTTTTTATAATTTTAAAATGTACTATAATTAATTGAGCATTATATTTGTAAATTTTGATAATATAATTAGATGTTATTAATATGTTTTTGGTTAATATTTTATTGTAATAATGGTGTTTATGTCGTTACTTAGTTTTATAAAGTTTAATTGATTATTTAAATTAGTAGCAATACTAATTAATTATAATACTATTAATTACTAATATCATATGGGTAAGTGCACCAAGTTGGAGGGCCAAAAGGAGGTCTTAAGTGGACAGATTTTTCTAAAAAAACTTCAACTTCTATGAGTTTTTCAAAATAGATACACTAAAAATTGGTAGATGTTGTAAAAATATGAATTGTAGCATTTTGAGTCTAGTTTCTAAGCTACTAAATTTTATTGAAAATGGATAAGTTTAAGTGGGTCAAACAACTAAAATACCAACAGATGCTCTGTTTTTGCTAAAAACATAATAGAGTGACTTTCGTGCCCCCACCATTTTTGAGCACCATTTAGTATTTTTGAAAACCCTTTGTTAGAAAGATAGATAGGAGCATCTAGTATGGGCTCCATTTTTTTATATTTTTATAGCAAATTTTTTTATTTATGATTTTTCTAGTACAAAAATTTTATGTTTTGAAAAATAAGGGAGCTCCAACCATTTCCTCCTAGCTACCTCAAAAATATCGAAAATTAGATTTTTTTTTAATATGTATAGAATTATGCCTAGTTTGGGCTAGTATAATTTTTTTAAAATTTCGATCACCCAAAAAAAGATGCACCATGAAAGATAGACATATTTACACTTCAAAAAATAGCTATAAAAAGCAATATTTAGAAAATAAATAATATGGAACCCTTATATTAGTTAGAAAATTTAAAAAATTATATTTTTAGAGAGAAGAAACTCTGCTCTTAGTCGTGGTATAATTTTTTTAAAATGGATCGATTGTTTTATTTTTATTTATCATAGAGGAAATGGCATTTTTACAATTTCTTGCAAAAACACGTTGTTTGATGTGTTTGTACAGTCCATGCCTCGGGTTTGAGGATCTAAACTGGATCGCAAGCCTTGATGCATGGCTTGGAAAAAGAGAAAATATAAAATGCATACATGTTATAACGTGTATGTGTTTTTATTTGTTTATATATTGTGGCTGCCCAATATCCCTTTCATCTCTTTCACGGGATTCTTTAAACATTATGTTGTCTGCAATTTTCTCTACATTCTTGCACAATTTTTAGTAGTTCATTTTGTCCCCTACCCCACTAGTTGAGTTTTTCTAATCATGGGCGATAAACGTCGAGATAAAGACAAGAGGAAAGTCAATAACAAGACAATCAAGTAATTCGAAAAGAAGAGAATAAAGAAATTGAAGAGAATGCAAAAAATTCAAGCAGGGAAAGGTACATCTACTATATCAAATGTAGCTCATTTATTAGAAAATGGGGATGAAATACATAATGAAAATGTAGAGAATAATGATATTGAATTGAATGATAATGTTGGTATGGATGAAGAAATTGATATAAATCCAATTGTTGAACCCTTACCTGAGAATCCAAATGTTAACCCCAAAATTTGTATGAAAACACTGAATGAAGAAAGTAACCGTGTAAATGAATCTTCACCTCTAAGAACACCTCCTTCCATTTTACGAAGAAAACCAATTCACTTAATTGAAATCGATGAAAACATTATAAAACCAATGCCTAACAAAATGTCTGAAAGAAATGCGAGAAGAAAGGCTAGTGGAATTTGGGATAATTACTTTGAGAATTTAAATGACACACAAAGATGTCAATTATTTGTTACATTGATGAAATTAATTAATATGAGACCTATAATGAAGACCCTAGAGTTAAGAACATATAATGTTATTGATCAAAATGCATCAATTATTTAAAACATACATAAAGCATACCAAAATGTAGGCAGAAAAAGACTTACCAAAGATAGTAATGCTACAAAAACGTGCACTTACTAATTGTATAGTAAGTGATAAAACATTTAATAAATGCTTGAAAAGAAAAACAAGTAGTTCTTTGAAGCTAAACAAAATAATACTAATGAAAGCAATAGAGAGACGTAAACGTATTGAGTCAATCAATAACACTGACTATTGGGCTTTCTCTAGTAGACTTCCACAAAAAGACAAAAATACATCTGATATTCTAAAAGAATTAATTGTAAAATTTTGGAATGAGAACACAAGGGTGTCACCGAATAGAAGAGATACAGTAAAAAGAAGAATAGGTTCTCATAATCGTGAATCATGTGCAAAACATTTCTTAGATATGACTCAAACATAATTGTTCTCTAAGTTTAAGAATGAAAATTCACAAATTAACATTAGCCAAAGATTCTTTGAATTTAGCAAACCATTTTATGTGAAAATCAATCACTCAAGTACCACTTGTTGTTGCAGGCATCATGTTGAATTTTCAATGCATTATGATGTTTTTGTCAAATACATCATGTTTTGCATACTAACATCATGTTACGAGAGTGTGGATTAAATTTTCCACAAGACAATCAATTTATTCTCGACAATATTTTGTGAAAAATCAACAAGATAATCTTTTTATAACAAAGCATGTTTGGATGGAATGTGCAATGTATGCGGTGGCTTGCCAAATATAAAAAGTTGTATCTATGAGGAGAGTACATATTCAATAGGAAAATAATTGGTTGATTTCACCAAATATAAATCGTGTCATATCAATTAAAAGATCAAAAAGAATCTAAGAGGTGTAAGCTTGTTAGTAAACAATTACAATATCGAATATATGGTCAATCTCAAAGAGGAAATTATTTATGAGTATGAAAGGAAAACACATAGAGCTCGATGGTTAGATGAAAAATTCAAGTTAAGAAAGGACACATTCCCACTTGGTACTATTGTTTCAGTAGTTGAATTTGTAGAGAATTACACATTGCAGCCACAAATGGAGGTTCAGTCTCAATCATATAACTCCGTGCAAACTTCTATTTTCGTGCATATAGCATTCATGCACTCTCCAAAAAGCACTAAGCAAGATCGAAAAATATTAAGAGAGTATAATTTCTACATCAATGATGATCAAACACATTCTACATAATATTTACAAGGGTTTTTATAGGTGTTTTATATGAACTTGAATGAGAGGAACATTAGTTTCAATCAACATTACATTTGGTCGGACAACTGCACATCATAATTCAAGAATGCACGGATGTTTTATTGGCTAAGAAAGATGCACAAAGAAATAAATGTACAGCATATCTAGATTTTTACCAAGGTAGGCATGGAAAATGAGAGCATGATGGTGCAGAGAATGTGTGAAAATAGAACTTGCAAGAGAAGAGTTAAAGTTCAAGGATGGTGTTAAATTTACGAGATGAAAAAAAAATTTGATTGGTGTGTCAAGAATATGGGCCATGAATCTCAAGAGAGATCAATGATTCATAGATTTTTTTGGTTGATAGAGGAACAACATCTAGAAAAATTTAAAGATTGTATAATAGTTGCATGATCAAGTAATATGCACTCATTCTATAGTTCGAGATGCAAATGTTTAGACTATTTATACTAGGTACATGACATGTTTTTGTATATCATGCATTGATTTTGCATGGAATGAATGTGAGTCACAAAAGTGGGTGGATGAATGGACTCGTAGACCTATAATTCCACTTGACACACATCAAGCTCCATGAGCATTACAACTTTTAGGGTCTTCAGATAAAATGTAAACATCACATGTGTAGTGCCCAACGTATAGAAGAAAATAAAAAGGAATATATTTAAAATAAAATCAGATAAAGTTTGTAACGCATTTGGTAAGATTTGACATGCCAGTAGGTGAGTGGAAGGAGTCAGCCTTGTCAGTGGAGTAGGTGGCCTGCAACCTGTCATTGTCATTGCCCAATAATTAAATAATTTATTTGGGATCCAAGGCCGTAAATCAAGCTAAAACTCATGCTAACATTGAAATTTTTGCAGTAATTGGATAGTTACAGTGAGGGTGGTTGAGTGTGTCAGAAGCATGGGTTCCCTCAAACACATTTAATCCAACCACCAAAACATCAGTCAACACGTCTTCCAACCTAATCAGTATTCTCCCAGTATGCGCCAAATTCGGGGCCTTTTCAAGTGATCTATTTGGAAATGCTTTGGTAGACAGGCCTGCAAAATGTGGATGCATGCACTTGGCATGTGAACTGTTCAACTAGATGCCTTAGAAAAATGTGGCCTCATCAACTGCAATGGCTATACTGGTTATGCATAGAATGGGTTTGTTAAAAAGGCCCAAAAAATTTATTGCTAATGCTCTCGTCGGTGCAGGGTCTCTTGCCATTGCCACATCCTCCCAGCCTGCGTCAAAAGGGGGCCTCTGGAGCAGTTTGTGATCATCCAACAACTTTTAAAGAATAGAGGAATCTTAGCATATTTTGTAGCTGCAAATTCTCTGTAGACAGGTGTGCATACGTGAGAACATTCTTGAGGCAGAGGTGAAATGTTGAAATTTGATTTCAGGATCTACACAAAATGGTTATTTTGTTTTATAGTTGTTGGCTTGTGGTGTTAGGCATGTTTTTCTTGCTGGGTGCTTTGGGAAATGATGTTGTGTCTTCCTTACCAATGAAGTCATTTCCAAGAGGCATGGGAGAATATATATTAAAATAAGAGGCAAGTGAGCTATTTGTTAAGATGCTTCAATCAGATGGACAACAATGGAAAATAGGAGACTGTGTGTGGAGCTTTAACAACAAGGTATGGACAGTAAGTCAAATATTAATCCAAAGATGAATCTGTCAGATGTCATGGTTACTAATGCTCGGTTTGGCATGTACGTAGAAGTGAATGCAAATGTTGTGGTATTTAATGATCTACAACATGAACGATTAAACCGACTTCAGAAGAAATGAAACCCTTCTTTATAAACAACACAATCAGTCAAAAGTTTCATTTTATTGAAATAAATGTGTTTCCAAGCTCCATACAACTTTTCCAACATTCTCCTAGCTCATGTTCAGTATGGAGTCTTGAGCAGGTGCTAGACAACCGTAAAAAATAATAATGGGATAAATATTCTATTGGAAAAATTCAAGTGATCGGGAATTTTGTGTGACGTGGTGGAGGTTAGATCAAGGCTTGTGAACTAGTTGATGAAGTGCCTAGTGAGATGTTGGACCGAAGCCTATGGGTTTAACTAACTCCATTCCTCCCAGGCATGGTTCATCTTCCCTTACCTCTTATAATTCTCATGTTTAGTTCTCTTTTTCAATCTAATAGAATTTTAAAATATTAGGATTTTAATACCGTAAATGTTTATCCCAACTCGTTGCAAAAAAATAATGAAATGTCGTGTGGAAACTCATAAAGTCAAAATAACCCATTTGCATTAAAACATGAACCTCCACCCTCATTCCGAGGTGATGTAGAAAAATTCCTACCCAACTAGATCACTACAACATTGTCCTATCGACTAGATGAAATTGACTTTCCAGAAATAATGTTGACCATCTTCCTATTTAAAAAGTTAATTTTTGCATTTTTCAGAGACTCATTAAGTACTCTTCGTAACCCTAAAAACGAGATGTTAAGTTTCATTCATGTACCTTGGTATGCGAGGAGTCACCTTGACCTTTGGATTGACCCCGAATGAACATATGTGATCTTTTGACGCTCTTATAGGAGCCCTGTTACACTGGTTTACAACAATAGAAAGTTGTTAAATCTAGAAAGTTGGCTTTCGTTTTGAACTGCCATTTGAAACTTGGATAGAGAAATTATTATCCATTTTCATAAACCTCTAGATTTATTACTAGAAAATTACATGGAACATTCTGTTTAGCGAAAAATAATTTTCTAGATAGTTTGGCAAAGCCATTTTGTAGACCTTCTGATCCGCACTTTTTGACGAGGTTAAACTAGACCAATTTTGACTTGTCGCCGTTTGAAAATGGTTTTCTAGTTCTCAGTCCCATCAAATCTGATGAATTTTCCTTATATAGGGGAACTTGTAGGAAGTGTCTCGTTGCATGTTCATCCATCGAATTTCAGTTTTGGATGTGGTTTTCTGAGCCCTCGAGCTAACTTTTGTTCATTTGCAACTGGGTCAACTATGACCAGTGGCCCCGAAAACTAAGCCGCCAAACGTAAACCGTTCGCTATTTCCAAATTTTTTCAGTTGCTATGAACTCCTGGTATATAGGTGGACACGTATAAATTTAATCATGGTGTGTGTTCTCATCGAAGACAACTTTTGGAAGTAGTTTCTTAGCCTCCAAGCCCGTTTTGAACATTTTTGTAGCTAGTAAGAAAATGTAAAAATAGGAAGTTGTGGGACCCTCATCGGGTTGCCAAACCACCGTAGATACTTTTGACACATGTAAATAACTGTTTAAAACTCTATAGTGTAACTTGTTGTGTGAATTAGAACTTTTGACAAAACGGTGTTTTCTCTCTCTTCCCTTCTCTTTCTCTCTCCTGGGTTACAAAATGAAGTGAAATGAAATGTAAGGAATACATGTTTCTAAACCTTTAATTTTGATTGCAAACTGTAATTATTATCATATGTAAATGGGAAACTGAAAAATGATAATTATGTTAGATTAGGGTGGATGCCATGCCAGCGATTTATCGTTGATATCTTGCTCACGTGGTTTTTATAGGATGAAAGAATGATGACGTAAAGGCGTTGTGTAATGCATTAATTATCATTGTAATTTATATAGTTCATTGTTAAATGAATAAATGTATAATGTAGTATCATATTACATAAATCTATATTTGATAATTAGTTGATATGTATGAGATGCTCATTTCAAGGACATCTAGTAAATGTGTATTTAATCATAGGTCAATTTGATTTATAGTACACCTCGTAAAAAGGTTTGATATTTATATAAGGTAAATGAATTTGAAGTAATATCTTTTAGTGCTTATTTAATGTTCAATAAATGATTAATGAGTCATCTTGTGCATTCATACTTTGTAAATGTAATAAAGAGATTTAATCGAAACAATCTACCCTTGTTCATTATCGAGCCTAACTTGTTTTCTTTTGTGATACTCCTTACCGTAGAAGACATTGAAAACTCGTAGAATGAAATTATACTCTGCACTCAATGGAAATCTCCTAGTTTGAGTAAACAAGAGCCCAAGAATGGGTTTATCGTCTTAGTTAGTATGGTTAGTGACATTGTCATAAACCCGTCTGATAGGAGTGACACAATCAAATTTTCTTAGAGTATGTAGAGCTAACTCCTTCGTAGCCTAGTGGACTACCTTGTCTTCCAAAGATATATCTAAAATTTATTTTCTTCATCGAATGAAATCCTGTTGGATCCAAACGACATAGATGGAGGTTGTGACTTAGTTTTTCTAGGTCTTAAACTCTTGTTAATGAACTCCTTAGCTCCACTCAGATAAATGTGTTACCTTGGTTTCTCTCAACTTAACACCTTGGTCCTTTCGTGAAGGTGGTTAGCATAAATGTGTCCTCTCACTTAAAACACATACATAGTTGAGCGGTAGACCCTTAGGTGAAGTTTGAATTAATTCTAAACCTCGGTTGGTTCAGATGTTAACTTCAGATTCGTGTGTAGCTTCAATTCTTCTAATCATTTATGTCTTCAATAGGTTAAAAAACATTTCATAACTCCTTTTACAAGACAATGCTAATAATAAGACCATAATGTGACGTATAAAATAAAGCATATAAGAGTAAAAATGAGATTTGAGTTTTAGAATAATGCCACTCTCGGAGACCTTATAACTCAGTTAAATATATTCTTTTGTTTCGAAGAATATGAATTATATTGGTGTGTTCAACCTTCGAGAAAAAAAAATACATATATAAATCAAAATGGAATTCCACAAGTCATTTAATTCGAATAATTATGGTACGGAAATAACTAACCCATGATCGAGGTATGTTTTCGGTAAAAATATATCTCGCATCTAAATCTCTGTTAAAACCTAATATCGCTATATGGACACCAAGTCACATCCACTTGAGTTGTAAGAATAAAAAGGTAGACACTGAATATATGTTCGAGAAGAATATTCTTAACATAAGAACAAAATAATTAACTATTTTATACGCATTTGAACTATGCCAAATAAGCATGCAAGATATGGAAGATTTTGTAAAGAATAAGAAGCCAACTTAAAGGGGTCGAACAATAATTCAACCACGAAAAAAACTTACGAATCTGTAGGTGGAAAATTGGGAAATTTATCCTTTCACAATAATGTTCTTGGAGTGTTAATCGTAACTAAAATACAATTAAAGAAATGATGTGTTGTGGGTTTTCCATTCCTGAAGTGATTTTTCTTGTGGTTGGGTCATTTCTAGTAACCTTTCATTAGGAAAAGTGTGGCATTGACATGCCTATGTTGTTTTCTTATGTCTATGTGAGTCGATGACTTATGTGATTGTCGTATGCAAGTGGAGTTTTTGTACTTGGAGCCCTTGTTGTGTTGTGTGTAGTGAGCAATGTAAGGTAAAAAATTAAATTAAATTACCCTTGTATTTTTTTTGTAATTATGTGTGCAAAATGTGGGCATTACAACCTGACTTTGACCAAGTCTCTAATTTAGTGCAACAAAGTACATACATATATGTACATGCCATGTTTCGATTTATAAATTATTGAATGGTCAACTCTTAATGTATTTTTAAATTGGCTGAACAGTTTTACTTTGTGATACATAGGGCATGTTTTTGTAGTTATTGCGATGGAATTTAACAAAGAGGGAACAAACTACTTCTTGTCTCATTGTGTAGAGGGGAAATTTTTTTGACTTCCACAGTCATTGATGGTGAAGACCTTGAGTATCCCACTGGGTCAGTGGTAGTCACTGGAACTTGGCTTCGACGATATCCTATCAAAAAATCAAACATTTGGTTGTTTGAAGACTATGAAGTACATCGGAAGATACTTCACTATTCACATTTGGTCCTTGCAACAAATATTAAATTGATCAAATATCGAGGTCGGTCATCAAACAAGAATTTGTGGAAGGTTCATGAATCAAATCAAGAAGCAATTCTTATTACTCTCAAGAATAGAGTTGATCATTGCGGTTCATTGGATTGAATTTGCAAAGGTATTTTCTTCATGAATTTAATTTGAATATTTAATTAAATGATTTTGTTTAAATTTTGTATGATTTTAAATTCTATTTAATTTCTTACTAACATGTTTAAATAGGTTAGTAATACCAAAAAAATCTTCCACCTTCAAGTGATTGGCAATCTTTGTTAGTAGAGAATTTATTATTCTCAAAGCCAAGTGAAGCTAAGAGAAATTAAATATTAGAAAGGAACAACAAACATAAATTATCATTTCACCACCTATATTGTAAAAATATCTTATTAAAATTCTCATTTCACCACCTATATTGTATGAACCACCTATATTATTCAGGTGATTGGCAATGGACAACCTTACACTGACTCAGACTACAGTATTTTACGTGTTTGTAAATAGTAGGACAACAAGAGAACCGAATGGAGATGGAGAAAACCACAAGATAATTTCGTAGAGGTCCCGACATGGAGGTATCGTATCTGATGATACATCTCTAGGTGTCACGGAGTCCGAGAAATCACCCATCGAAGATATAGCGTGTTTTGGCCTCAAGGCTCTTAAGGGACTACACCCAGACGAGGTAGCCCGAAAGCATGGGTAGTGTAGGGAACCAAAAAAAAGCCTCCACTAGCATTCACCTAGCCACCCCGATGTGTTGGCATAGTTGGTTTGGTCCCACGAGCTTCCGTTTGCAAACTATAGTGTCTAACAACCGTACATTGACTCAGACTACAGTATTTTGTGCATTTGTAAATAGTAGGACAACGAGAGAACCAAATAGAGATGGAGAAAACTACGAGAGGATTTCATAGAGGGCCCCAACATGGAGGTCTCGGATATAATGAGATGTCGGTAGGTTCCATGGAGTCCGAGAAATCACCAGGTCAAAGATACAGCGTGTTTTGGTCTCGGGGCTCTTAAGGGACTACGCCGGACGAGGTAACAGAAAGAAAGGTAGAGTAGGGAACCAAAATAAAGCTTCCAATAGCATTAACCTGCCACCCCAATGTGTTGGCGTAGTTAGTTTTGTCCCACGAGCTTCGGTTTGCAAACTATAGCATCAGCGGGTAAATCTGACACCGACTCAGACTATAGTATTTCACGCATTTGCAAACAATAGAACATAAAAAGAACCGAATGGAAATGGAGAAAACCGTGAGAGGATTTTGTAAAGGGCCCTAACATGGAGGCCTCGATCTATTGAGACTTATCTAGGTACCATGGAGTCTGATAAATCACCCGTCGAAGATATAGTGTGTTTTGGCCTCAGGGCTCTTAAGGGACTACGCCCGGACGAGGTAGCCCAAAAGCATGGAGAGCGTAAGGAACCAAAATAAATCCTCCACTAGCATTCATCTCACCACCTTGATGTGTTGGCGTAGTTGGTTTTTTCCCACGAGCTTGCAAACATGCCATCTCCATTCGGTTCTCTCATTGTCCTATTGTTTGCAAACACGCAAAATACTGCAGATCTCATTTAGTGTAGGGCTCCCAGACCGTAGTTTGGTTTGCAACTGGGAAGCTTGCAGACCAAACCATCTAGGAAAAATGTCTAGATGGCACAGGTGAATGCTAGTGGATGATTTTTCTTTCTTCCCTACGGTACCCATTCTTTCGGCTACCTGTCTGGGGGTAGTCTCTTACGAGCCATGAGGCCAAAACACACTATATCTTCGACGGGTGATTTATCAGACTCTATGGAACCTAGAGACATATCGTCACATCCAATACCTCCATGTTAGGACCCTTTACAAAATCCTATCATGATTTTATCCATCTCCACTCGGTTCTCTCACTATCATATTGTTTGTAAACACTTGAAATAGTGTAGTCTGAGTCGAGTGTAAAAAAATTTCGCTAGATGTTGTATTTTACAAATGGTATCTTGTGGGACTGAACCTTCTTGGTGAATACATCTGAATGTCTTGGTGAATACTATTAGAGACTTTTTCTGGTTCCCTATGCTTCCCATACTTTTTGGAAATCTCATCCAGTGTGTAGTCCTTTAAGATCCCAGAGGCCAAAACACGTTATATCTTCTACATGTGATTTCTTAGACTTCGTAGCACCTAGAGACATCACGTTAGATCTGATTCCTCCACATCGGGTCCCTCTACAAAAGCATCTCATGGTTTTATCCATCTCCATTCGGTTCTCTCTTTGTCTATTGTTTGCAAATGCGTGAAATACTACAATGAGTCGGTTTACGGCTCCCGGATGATATAGTTTGCAAACGGAAGCTTGTGGGACCAAACCAACTACACCAACATGTTGGGGTGGACAGGTGAACACTAGTGGAGGATTTTTTTGGTTCCCTACGCTATCTCGTGCTTTCAGGCTACCTCGTCCGGGCGTAGTCCCTTAAGAGCCCTAAGACCAAAACACGCTATATCTTCGACGAGTGATTTCTCAGACTCCATGGTACCTAGAGACGTCTCATCAAATCCAAGACATCCATGTCAGGGCCCTCTATGAAATAATCTTGTGGTTTCTCCATCTCTATTTGGTTCTCTCATCGTCCTATTGTTTGCAAATGCACAAAATACTGCGATCGAGTCATTGTATGGTCATCGAGATGCTATTGTTTAGAAAACGAAGCTCGTGGGATCAAACCAACTATGCCAACATGTTGGGGTGGCCATGTGAATGCTAGTGGAGAATTTTTTTAGTTCCCTATGATACCCGTGCTTTGAGATACCTCGTTCGGGCATATTCCCTTAAGAGCCTTGAGGCCAAAACATACTATATATTTGATGTGTAATTTCTCGGACTCTATGGCACCTAGATACGACTCATCGGATCTGAGGCCTCCATATTGAATCCCTATATGAAATTATCTCCCGAGTTTTCTCCATCTCCATTCGGTTCTCTCGTTGTCATATTGTTTGCAAATGTGTGAAATATTGTAGTCCAGTCGAGTAGGAGGACTCCCACACGCTGTAGTTTGCAAATGGAAGCTCATGGGACTAAACCAATCTGTGCCAACACATTAGCATGGCCGAGGTGAATGCTAGTGGAGGCTTTTTTGGTTCCCTACGCTACCCATGATTTGTTTTAGTTCCCTTAAGATCCCCGAGGCTAAAACACGCTATATCTTCGACATGATATTTCTCGGACTCGTGGCACCTCGAGATGTCTCGTTAGATCTGAGACCTCCGCGTTGGGGCCCTCTAAAAAATCCTATCATGGTTTATCCATCTCCATTCAGTTCTCTCATTGTCATATTGTTTACAAACATGCAAAATAGTGTAGTCTAAGTCAGTGTAAGGCTGCTAGATGTTGTATTTTGCAAATGCTATCTTATGGGACCAACCTAACTACGAAAAACATGTCGGGGTAACTAGGTGAATGCTAGTGGAGGATTTTGTTTGTTCCCTATGCTCCCTATGCTTTCTCGCTACCTCGTTCAGGCGTAGTCTCTTAAGAGCCCTGATACCGAAAACACATTATATATTCGACATGTGATTTCTCGGACTCTATGGTACCTAGAGACATCTCATCATATCCAAAACCTCCATGTTGAATCCATGTACAAAAGCATTTCCCATTTTCTCCATCTCCATTCGGTTCTCACGTTGTGCTATTTTTTGTAAATGTGTGAAATGTTGCATTCGAGTCGAGTATAGGGCTCCCGGACATTGTAGTTTTCAAACGGAATCTCTTGGGACCAAACCAACTATGCCAACATGTCGGGGTGGCTAGGTGAACTCTAGTGGAGGATTTTTTTGGTTCCCTATACTACTCTTGATTTTAGTCTACCTCATCTGGGCATAGTACCTTGAGCCATGAATGACTAGATTGGCTTAAAAATGAATTTGATAAGGGTATGTCTAAGAACACATGGGAGTTATCAATCGCCTAGTAAATATTTCTTATTTAGTTTTGGATGCGAGTCAACTAGCCTACGACTTAGTAACCTTCCATTCATTGATAATTTATGTTGTGATAAACCCATGGATGCTTTCAAAAGTTCCTTCAAAAGGATAGGGGTAGTCATCAAGCCTAGTGAAGGGTGTGACGTGATTTCCAAATAACTTGAAATGCCTACTGATTTAAAGGTATTAACACGAATTGGATAGGATTAGACAATCAAGAATCATTGAGTGTCTAAATCAGAATGTCATTACATCTGGATACATTCTCAAGCATTGGAGTAATGTATATGGAGAGACATTCTAAAAATATCAACATATGAAAGGCATCAAATTGTGATGACTCTCGGGTGTTTTAATAGGGAGAATACTAAGAAGCATAGAAGAATGTAGTAAGTGCTTGATAAGATATGAACCAAAGTATAAAGAGACCATGAGTAAGAAGAAGCATAAGTAAGGTAAATACACATATACACATTGATAAATTTAATGAATAATTACTCAAATTAGGTAACTCTTTATATACATACATTATATAAATATTGATTTCCAAAGTTTGATGCATATATACATTGAAAATACTAGTACATGTAAATCACCAATAAATGAAAAAATAATCCATAATGTCTTAAATATTGTCAAGTGCACATCATATTAGTTTCATGCGAAAATAATCTCAAAAATGTAAGGTCTCATACAAAATTATCAATTTTCAAATAGTCTTAATGTGCATAATAAATACAAAAATTCCCAAATAGGTCATATACCATCAATTTCAAATGCCATATAGTTGTACATACAATGCCATGCACATAGGCATACAAAAAAAATGTCATGTAAGACATATATATTTCCTACTCATCAAAATCTATCCCTCTCTTAGCCTTGCTCGAAGAAGGCCCTCCCTTAGACAAAGATGGAGATCTATGAGATGACTTTGGATCGTCTGAGCCCATGCTTTAAGTCCTCTTCCACTAAATACTCACCTATAGATGATCCTGTAAATGAAAACAATGTTTTTTTATCAAAACTTAATTTATATATGTTTTTAACATGTATTTAAGACCATGTTAGAATGAAAGTATTTACATCAATACACAAACTTACCGCAAGTTGTCGACCACGCCAAATTTACATCTCACGCTCAGATGAGTCATCGGGAGCTCCTGCAGTACAAATGGGGGTACGAAGACGATGAGATGGAGGAGTCTATTCCCTCGAAGTCAAAATGGAGGGGTTTGAATTTCCCTACATACACATAAGATCATAAAATCTAACATCAGAATTAGAAAAATAGAACTAAGTACATGTATGTACATAATGACAATATTTTAACTAATTTTATCAATATAGAACTATTGTTTTTACCCCACCACGCCTGTGAATCAAATGAACAGGGCTACTACCTATCATAGGTAACTCCTGCATATACACAATGAAGGACATTATTAACATAATTTAATAATTCTACAATGAAATACATTACTAACATGTAATTTAACATAATATGAATTACATGAGAAATTTAACAAAATTTACATGTTATTTGAATACCTTAGTGAGTTGTTGTGTAGATGAAATCACAGTAGCAACACCTTTATTTACTTGTCGCAGAGATGGTGGGGTGTCTAGTGAAGTCAACATCTTTATCAAACATGTATATCACGTGAGTTAGATGGACATATAAGAACATACATATATTTGACTTCAAAACTAATATATATATATATATATATATATATATATATATATATACATGAAAATATATATATATAAAGATACACACACACATGTATGTGAAAAATTTACATAATTAACATTCTAAATTACCTCTGTGAATGTATGTGTACACATGGTGCTCGCCGCCTATGGTGGGGATGAAGATGTGCATCACACGCGTTGTAATATCAATGCATATACATGTACAAATACAATTATTTCAAAAATTTAACATATATAAGTAAATCAAGTACTCCAAAATTTTTGTAACACACATAACAAATTTACCTGTGAAGGTGACGCCGATGAATGTAATCCAAATGTCTCTCTCAAAAGGACATCTGACATAGTGACATTATCATGTGCACCCCTAGCACCAGGTGCACCAAAATTAGTACACGTGAAAGTATTTTCCTCCTCGGGCCCCAAACATATGCTACCACATGACGAGAAAAGATGTGGCCTCATGTTAGTACTCCTTGAGTGAATACTCTGTGTACCTCCACGAGCATCTAGGTCAGAAATCTCCCTCGTATGTCGAACAAGGGTCACAGATAGCCCCTAAAGCGCGTGGAGTGTATCAATATCTATTGTCTCCTTCACTACTTGAGGGACAACATCAAGGTGAGGAGGCTTCTGTGAAGGGAATCTACCTTGCTGAATAGGTGCATGTTGTGCACCTGGTTGATCATGTGTAGATCCTTTTCCTTAGCCCTGGAAATCTTGGAAATCAAAATAATTTGGTATCTCCTTAAGGCTAAACTCACAATAGAGTCTCCTCAGAAATTATAGTGGCACCTTGTTGTTATTACAAGGTGGAAAATCAAACACCATCCACCATTGGTCCCAAAAATTATTTTTAATCAAATTATTATTACACCAATGGATGGGAAACCATTTACATGACGACGAACATGAACATTAGTGCGGGGTCCGTGAATAAAGTGCATATGAGGCCATTTGAATTTATTTTTCTTTACATCCACATATGACAATTTATTAGAATAATAAACCCTACAACCCTCTCTCGTAAGTTGTTCAATGATCAATTTTCCCCATTACTTTGTGTGCACTTTGAATAAGTAATGCCTCGAATGTGTTTGCAAGAGAGAGGTGGTGGGGGTTTGTAGAATGTGAATCCCTCATTATTTTGATTAAATCCATAATTTCAATTTTATTTTCAACTATGTGGGCTGCTAAATATTCTTGAATACCCTAGGGATGTTGAGCAATTGTGGGAGTGTTGGGGGGATGAAAGGAATAGCAAGGTTTGGTTGTGGTTGATTCCATCGACCTCTAATTATAACAATAAAAATGTTTATTCAATTCAATTTTTAATCTATAATTATCATATTTCAATGCAATTTTGAGAAAAGAATTGTACTTACCTCTTCTCTGTGGCGCCATCATCAATTCGATCTTCCCGGTGATCCGAAACAATCCTTTGAGCTTGAGATCCAGTTGAATGAAAAAAATGCAAGGGCACGGTTAAGCTATGAAACTCACATTTGAGGGAGATAAAATGATAGAGGCTCGGGCCTCTTTTTTTTCTTTATAGTAGGCATAACACGTACGTGTTATAAGGCATATGTGTTATGTAATGTGTATGCATTATAACATGTACATGTTATGCCTCGAAAATCCCAAACTTGACAGCTTTAAAACATGATCATGTTATAATAGAAAGCGTACGCGTTTTGCTTTTTTCAGGTTTTTGTCCACTTTTTGGCCCCCAACTTCGTGCACTTACCGATATATTGATTAGAAACAATATAAATTCTATTATTACTTGTTATTGATTAATTAATTTTTAATAATACCAACACAAATTTCAAATTTTCAGCACTTTCTTTTTGGAAGGCTCTTAATGGTCATTTATTATGGTATCTTTGATTCAAATTTTGAAATTTTGGTGCTCTTTTTTAGATTTGGTCATTTATTATGGTAGGTTTGATTCAAATTTTGAATTTTGGGCACTCTTTTTTATGAGGCACTTTTTTTGGCCAAGTACATTATAAAAATAATGATTTTGAATGAATCAGGTTTTGATTTTTGCTCTATCAGCAACTAATATTTTTCATTCGGGTATTTAGTGGGTAAACCAAATAACGTAGATGTAGCTAGAGAAATACAAAGATACATGAATTTTGTAGAAGAAAGAAGAATATATAGTTGCTGATAGCAGGAGAGATACAAAGATTTTTAGAAGAAAGAAGAAAACATAGCCACCGGTATAGTGATTTTGCAAGGGAGACTTTTCAATATTTCTTGAAGGGAAAAAAACAATGGCAGAGCAAGATATTCTAGGTTTTGATATCTATTTTTTTCCACATTTACTTCTAAAGCATTAAAAAGTAAAAGCATGATTTTTAGTTCAAAATAGACTATCTGAATCATTTTTCCATATAACACATTTATTTTTATACCCAAAAATGCATTGATACATTTCCATTCAAAAACGTAACAATAATCAAATAGGGCATTCATAAACGGAACAACAAACAAATATAGAAATAAATTTCTTTACATTCGTAAATGTAAAAGCTACCGAATATACAAATCAAAATTATTTCGTTCAAATGCATACCTATTTATGGTGCGAAAAAATTTGATTAGATAGATTTAGTACCACATGTCTCTTTCTGTGTCTTTTTTAATAACCTCTACAACAA
Source organism: Taxus wallichiana var. yunnanensis (assembly GCA_018340775.1). Classification (NCBI taxonomy): domain Eukaryota; kingdom Viridiplantae; phylum Streptophyta; class Pinopsida; order Cupressales; family Taxaceae; genus Taxus; species Taxus wallichiana. Next base: position 184,501,951 of record CM031243.1, on the reverse strand, counting down.
GTTTCTTTTTCAATAATCTTTGTATCCAATCAGGCCAAATCCTTTTGCATAAGCAAAAATGATTTGATAAACTTAGAACCTTTTGCATAACTTCTTCTTTCTCATACAAAATATATGAATGAAAAAAACTGGTCAGAGAAAAAAAAAACTCTTCTATAAGAGAGCAAAAATAAAAACCCTAGCCATTCAAAATCTATATTTTTATATAGTAATCGACCAAGAAAAATTGCCTCTACAAAATGGCACCAAAATTTGGAAATTTGAATTTAACTTACCATAATAAATCATCGCCTTTTAATTATTTAATATTTTAAATATATAATACATTAACAAATAACCACTTATTAATGGTTAAATATGCTTAGATATTTGAATTTATTGGACCCATTTAAATGTTTTAAATAGTTATGTGAATAATGAAACATATATGTAAAAATATATGTTTTATAATAATGAACTTTAAATAAATTGTACTTTTTACGTAGCTTTAATGCTTTAATGTCATATTATCCCAATGTTTAGAAACATTTAAATGTTTTGAAAAGATATTAGAATAATGAAAAATATATAGTGTTATTTTTGTATATACATTCAAAATTTGAATATATAATACATTAACAAATCACCACCTATTAATATGCTTTAATATGCTTAGATATTTGAATTTATTGGACCCATTTAAATGTTTTAAATAGCTATGTGAGTAATGAAACATATATGTAAAAATATATGTTTTATAATAATGAAATTTAAATACATTGTACTTTTTACGTATTTACTTGTGTTTTTAGAATGGGTATGCTTAGATATTTGAATTTTTGGACCCATTTAAATGTTTTAAATAGCTATGTGAGTAATGAAACATATATATTTTATAATAATGAAATTTAAATACATTGTACTTTTTACGTATTTATTGTGTTTTTAGAATGGGTGGCCACTCTCACGTCCTATATAAAGTTATAAAAAATTTGAAACTATCCTACAATAATAAATAATAATGAAATCATGAAATTTTAAATAGTAGAATTTATTGTCATTCATATTTATTGTGTTTTATAATGGGCACCCATTCTCATGACTTGTATAAAGTTATGAAATTGATTGAGTGTTTTTACATTGTCTTGTATTGAATGGGAAGATGTCCATTCTCATATAGGAATCATAAAAGGCCTACATGGGCAGATAGGAATCAAAAACAATATTTCTTGTATGAGAATGTGGAGAAAATGCACATGCCCATTGTCATAAAAATTAGTATTGCTTGTATGAGAATGTTTAGAATGGGCACATGCCCATTCTAAAAAAACATATTACTTGTATTATAATGTTTAGAATGTGCATATGCCTTATTAGAATGGGCATATGCCCTTTTTGAAAGGAATAATCAAATTTACTTTGTTTTAGAATGTGCACCCATTCTCACATCTTGTTATAAGAGATATGAAATTGATGGAGCTTTTTTGCATTGTCTTGTATTGAATGGGAAGATGCCAATTCTCATATAGGAATCCTTAGTTTTGGTAGATAGGAATCACAAACAATATTGCTTTTATGAGAATGTGCCCATTCTCATAAAATAAATATTATTCAATCACGACTGTGCAAAAAATGCCCATTCTCAAAAAAAAAAATATTACTTGTATTATAATGTTTAGAATGGGCATATGCCCTTTATGATAGTAATAATCAAATTTACTTTGTTTTAGAGGTGCACCCATTCTCACATCTTGTTAAAAGAGTAATGAAAATGATGTATCTTTTTGTATTATCTTTTATTGAATGGGCAGATGCCCCTTCTCATGTAGGAATCATAGAATCAACATTGCTTGTATTACAAGGTTTAGAATGGACATATGTCCATTCTCATGCAAACAAAATTATTTCATTTTGTATTGAATGGGAATCACATTTTTACTTTGTTTTAGAGGTGCACCCATTCTCAGCATTGCTTGTATTACAATGTTTAGAATGGACATATGCCCATTCTCATGCAAACAAAATTATTTCATTTTGTATTGAATGGGCATCACATTTTTACTTTGTTTTAGAGGTGCACCCATTCTCACATCTTGTTAAAAGAGTTATGAAATTGATGTAACTTTTTTGCATTGTCTTTTATTGAATGGGAAGATGCCCCTTCTCATGTAGGAATCATAGAATAATTTCTTGGGTAGATAGGAATAATAGAAGAAGACTAAGAAGAGTATGGATTAAACAGTATCATAATTTTTAAATAGGTATAAATAGGAATAATAGGAGCAATCTCATAAAATTAACATTGTTTTTATTAGAATGTTTAGAATGGACATATGCCCATTCTCATGCAAACAAAATTATTTCATTTTGTATACAATTTTTTTCACTTTGTATTGAATGGGAATCAAAATTTTAATCCTATATTCTCATATAGGATTCCCATGGGCATATGATCATTTTAAAAGAAACAATTATGTTTTGTCTTGTATTAAATGGGAAGATTCCCCCTCATAGCCATTAAATACATATTAAAGAGTGGGAAATTGAGAATTTTGTCTTGTATTCAATAGTCATATTCTCATTCTCATATCCATTATAGTGGTATCTCAAAGATTAAGTTTAATATTGCTAAAATTAGAATATGTAAAAATGGCATATGTGTATTCTCTTTAATATTTATTTTAGAATGGGCATTTTCCTATTCTCATAAGGGAATCATTTAAAAAATTCAATTATTGTTCATACTAGAGATAAGTATGAATAATTGAAAATATCATAAAAAGAATTACAGAGATAACATTAGAATATGAAGAATGGGCATATGCCTATTCTCTTTAATAGGATTCATAAGAAAAAGTCCATTATTGTGTGAATAAGTATAATAAAGAGAATAGAGATAACATTTACTTGTTTAGCATGGGAACTTACCCAAAATCACTACCTTTGAAGGTGTACCAAATCCAATGTATCACTTTGTAATGATTACTCTGATTCTTGCATACCATACGAAAATAATAAATTGTATGCATGTCAGTTCAATGAACTAGCATGAATTTTCAACTCGTAATCATGTTGAATTATTAGTAAATGAAGATTACAAAATGGTTAACTATCCCTTTTATCTACATAGTACATAATATCAATGAGCATGCTGAATTATTAGTAAATGAAGATTACAAAATGGTTAACTATCCTTTTTATCTACATAGTACATAATATCAATGAACATGTTGAATTATTAGTAAATGAAGATTACAAAATGGTTAACTATCATTTTTATCTACATAGTACATAATATCAATGAACAAGGTAATAATGCAATCTCTATTGGAAAACAAATATTTACTACCTAATTTTATAATCGTATAGAAAACTACGAATCTGATAAGCAAGAAAAAAAGTCATTCATCATCACAATAATCAATATAGAAAACAAGGTAATAGTAGCATCTAATAATGATACAAATGTCAACATTAAATAAGATTATTTCACAGTCATTATTTTACATAAAAAAAAACATACATCATCATAGGAATTAATAGAGATAAAATTTAACTTGTTTCATAATGGACAATTGCTCATCATCGTAGCCTTTACATAGCTCTCAAAATGATTTACTTCAATATATCTTCCTATATCTGAATGTACATATTCCCTTTCTCATATATGAATCATAGAAGAATAGAGATAAACTTTACTTTGTTCTACAATGACCAGATCACTACCATGTAAGGAAAAAAAACGATGATATTCTTCATCTCTAAATAAATTATAAGAATCAATATAGATGAAATTTAATTTTCTATTCTTCTGCTATGATTCCTATGTGAGAATGGGTATATAGAATGGGCATATTACTATTATCATAAAGGGATCATAGAAGAATAGATATAGAATTTACTACATTCTAAAATTGTGAAATAAATTTTTTCTCTATTATTATGTTATGATTCCTATGTGAGAGTGGGAATATGCCAATTCTCATATAGGAATCATAAAATAATATTAGATATAAAAATAAAATTTTTCACAATTGGAAATTCTCCATCATGCAAGGGAAATAAAACCATATGATATTCTTCATCTCAGACTAAATCAACAGAGAAGAGATAGATAAAATCATGCCTATGAACAGTTTGGTGTTTATCATAAATTTACTTGTTAAATTTTTCTTCACAAGCCAAAATAGTCCAATGAAAGAGAGAACCCAAAATAAAAAGTATAAACAATACACAATAAAAGAAGATCAGAGATAAAATGTAGCTTATTTTATAATGGACACGTGCCCATTATCACAACCTTCATAGAGTTATTGAAAATAATAATTTCAATATTATTTGTATTACAATGATTAGAATTGGCATACGCCCATTATCATACAAACAAACTTTTTTATCTTCCATTGAATGATTAGGTATCCATTTCTATAGAGGTATTAAAATGTTTAAGTTCAATATTGCTTGTATTGAATGGGAAGATGCCAATTGTCATACTTATAGGAATCATATACCTAAAACATGGCTACGATATTGTTTAATATTTATATTTTTTTTACCATGGCATAGTGAGACCATTAATTTGTAAATAAATTGTTTACCACCTTTTATTAATTGAAGGTACTTGTTTTTCAAGCATGTCTTTGACTTCCGTTGGAGGGAAATTAGAAAAATTAATGACAATTAATTCACACCACTCGTGACACCATAGAGAGATTACCGGTGGTTAACATGCTTACATTCAATATTGCCTTTACAAACACACTTCCCATTCTCACAACCCATTCTAAAAATGTTTACAATCATATAAATATATTGTATGATGAGAACTACATAAGCCTTGATCCCTCTTGAGGGTATGTAGTGCATCGCTTGGATTTGTCATCGGCTCTATCGTGATATTCTCGCTAGTATAATACAATTATTAATAATGACAAAAACAAATAATTGTATGTTTCTATGAGAATGACCTTTTCCCATTGTAAAGCTTCTTTCACTAGTAATATTTTCTATTATAAGGGTTGTGAGAATGCACAACTTCCCATTTTAAAATAAAGTAAGGTTGTGAGAATGCACATATTTTCATTCTAAGATAAAGTAAATTGTGTCTTTATTATCCTTCTATGATTCTTATATGAGAATGGGCATATTCCTCTTTTAATCATCTAGTCTTATTATATGTTTCCTATATTAAGCAACATCTTCTTCCTCCTATATTTTTATATTAGAATATTTTTATCATTTTCATATATTAAGAAACATCTTCTTCCTCTGTATTTTCTATATGACAAAGGACATACTCCCGTTCTATACAAAATATAAATATAACATCTATTTAATACAAAAATAAATGTAACATATTTTCAATACCAAATGAAAATGTAACATCCATTCAATTGATTGCTACATGATGGACACCCAAAACCATCAACAATGCTACTTCATTATTATAAATTTTTTTATCTCATATTCACTCATACTATACTGCTACTTGAATAACCTAGGTCTTACATTATTATCAAATTTTCACTTATATAGAAACTTAAAGGACACCCATAAGAGAAAACAACAATACTTCAATATTATAATTTATAAGAGTCTTACTTTGTGTATAAGATTGTAGTTTCTAGATTATAATTTTCATATAAAGTTCTTATTTCACAGTTTTTTCTTCCTTTCCAATAACGTCCCTCATATCGTCCTTCACCATCTTGTCCTCTTCTGAGGTGTTGAGGTAAAGCTTAAGATGAAACTTATTTCTCCCCTTCTCCAGTTGATCTAGCCTCCTTTGAATATCCATAACCATATTTTTAAGCCCAGATAGTTCCTCTCTAATGGAATTTTGATAAGTACAAATTTTCTTCAAGGCTTCAATATACTTCATACAAGTACATAACATGGCTACCCTAGACTCATTGAGGGAATCAACATTCTTTTCTAGCTTGTAGAACCCTGAGGGAAATTTTTCCAATGTCATACTCCAATCAGACTCCATCTTTTCTTTTCCTTTAGAAGGTTCCCCTTTGATATCGACATAGAAACAATGGCCGTAGTGTCAATACCATTACTCTTTCTCAATTTATTCATTTATTCATCCAGTAGAAAAGTCATATAGGTCCTCCAAATCCTCCCTCTCCATATTACCAACAACATCTACAATTTTTATCGACGACATAAAATACTCTTTTATGTCATCTGAGTCCGAAGAGGAGGATTCCTCATAATCCTCCTACTCTATATACTTCTCATCCTCATCATGATTTACATCATCATTCAACAAGCCCCTAAAATTCTCATATTTGGTGAAATCTGTAGAACCCAAATGGAATAAGGCCATCATCAATCCCTGATGAAGAGGGGTTTTCAACTTTCCTTTTTGGAAATTCTTGATTGATTTTTGTAGGGAATGACTGAGAAATAATGGGAAATTATAATGCATACCATCATGGTGGATATGACTTAACATAGGGAAATGGTGGGCATAAACTACCTTGTACCTACCCTCCAAGGTGATAAATTGCATCAAGTGTAGGACGATTTCATTGAAAGGATCAGGTAAAGAATCTCTCTCAAAACCTGCACAGTGATGTCTTAGTTTCTCTTTACCCAAAAAAATTCCCATCTCCTCATCACTTTTTTTCTTTGGTTTGTAAATCTTCCTCCCCTCTTTGTTCATCCCAACCACTATAGCAATAAAATCGGAAGACATTTGTAAAGAAAAACCCATGATACTAGCCCAACCATCCTTCCAATGAGTAGAAAACTTTGTAATGCCTATAACATGGTTGATATCTATGATGAATTCTTTACTTGAAGTTGAAAATGTTGATATGTGATTCTTGTTTAAAGATGGTGTACTCTTGTGAACTAAGAAATCATGTTTGTTGTAGATAATATGTTATCTTCTGGAAATAGATACAACTCTACCATGTCTATGCTGAATTTAAAATGAAGTATTTCATTCCTTCTTATGTTGAATGATTCACTGCATGTGGAAATAATAAATTGATTCAGTTTTAAACTAGTTCATAGTATTTATTGCACTTGAACTTGTGCTTTAGTCTTCATAATCTCGATGCAGGATAGTTATACCTTGGATCAATTTTAGTGATCCAAGGCATGCTTTCAATTTCATGACATTGAGGTCATTTTGACCGAGTTGGGTAGAATATGGATTTTTGAACCCAGTTGTCTTGGGATCACCGGTAACCTCTACTACTCATGTCCTTCTTATGTGATCCTTGAACGTCATTTTGATTCTTCTTTTGGTAAGATTTAATTGAAAATTTTTATTAATTGCTAAAGGAACCTAATTAAATCTATGTTCCTAAGATTGTAATCTTATCCTAAGTTACTAGGTTATTTTATTAATGAGGATTTTTTATTAAAAGGAAAACCTAAGACTAAACTAATAGACTTTAACCTAAGGACCTAATTTAGTTCCTAATTTAATGTTATGAACCTAACCTAAGACTTGGGATAAACTAAACGGTTGGAATGGAGGACATGCAAAGGTATGTTGGTGACACTAACCTCTATGTATTTATGAGGATTTATTGGGCTTTAAACTCTTTGTTACAAAAAAATTTGGTGAGTACATGAAGGATAGTAAGAGGTCAAGTTGACACCTTTGCTAAAGTGTTAGTTGCATGGATTTCAAATTTACTAATGGCCAAACATGAGTTGGAAGAGGTGGGTGAGTTAAGGAAGGGCTGACAATCCTGTTTGTATTTATTCTTCATGGCAATTACAAAAAATTTCCTAGGAAGTAGGGGAAGTTGGAAGAAAGAATGGTTTTCAGTTTTGCATTGTTCATTTGGTTTTTTTGGAAAGCTTGAAGCTCTGCATGTGGTTTTTTATTTCGAAACTCTAGTTTTTGTTTGTGCATGATTATTTCACATTGCATGGTGGTGATCATAACAGAAATATTACTGAGAAACTATAACAAGAAGAAAAAGGAAATTTCAAAGTTGGTGTTTGGTGTTTTCATAGAAATATTTCTATCAAGAATCTGCTAGAAGATTTGTAACAAGAAATAGAAGACAAGGGATCTATCAAGCATGATAGGTTCTATCTCTTTAAGTATTTTTCTATTATTTAAATGTCTTCATTAAAAGAACTCTGCTCTTTTGAAAACCTTCTAGTTCTGATTTTGTGTTTTCTTATTCTTTCTTCAATAGTGTTTTGGCTTGATTCTTTTGGATGCTTGATGATTTTTGTGCTTGTTTATGGAATGTGAATTCGGGTTGATTTTTTTGTAGTAGTGATTAGTTTAATTACAATATAAAATAATTTTCCATTGGAACGGATATGTGTTTATTCTCTTTTCAATGAATATATGGACTCAAGATTGTATATGCATTACTAAGTTACTTGGTACGTTGAAATCTATAGATAATAACTTTAAATGCTCTCCTTATTGTTGTTGTTTGGAGACTAACTTGTAGTAGACTTTGTTTGCGCTAAGACTTATGTCTATAGAAAATCTTGTGTTCGAGTTTTGATCTATTTTCTTGATGTTGGTGTGAGGACACATTATTTTGTTCGACTTGTTTCATGATTGTATCTTAAGGAGTATACCATTTGTTAGATATGATATATAATTAATTTGGTTTTTCCCCAAATGGGAACTCAAGCTCTTATCTTTGATTTTTGTATAAAACCTTTTTTGTCGAAGTCAAACAAGAAAGTATTGTTGTGAATGCTTTGGTTCATTTCTGTTGCATTTATTTTGTATTTTTGTAAACCCACTCTGGGATTGTGGTTTCCTTATCGATATTTTTGATCTTGGAAAGTTTGTAAATATTATTGATTATTGATGAACTCTTCTTAGTGGGATGTTTTTCAAATGATCTCTCTTCCTTCTTGTTTGGATGATGGAAATTTATTTCGAAAATAGTTTTGAAATTAGACTATTATTTACTTCGTATTGGTCACTTTGAGTCTTTCTTAGAACCTAAACCCATTTTGGGTTACCCTACAAAAGGACAATACATTAGGTCTATTGTTCTAAGATTTATTTAACTTAAACTAAATGTGTAGTGTTGAGGTGTTCTGGGTAAAATATGTTTTCTTCTTGTGAGGGAAGTATTATTCTTCTAATTGATTCTCCTTTAAGAGTTGTTTCCAACTTATGAGTTTTTTTGAACTTGGAAATATGTGGGTATACATCTCGCATTATTTTCTTGTTGCATTTTATACTTATGGGAACCTCGTGTTAATTATGGCATGTTCTCGACCGTGACTCTATTGGGTGGAGTCTTTATCAGTTATGAAATTGTTGTTTCATTCATTATTATAATCCTTTCATTAAGATGAGCTCAACCTTTAAGATAAGACTGGGAATGATATAGATTTAGTTTGGTTCTGAACTTTTAGTTTCCCTAATCCTTTCCTTGAATGAGGAATGAGTGATTTGAGTTGTGAGTTATTCAAATGATAGCTTGTGCTTCTTTGTGGTTTGTGAATTAATGAACCTATAGTGGTTGATGTCTTAGGATTTCATGATGTTACTATGACTATTACGTTTGAGTTTGGATTTGGACGTGAATGCAGGACTGTGAGAACTTGAACCATGAGTTAATTTGTTTATTTCTAATTGATTAAGTCTTCCTTACCTTTAGTATTGGGACTTATTCTTGTTCAATATAATTCTTAGACATTGTGTTGAGTCTAAGATAGTATGATTGTTTGATGGAATGTAATTTATATTTTTGGTTAATCCTTCATTTATTATTCAGGTTGTTAACTTTGAATAAGAAAACAATATACTTATTACAGAAAGGTAGTTTTGTATATCTTTGTATTTCTTCTTGAAAATTCAGAATAGGTTGAGTTGAGGAACTTAAGTTGGAAAATTGACTAAGAAGATAAGATTAGGATTGGAAATATGAAATTCTCCCTTCTTTAATATTGTTGTTTTGATTTCTAGCATGTTGTAATGAGTTCATATGGATGTGAGATAGGATTAATTATGATGATTTAATTAGTCCTTGCTTATACATTACTTTAGATTCCATAATCTTCTCTCTCCTTCTTGGTTTGTAATCTTTGGGAAAAGTCTTTTTGTTTATCTTGTTTTGTGTTTTTGGAACTGTTTCATAAACAATAGGGTTATTTTTATGAAATAGTTAGATAAAATAACAATATATTAAATTTATATTGATTATCATGATCGGTTCGTATGAATTGACCCGTGCTAACAATTTTACATACGATTTCATAAAATGTGAAAAGAAAGGGACATATAGAAAGTTACATCTATTTTACTAAAGAAATTGTCTCTTTATTATGATGATTATGTAGCGACATTACTTGAGATGTAATTTTGTCACTTAAAATGTAATAAAACAAGTTTTTATTGATGTAATGGTAGCTTGGTAATATTTTGAAATATTTCGTATTTCATTGAATGGATCACTCCCTTTTGATAAATAAATGGTTTGATGATTTTTGATTACTAATTTATTGTGATACCTTCATTGGCATAAATTATGATGTATTATTAAGTAATATCATTAATGAAGGGACAATTTAGATATTTAAGTGTTATGGAATTAAGAAACTTGATAGTTCTTATCATATATAATACTTTTGGATTAAGTATCTGAAACATTAGTTGATTCATTACACATAAAAGAGATGAAACTAATCGTATATACTCTTGAGTAGATCTTTAAATAATAGAAAGAGATTAATATTGATATATATATATATATATATATATATATATGTATATGTGTGTGTGTGTGTGTGTGTGTGTGTGTGTGTGTGTATGAAATTATTATTTGTATTTAAAATATATGTGATTTGTTTTCATAATTAGGACATTATTCCTTGTCAAAGAAAAAGGATATTTTCCTTGTAATTAATCTAAAAGATTTATTGACATCTTGTTAAGTGGTACAAATAGATTATGATGCAGATTTTGGTAATCAAAATTTGAATGCTTAAAAAGGGAACTAAAGGGATTTAGAATTCATCATTATGAATTCTAAAGTAAAAGTTTTAAATAAGCTTGTTTTAAGCTAAAGACTAAAGTAAGAAAATATATAATGAACACACCTTCATAACATTAAGATCAATCATGTCATTATATGATATAAGTTGATTTGTTTAAGATAAACATCAATATGTATTTGGTATGGTTAGAAAATAAGGTTATATCTGTGTACCAACCTCTCATGTAATTCACACCTTACAACCTATATAGGTTAAATGATGCTTAGTTGAATCTTAAAGCGTCATGATCATTAATATATAAGGTAAACAATTAAATGGGTTGATAAAATTTTAATCCTAAGTATGTTAGTCCAGTTGAGGAAACTCAGTTGGATGTTGGAACATAGTAGCTGTGGCATAGTAACTTCATAATGACAAGGGTCATTACGAGGATACTATGATGTATCATGTTATGCCTCAACACCCCACTTAGTTTGATTAACTCGATTGACATAAGTGTATGATTGGATCATAGTTCCACCCTAAACAGAATAGAAACATGATCTAGTGTTGAGGTCAACTCATGTTGACTTAGGGTAACTAGACACACCCAATCGACGTAATTTGATTGAGTATGTCTATGTATCCTTAGTCACCATGAGTAGTCTTCCACACTAGTGCATGTTGCTGCCCTTATCTAGTGTGAAACCTTGGATCATATGGAAAGTACATAAGTCAAGAAAGACCTTTTGAGATAACAAAACAAGTGTGGTGAGGGACATATTATTTTCGATGAGTATATCGTCTAGGAATGTAAACATGTTTAGAAACTTTGGCAAAAGTATCGTAAGTTTCTAGTTGCGTTGTCATATGTCACTTAGTATAAGATGCATGATTTCTCGATGAATATCGCTAATAGATATTCGAGATAGGCCTCTTAGACAAAACACTTGGGTGCCCCTAAAAGGATAAAGGAACCAAATATACAAAGTATATGCTTTATTAAGTTAACATGAGAGATCGGTTAATACTTGATTCATGGAATGAGATATCACTATTTAACCGAGTCATTTATAGCTACATATGGTTTTCTCGTTATAAGATGGATTGCACTGGAAGGTTTTTTCTAAATTGTAATATTTTAGAATAGATAACATTATGTAAGATAAACAAAATTTCCTTGTTTATAAAGTCTTAAAATGGGAATGTTATCATTGATGTCGAATCGCAGCACTTCGAATGTCTCGTAACACGATGGGTTGAGACTCTCAAGACAATTGCATAACATGGAGCTTTTCCCAAGTGTGGGACCTTACGAAATCGGAAAAGCTCTCCGGATGAAGGCCGGTTCCTATTCCTCTATTCAGATGCACAAATAAAATGCAGAGGGTTTACTAAAACCTAATCTAACTTGCCAAGGAGACAGGGTAAGAAAATGCATAGAATAAAACCTAAACTACAAAGGTGATGCACCGAGGAATGTTAGACACTTGTTTTGCAAATTTAACACAGACCACATAGATGCAATACAAACACCATGCACAGGTAACCAAACTGCAATAAGAGATCAAAATGACAGCAATGAATACATGAGAGGGTTGAGAATCAATCACAAACATATATATATTATTGCTCAAGAGTTGATACAGTACATTGCAGTGGCCAAGAGGCAAAAGAACTAGCATTACAACCCGTATGGGAGGTTTGAAAGCTCCACAAATTCTCTTGTAAGCAAGGGAAGAAGGGAGGATGCAAAACAAAATTGTCCAACCTTTTTAAAGAGCCTCTCCTTACCATTTATATGAGGAAAAAATGAGGGAGAAGAGAATGATTCGAATTCTGCCCCATCCACCTCCAAGACTGCACCTAACTCATCATATTATGGTAGTAGGTGAGAATCTCAACAACCCAATAGTGGCGAAGAAGTGTATTTTAAATTTTTAAAGAACTTTTTCCCACCCAATTAAATATATCTAGTCATAGATGGCTAGAAGACACCGAGAGCTTTCCGAAAAGTCCAACCTTGTGTGAATCCGAGCTCCTGTGTGAAAAGTTATGGCTATCTGAATATTTCCCGCGTCGGGTCTTCTCGCCTATCAGGTTCGGGGTTCTCCTCTGCATTTGCATTGGGTTTGGAGGATGCCTTGACATGTGTTTGATGTTTGTGTTTTCCCAAAACCCGCTTCCGCCGTTATTTCCAAGGTTTCCTTTGTTTTGGGGTCGAAAAATGGACCTGTATGCGCATCGGGTTTGGAAAGTGGCTCGACATGTGTTTGATGTTTGTGTTTTCCCAAAACCCACTTCCGCTAATATTTCCAAGGTTTCCATTGTTTCGGGTCCGAAAATGGACCTACATGCGCATCGGGTTTGGAAAGTGGCTCGACATGTGTTTGATGTTTGTTTTTTCCCGAAACCCACTTCCGCCGGTATTTCCAAGGTTTCCTTTGTTTCGGGGTTAGAAAATGGACCTTCATGCGCATCAGGTTTGGAAAGTGGCGCGACATGTTTCCACCCCATGCTTTCCCGACTCTGAGACCCGATTTTCTTTTGTGTCGGGTTTTCTAACCCCTCCGACATGCTTTCTTTTGTCTCTATATTTACTCGGGGTAAATATATACAACAATTTGCGACTCAAGGGGATCACCCGCTGCTAGGTAGAATATCAGTGGCCTTTTAGCAATCCATTGGGCATGGAGTCATAGGCAATAACCTGAAACCAACTTGATATCTGATCCTGAGCCTAATACCGTAACTCCTTCTCTAAGAGCATGCTGAACTTGTAGAAAACCAACCCAGGAGCAACAAAACTTGTGCCAAAGCACTTAGGGAAACTGAAACCTAACTACAACAAGACAATGTGCATATGCACTTAGAGGAATTGAAATCTAGGCTAATATTTACAAGGGTAAAACTTTTTCTTTTCAGTAGCAATGTTTAAGATAGATTCCGTTGACCGGAATCGGGAGTTCTTCTCCGTCCAATGTAGACAATTGGAAGGCATTGCTATTCTTACATTCCATGACCATGTAGGGGCCACTCCAAATGGCATCAAACTTGGAATGCCTTCCTAGTTTTTCCCGATCTGCATCCCATTTCAGAACTAGGTCCCCTTCCTGGAAGGTCCTTGCTCTTGCTTTCTTATCAAACCATCTTTTCACTAAGGCCTGATCTTTCTCAATTGTTTGAACTGCATGTTCTCTAATTTCTTCCAATTCCATCAACTCTGCATACCTAGCCTCCATTGGTTCGAACTCAGCCAACTCCAACTGCTTCATGAACTCCAATGCAGGTAGTTCTAATGATATAGGCAATACTGCCTCTTTTCCATAGACCAACTTGTAAGGGGAATTACCTGTAGACCTCTTTGGTGTTATTCTGTCAGCCCATAATGCTGATTTTAGCTTGGTATGCCATGTTCTTTGATTTTCATCCAGAGTCTTGATGATTCTTAGAAAAATTTGTTCGTGGACTCGGCCTGTCCATTACCCTGTGGGTAATAATTGGAAGAGGTGCTCAAGTAGATTCCATTCTTGACAGCCCATTTTGTAATCTTGGAACCTACGAATGCCAATGCATTTTCTGATATGATAGTGGCCAACACACCGAACCTGGTCACTATTCCTTCATAAAATTCTAGTATATTAGACTCGTTTGCCTCTTTGAGCGCTACTGCTTCAGTCCACTTGGTGAAGTAGTCCGTTGCCGTGAGAATCCACTTGTGGCCTTGGCTTGAGTTTGGGTTGATGACCCCGATGAAGTCCAATCCCCATTGCAGAAATGGTTGGTCAACCAAGATTGGGTGCAATGGAAGCGCTGCTAGTCTTTCTTTGCCTGTGAAGAGTGCACATTTCTTACACTTTCTTATCCATGTATAGTAGTCATTGAACACCGTGGGCCAATAATACCCTGCCTTCATTATCTTGAGAGTTATACGTGGGGAAAAATGTCCTCCAGAATCTCCATCGTGAAAATATCATAACACCCTCTCAATTTGACCAGTCCCAATGCACCTCAATAGAACCCCATTGATGTCTTTCTTAAACAAAACACCATCAACAAGCACATATGGAATGGCTTGTAATCTGAAGTATCTCCTCTTTGCTTTTCTCATTTCTGGAGGGCATAGTCCTATCTGTAGGAAGTGTATCATATTCTGAGTCTAACAAGGAGTAGGCACATCATCATTTCCATGTTCCTGACCATCGTGTAGTACCAAGGTAGTCTCTTTTTCATCACCTGCTTCAACCTGTTGACTCAAGGCTAGTTGTTCACATAGTCCCTTTCCACGTACTAGTTTGGTGACCTTGATCTCGATGTCATATTCCATGACACGAGTTATCCACCCTACACACTTCTCATTCAAATCCTTGTTTAGAAGGAAGTCCTTGACTCCCACATGAGAGACCAATAATTGGATCTTGTTGTTTGAGACTAGGTGCTTGAATTTATTTAAACTCCTGATCACTACAAGTACATGCTTTTCAATGAAAGAGTATCTAGTTTCGTATTCCTCCAAGCCTTGACTAAAGAAAGCAACTGGTTGTTCTAATCCTTCTTTGTTTTGTTGTGCCAGGATTGCAGAAATTGTGTCTCCACCACCGAAGGCATATAGCACGAAGTCCTTGGAGAAGTCTGGATTGACGAGAGTTGGGGCTTGAGATATAGCCTCTTTTATTGCCTCAAAACTTGCCTTGCCTTCAGATGTCCACTTAAATGCCATGCTCTTCTTTAACATCAGCGTTATTGGCTTTACGAGAGCTGCAAAGTTTGGAACAAACCTGCGGAAAAAATTGATCCTTCCCAAGAAGCTTTGAAGAGCCTTCTTGTGACTTGAAATGGCAATGCTTGAATTGCTTCAACCCATTCTGGGTCAATCATCAACCCTTCCTTTGAAACAATATGGCCTAGAAGTTTTCCCTCGTGAGCCAAGAATATGCACTTTTTGGGATTCAATGATACCCCAAATCTTCTACATCTCTGAAATACTTGCCTCAAATGACAGAGGTGATCCGCTGCATTTTTTGAGAATACAGTGATGTCGTCAAGATATATCAGAACTATTTTGTTGATCAAACCCTTAAATGCCATATCCATTGGCCTTAGAAGGTGGCTCCAGCATTTGATAGTCCAAATGGCATCTTCTTGTAGGCATAGGTCCCCCATTTGGTGGTGAAAGCCGTCTTGAATTGGTCATCTTCTTTCACCATCACCTGATTATACCCTGAGTAGCCATCTAGGAGAGAGAATCTCTCTGAACCGGATACTACTTGCAATATTTGTTCCATTGAAGGAAGTGGGTAATGGTCTTTGAGAGATGCCCTGTTGAGGTCCCGAAATCTACACACAACCTGATTTCTCCACTCTTCTTCCTGACCGAACCAAGTTTGCAACCCAGCTTGAGTGCTTGATCGGGAATATAATGCTTGCCTCTATTAGCTTGTTAAGCTCTTTCTTCATTAGAGGCTCAATGTGAGGGTTGACAGGTCTCTGCTTCTGCCTGATGGGTTTAGCATCTGGATCCAATTCTATGGTATGTTGTGCCAACTTCGGATTGAATCCTCTCAAGTCTTCATAGCTCCAAGCGAAGACATCTGGAAATTCTTGCAAAGTCAGTATGAAATCTGATTTCTCTTGCTCAAAGGGCCACTTTACCAATTTGAAGTATTTTGCCTTCCCAACCGTAAATTGGCTCGAATCTTCTCTCTTGACTCAGTACGTTAGCCTTTTCCTTACGGGCTCGGTCGTTAGGGTTGAAGATAGACTCCAATGTTACTAAACCCTTATGAAGCTTGTTTTTCCATGCACTGCACTACTTGATCCCCATACTGCTGCTCTAATCTATCTCCGATTTCTAGCCGAGAATTCAGCCTCTTCTTGTAGAAAATTGACGATCTCGTTGATCATTCTCAAACACCCGCCACCTTGTGTTATTATCTCGACTTCTCGGCCTCACAATCACATGGATATGTGGTGTGTTTTTTTTCTCTTTTGATGTTTTCAACCACATCAAACGCTTTCTCCAACTCGCTGCAAGCCTATCTCGCGACTTCATTTTTTCTTCCCGGGTATGGACACAATGTTGAAAGCTTTGAAATCCTCAATGAGGTCCCATACCCTATTCTTGTAGTTCTTTAGCAGGTCATTCTTTGTAGCATGTTGTCCCCTGACTTGGTTGACGATTAGCTCACTATCTCCAAACACCTGCAAGTTCTTTATGCCCTTTTTCCTGGCCCAATGAAGTCCATGAATCAAGGCCTCATATTCAGCTGTGTTGTTTGAACAGGAAAACTGGAAATGAAAAGCTGAAAAATATTTGATGTCTTGTGGTGAAATCAACATTGCACCACCTCCAAAGACACTTGTCTGCGCTTCTCGAACCATCAAAAATAATTTCCAAACTTTGTTTTCATCCTTTTGTTCAAAGCTAAATAATGTCGGAATGGGTGAATTTTCTTCGTGTATACAATACACGCCTAATTCGATTCTTTCAATTTCCTTGTATGGGTCAAATTCATGACTCTTGTTTGCCCATTCATCCAAAGTTAAATCAGGAATTCCCTCGACCTTAGTACCTATTTCTAGATCATTTGAACACTCCTCCTAATCAAAAGTTGAGCAATTTGCATTGATAGGACTTGGTACATGAGGCTCAATATGGAAATTGGAAATTGGTTCTAACCTGATTGTTGCTTTGGCTCCATACCTTGTCCTAAAAATCATGTGTGACCAATCTGCAGATAAATATCCACCGATTTTTATAGTGAAGTCTCTTGATAGACACAACGCAAAGAGTGGTGGAAGGTCAATCACAGACACATCTTGCAGAACTGTAACATTAGGACAGGAATGTAGTGTTAGGCTTAACCCCTTGATGACTCCAATAGTTCCTACTGCCATTCCATCTAGCTGTACTACTCCTTTTAGCACTGGCTCATATTTCAAACCCAGTTGATCCGCTATTTGCTTTGGCATCACTGAACTACTTGCTCCTGAATCTATCATGCAGTTGTGTACCAAGTGGTTTCCAACAACCAATGACACATAGAATGGTGGAGGCTTCAAATTCTTGCTTGTCTGGCACCCATCCTGTTGCACTGCATTAGTGAGAACTTTCTCATGTCCCTGGTTTGATACATTTGTGGCAAACCAATTAGCCATCAGCATCTTGTAATAAATCTCGCTTCCCCGGGATCGCCAATGATTCCCACATGGAAATGTTCACATGTGTCTTCTTCATTTGATCGATGATGTTGAAGGGGGATGAATTGTCCTTTTGTTGTCCCTTGTTTAGCATAGCCTTTTTTGGAGCTTGAACATGCGCGTGTGTTGCTACAACAGGTACCTTAGGCTGATTTTGCACATTTGGAGCTACGTTTGGTCTATCGACCCTTGTTGTGTAAGAGCGGGCTGAGAAACAATCGATTGGATGGTTGTCCCTCTTCTATGTTTCTCTTCTTTGACCATGTGTTGACAGCCACGCCTTGAAAAGGTTGTTGGTTAACTCCACAGAAGTCTTCCGTTTGCCAATTTGCCAATGTGGTTTCTGTTGGAGGTCCTTCTTGTTTTGTTTCTTGCTGTTGATTCCCTTCTTGGTTTGGTTCTTGAGGCACACCAATGGTTTGCACCATCAGGGCTTGATTTAGTGCACCATTGAAACATGCTGACTGATTGTGAGGTAGATTGCAAGGGTAACACCAGTCGTACTCCTGTGCCATGTTATTTTGTATTGGAACCAAGGCTCTTGAGGGCATCATTGCATTTGGATCATATGGTCGAAATGGCCTGGCAGCTTGAGGTTGTCCTTGGTTTTGGTTTTGATTTGTAGCCTGAGCTGGTGGTCTATTTTGTTGGTATGAGGGCCTAGCTTGGTACTGTGCTTGAGGCTGATATGGTCTAGAACTTTGAGCTTGCTATCTTTTGATAGTCACTAGCTCATTTCCAAGGTTTTGTAGCTGTTTCATAACCTCCTGCAATTCCTTTGAAGTATTTGAAGAAGTTGACACCTCATTATTGCTTTGATTTCTAGGAGTTGGAATGGGATTCAACTCTGGTGCTTGACTGGTTGTAGGATTTCCCATATCTGGATAGAGAGGCATTGGTGGCCTTGGCGCAAGCTTTGCTAGCTTGATCAAATGTTCTCTGCCCGATAGCCATGTCATAGGCCCCTGACGACAGCGTTGTCCCTCCCATTGATTAGATCATCATGGCTATGTCTCAATTTATAGCCTTTAAGAAATAAATGAATGCTCCTTCGGTGGTTGGTCTAACGGCTATTGGAATCTGTCCCATGTCCGTTGGAACTCAAGTTGAAATCTATCATTTGTTCGTTAGGAGCCCTTTTGATTGTTGTCACTGTTTCAATAAAGATAAATTGTTTGCCCTCTCCCCGAATTGGTTGCAAAGAGCCGAACAAAGTTGGTTCCACTTGCGTAATAGACCCTACCGTTAGGCTCCTAAACCATCAGTAAGGCCTTACCTTTGAAAGTTGAAGCCAATAACTTGATCGCAACATCCATTGCATTTATTTCATGGATTGCACATGCATTAGCAATATCCTGGATGTGATCAATAGGAGTAGTATGATTTTCTCCGTGAAATAGGGTATATTCTTTAGCGCACGCAAACGAATTTGATTCTCGAGCATTTAGGGCAAGTGGACTAATACCCGTGAAATTGACAAAGGGATTCGGTGGTAGATGTGCCATTATGATTGGCCTAAGAACCCTAGTTGATGTGAGAAAATCCTACCAAGTGGAGGTGTAGACAAAGTCCTGTTAGGTGGAGATGGTGATCTTTGTGGTCTTCTTCCTCTCCTTCCTCTGCCTAGTGAAAGTTGCAAGTGGTAAAATAGCCCCTCTTCTCAAGTATTAAACCTGGTTCGAATTCTTCTCATGTGCCTGGGTAACTTGTGCTACTACACCGCTGAATTCTATCCCTTCGAGTCGCCGATGTGTGTTAGATAACAAGCTTCTAAAAGGCTAGATTTTGCCAAGTTACACACCAAACTTGACAATATTGAAAATATAATTTAAACTTTGAAGGACCCAGAGGAGACAATCTTCAATCCGGAATTCAGGCCTTGTTGTGCACCGTGAATCCCCAAAGGTACAAAGTGGAACTCAGGTCATGCAATGCAACTTACAAAACCTGAATTGCCAGTGTCGGAACTTGGAACATGCCCGACACCTCGAAAACCCGAAATGACTGCTGGTTGGACTCGCTGCTTTGATGTTCTCGGACCTCGAAACCCGAAACACTAAAAAGCATGAAATTTTGAAAGTCAAAATCTCAAAAACTAAAGATACCCTTTTGAACATTACCCTCGATCTACCAATTGGTGAAATTTTGACTTGTTTTGAGCCCTTGAAAACTGATTTCGAGTTCACCTAGAAGGTGCAAAATCCAAAATTTTAAAACTTGCAATTTCTTAGTCCAATTTCATGAAAAATCCTTCAAATCTTGTGGAATGACCTCTTGGTCCCACTCGGGCATGCCAAAACTATTGATGTCGAATCACAGCACCCCTGAATGTCTACAACATGATGGGTTGAGACTCTCAGTATGATTGCATAACATGGAGCTTTTCCCAAGTGTGGGACCTTGCGAAATTGGAAAAGCTCTTTGGATGAAGGCCGGTTCTTATTCCTCTTTCGATGCACAAATAAAATGTAGAGGGTTTACTAAAACCTAATCTAACTTGCCAAGGAGACAGGGTAAGAAAATGCATAGAATTAAACCTAAACTACAAAGGTGATGCACCAAGGAATGTTAGACACTTGTTTTGCAAATTTAACACAAACCACATAGATGCAATACAAACACCATGCACAGTAACCAAACTGCAATAAGAGATCAAAATGACAGCAGTGAATACATGAGAGGGTTGAGAATTAATCACAAACATATATATATTATTGCTCAAGAGTTGATATAGTACATCATGCAGGCTAAGAGGCAAAAGAACTGGCATTACAACCCGTATGGGAGGTTTGAAAGCTCCACAAATTCTCTTGCAAGCAAGGGAAGAAGGGAGGATGCAAAACAAAATTTTCCAACCTTTTTTAAAGAGCCTCTCCTTACCATTTATATGAGGAAAAATGAGGGAGAAGAGAATGATTCGAATTCTGCCCCAACCACCTCCAAGACTGCACCTAACTCATCATATTATGGCGGTAGGTGAGAATCTCAACAACCCAACAGTGGCGAAGTGTATTTTACATTTTTGAAGAACTTGTTCCCACCCAATTAAATATATCTAGTCGTAGTTGGGTAGAGGATGTCGAGAGCTTTCCGAAAAGTCCAACCTTGTGTGAATCCGAGCTCCCTGTGAAAAGTTATGGCGATCTGAATATTTCCCACGTCAGGGTCTTCTGCCTGTCAGGTTCGGGGTTCTCCTCTGTATTTGCATTGGGTTTGGAGGATGCCTCGACATGTGTTTGATGTTTGTGTTTTCCCGAAACCCGCTTCCGCCGGTATTTCCAAGGTTTCCTTTGTTTCGGGGTCGGAAAATGGACCTGCATGCACATCGGGTTTGGAAAGTGGCTCGACATGTGTTTGATGTTTGTGTTTTCCCAAAACCCGCTTCCACCGGTATTTCCAAGGTTTCCTTTATTTTGGGGTCAGAAAATGGACCTGCATGCGCATCGGGTTTGGAAAGTGGCTCGACATGTGTTTGATGTTTGTGTTTTCCCGAAACCCGCTTCCGCCGGTATTTCCAAGGTTTCCTTTGTTTTGGGGTCAGAAAATGGACCTTCATGCGCATCGGGTTTGGAAAGTGGCTCGACATGTTTCCACCCCATGCTTTCCCGACATGTTTTCCGACTCCGAGACCCAATTTTCTTTTGTGTCGGGTTTTCTAACCCCTCCGACATGCTTTCTTTTGTGTCTCTATATTTACCCGGGGGTAAATATATACAACAGCTACATCTATGTATCAAAGGTGATGGTTGTAGGTCTTAGACCTAATGAGTCTATATATGATAAAAATTAATTTTCTTGTTAACAAAAAATGGTTAAAAATAAGGGGAGGTACTGCAAATAACCCACCTCCGCTTGACAAGATTCTTGCCGCCAGGTTAGACACAAGAGATCGTTTGGCTGTACTTGAACAACAATTTATGGGTAATGAGGAGGAGGAAGATGATGGTAATAAAAATTAGCCACCTCCAAGGGATAATGCCAATATTGTAAATTTGGGCATTGATAATAATAATGCAAAGAGATAAATTTTTGTGAATTCAAACGAAAGTGTACCCAATCATCCTAAAAATAAAAAGGAAATATTAGTAGTTGAACTCACAAATGACATAAAGAGGATAAGTCCACCAAATTTTGATGGCACTACACTGGGGGATGGATCTGAGAACTGGCTCAGTGAAATGGAGAAGTACTTTTCAATAAGGAACTTTTGAGAGGAAATAAAATAAGTATGGGGAGCTTATTATCTTTCCCATGAGGCATCCTCCTGGTGGGACAACCGTATAAATGAATTGAACATTGATGAATCAAGCATCACTTTGGATCAGTTTAAGATATATTTTAGGAAACGTTGGCTTCCACAACTCTATTATGATTAGAATATGACTGAATTTTAGAATTTAATTCAGGGAAAATTAACTGTAACAGAGTACTGAGAGAGGTTTACTGAAATTCTTAAGTATATGCATCAGTATCAAACTGAGGAGAAATTTAGGATATGTAAGTTTATTATGGGATTAAACCCTATCATATAGGGTGAAGTAGATGTTCATAGCCCAACAAAATGGAAGGTGTTGTAGAAAACTCCATTCGGTAGGAACAAAAATTAAAAGAAATTTATGCCCATAAAGAAAAGAATAGAAATAAAAGTCCTAATTCTTCTTCATCTCTTACACCCAAAAAGGGGGAATGAAAAATATTTGATGCTAAAAATAAGTTTGTAACTGATAATAGTAAGAAAATAGTAGCAAATAAACCTGCTACAAATGTACGAAACAACTTCATAAAGAACAATAATAATGGACATAAGTCCTATAGAGGACAAAACAATAATTTAAGGGTGGAAATAAATTTGAACCAAAAAGAGGACCTGTAGGGGTTGTTTCAACTATGGTAAGGATCACTATGCAAATTAGTGCCCTCTAAAGAAAGATGACAACAATCAACAACATAAGATACATGTTGCAATAGTTGATAAACAAGCTGAAAAATAAGTTATGCCCATAGAAGTGTCAGGTAAATTAATTGGTGTACATGTTACTTCGTACTATTTGATATCGAGATATCTTGAATGCTTTATTTCTAGTAAATTAGCTGTAAAACTAAAAATAAAATCTGGAATAATGGAAAAATCTTGGATTGTACATTATGGAAATAATGTTGTCCATACTATTGTTAGTAAATGTCTTTTTGGAGCAATCCTAGAATTACCTAGTTTTTCCACTGAAGTAGATCTTTATGTTGCTCCTTTGGGGTCATATGATGTCATAATAGGTGTTAATTGGATTTCTAATCATAAATAAAAAGTTGATTATTTTGAAAAACACATTAGTTGTCTTGATGATCTGCAGAAAACAACAGACATCCAAGGGGTAAAATGAGAAATTTCAGTTAGAAAATTGTCATCTATGCAACTTAAAAAGGCCAAAAACAAAGGCTACACTTTGTATGTAGTAAAAAAAAAAAAGACCTAAAGGCAATAGTGATTTCTTGGAAACATTTCCACTGTTAAGATATTTCAGCAATGTGTTTCTAGAAGAACTACCCGATCTTCCGCCCAAATGAGATTTTGACTTCACAATTGAAATCAAACTAGGAATTGAGCCTATTTCCAAGGCACCTTATCAAATGACTACCATTGAACTGGTAGAGCTTAAGGCATAGTTACAAGAACTATTTTCTAAGGGTTTGATAAGACCGAGTGTCTCACCTTGGGAGCACTCGGTAATATTTGTGAAAAATAAAGATGGAACACTTAGAATTTTTATTGATTATAGGATGTTAAACAAAGAAACAATCAACAACAGATGTCTATTTCCTAGAATTGATGTTTTTTTAATCATATGCATGGTGCATTAGTATATTCTAAGATAGATATTCATTCGGGTATCACCAATTAAGAATCAAAGACAAAGATATTCATAAAACAACCTTTAGAATAAGGTATGGATGTTATGAATTCAAAGTTTTACCTTTCAGTTTGACAAATGCACATGAAAATTTTATGAATTTAATGAATAATATCTTTCATGAATACCTATACAATTTTTTACTTGTATTCTTGGATGATATTATTATATATTCTAAAAGCATTGATGAGCATTTGAAAATAGTACTTAAAATATTAAGAAAAATAAAGTTTTTTGGTAAGTTGTCCAAATGTTATTTTTATGAAACAAAAGTGTATAATTTAGGACATGTCATAAGTAAGGATGGAATGGTAGTCTATCCATACAAGATTGTTTCCATAACTAAGTGGCGTGCACCTAAGAATGTACATGAAGTCAAAAGATTCATGGGGTTTCTTGGTTCTTGTAGAAAGTTTGTTAAGGACTTTTCAAAAGTTGTTGTGATAAATTCATTATAAAAGAAAGACATGAAGTTTGTGTGGAGTGATAAATGTGAATCAACATTTAAAACTCTTAAGGATCAGTTAACATCTGCACCTATTTTGGTTGTACCAGATCCAAATGGAAACTTTATGATAGTTATAGATGCTTCCGGTGAAGGACTCGGAGGTATTCTATTACAAAATGATCATGTTATAGCATATGAGAGAAGAAAACTCAAGTTACATGAGTTGAATTATTCTCCCCATGACCTAGATCTTGTTTCCATAGTTCATGCACTTCAAGTATGGAGACATTATCTTTTAGGAAGACCTTTTGAATTAAAAACTGATCATCTTGGGCTGAAGTATATTTTCACTTAGCCAAATCTAAATGCAAGATAGCGAAGATGGTTAGAGTTTTTTCATAATATGATTTTGACATAAGTTACATTAAAGGAAAATAAAATAGAGTGGTAGATGCACTAAGTCATAGGAAACATATTTCTGCACTTATAACTTTGAGAACTCAGTTTAAGGATGAGGTAAAAAGTATCATGGAATCTGATTTTTACTTTCAGCAGGTAAAAACAACACTTGCTACAAATCCAAATGACGTAAGATATAAAGGTTTTAACTTTGATAACGAAGGAATTTTGAGATATGAAAAGTGAGTATATGTACCTTCGGAAATGAGTTAAGGAAAAAGTTAATGATGGAATTTCATAATTCACCTTACTCAGGACATCCTAGTATTACAAAAATTCTTTCGATGTAAAACAATAATATTTTTGGAAAGGGATGAAAAAGACAAAACTGATTTTGTTTCTCACTGCTTGGAATGTCAGTGTGATCAGGATAAGCATATGCACCTAGCTGGTTTATTATATCCTTATATCATACCGCAATATAAGTGGTAATTAATTAGCATGAATTTTATTGAAGGACTTTCTATGACAAGAAATAAACATGATGTTATTTTAGTTCTTGTTGATTAAATGAAAAAAGTAGCACATTTTATTGTTGGTAATATTAAGAATGATTCACTTGTAATAGTGAAAATATTTGTACATGAAATTTTCATATTAAATGGAGTACCTGAACTAATTATATCTGATAGGGATCCTAGAATGACATCTCGATTTTGGAAAATGCTAAATGCAGCCTTAGGAACAAAATTGAATTTTAGTTTTGCATACCATCCAGAAAAAATGGTCAAACTAAGAGAGTTAATTAGGTTTTGGAAGATATGTTACGAATGTACTACATGGATCGAAGTAAAAATGGGAAGAATACCTTCCTTTAGTTTAATTTTCTTACAATAATACATATCATGCCTCTTTGAAAATGGCACCTTTCGAAGAATTATATGGAAGGAAATGCAAAACTCCACTTAGTTGGGATAACATTTAAGATAGAGAGGTAATTGGACCTAAAATCCTTACTAAAATGGAACAACAAGTTAAAATGATTCATGAATGATTAAAAGAAGCTATAGATAGGTAGAAAAGTTATGCATATTTGAAAAGGATCGATAAGAAATTTGAACTTGGTGAAAAGGTCTTTTATGTGTTAAGCCTAAAATATCTCTATAACCTTTAGCAAGGCATCCAAATTATCACCTCATTTTGTGGGACCTTTCGAGATTGTTGAAGTAATCAACCATGTAGCTTATCATTTAGCATTACCCCTACTTTGTAAGAATGCATGATGTTTTCCATATTTTTTGCTTAAGAAATACGTTTCAGATTTATCACTTGTGTTAAATTTGGATTCCTTGCAAGTCCAAGACCTAAGAATAATTGTGGTTGAACCCATAAGAGTGTTAGAAACTCACCAGTTGCACTTGTGAAATTATGAAATTAGTCATTGAAAGGTCCAGTGGGACCAGTTTAATGAAGAAAGTGCAACATGGTAAAACCTTGAGGACATGAAAGTTGATTTTCTTCATTTATTTGAATAGAATTAGTTCTGATTATTGGAAACAATTAAAGACCTTGTTTTTAAGCTATTTTTAATTCTCCTAGTTTTGGGTAGGTACTAAAATTATTAAAGATCTTGGAATAGCTATTTTAATGCTGTAATAAATTATGAAAATTTGAATTTCTCAAATCTGGTTTCTATTTGAGAACTTATGGATAAAATAACTATAATTATGATTATTTTTCTTGTTTAAATATGGACTAAGTTAATCATCGGGATGATGATGCTTTTTAGGAGGGAGGTATGTAATGCCTCTAACATGGTTGATATCTATGATGACTTTTGTACTCGAAGTTGCAAATGTTGATATGTGATTCTTATCTGAAGACGGTGTACTCTTGTGAACTAATAAATCATGTTTACTGTAGATAATATGTTATCTTCTAGAAATAGATACAACTCTACCATGTCTATGCTGAATTTAAAATGAATTATTTCATTCCTTCTTATGTTGAATGATTCACTACATGTGGAAATAAGAAATTGATTCAATTTAAACTAGTTCATAGTCTTTATTACACTTGAACTTGTGCTTCAGTCTTCATAATCTCTGATGCAGGATAGTTATACCTTGGATTAATTTCAGTGATCCAAGGCATGCTTTCAATTTCATGATGTTGAGGTCATTTGACCGAGCTAGGTAGAATAATGAATTTCTGAACCCAAACTATCTTGGGATCACCGGTAACCTCTACTGCTCACATCCTTCTTATGTGATCCTTGAACATCATTTTGATTCTTCTTTTGGTAAGATGTATTTTACAATTTTTATTAATTGCTAAAGGAACCTAATTAAATCTATGTTCCTAAGATGGTAATCTTATCCTAAGTAACTCGGTTCCTTTTATTAATGAGGATTTTTTATTAAAAGGGAAACCTAAGACTAAACTAATAGACTTTAACCTAAGGACCTAAGTTAGTTCCTAATCTAATGTTATGAACCTAACCTAAGACTTGGGCTAACCTAAGGGGATGGAATGGATGACATGCAAAGGTAGGTTGGTGACACCAACCTCTATGTATTTATGAGGATTTATTGGGCTTTAAACTCTCTGATTGCCGCCAAATTTGGCGAGTGCATGAAGGATAGTAAGAGGTCGAGTTGGCACCTCTGCTAAAGTGTTAGTTGCATGGATTTCAAATTTGGTAATGGCCAAACATGAGTTGGCGAGAGGTGGGAGAGATAAGGAAGGAATGACAGTCCTGTTTGCATTTATTGTTCTTGGAAATTGTGAAAAATTACCTAGGAAGTAGGGGAAGTTGGAAGAAAGAATGGTTTTTGGTTTTGCATTGTTCATTTGGTTTTTGTGAGCTTGTAGCTCTGCATGTGGTTTTTCATTTCGAACCTCCATTTCAAGTCTCAGGCATGATTATTTCGTCTTGCATTTTGGTGATGGTAACATAAATATTACTTGAGAAGCTATAAGAAGAAGAAAATGGAGTTTTTCAGAGCTAGTTGTTGGCATTTTTGTGGAAATATTTCTAGTGAGGCTCTACTTGAATATTTACAACAAGAAATAGAATACATGATCTCTATTAGGAATGATAGGCCCTATCTCTTTAAGTATTCTACTTTTATTTAAATTTCTTCATTAAAATAACTCTTCTCTTTTGAAAACCTTCTGATTCTGATTTTGTGTTTGCTTATTCTTTCTTTAATGGTGTTTTGGCTTGATTATTTTGGATACTTAATGATTTTTGTGCTTGTTGTGTGGAATATGAATTCTAGGTTGATTTTATTGCACTTGTGATTAGCTTAATTATAGTAGAACCTTCTTTTACATTGGAATGAATACGTGTTTATTATCTTTTGAATGAATACCTAGACTGAAGAATGTATGCGCATTAATAAGTGACTTGGTATTACTAAAATCTATAGATACTTGCTTCAAATTCTCTCCTTATTGTTGTTGTTTCGAGACTAACTTGTGGTTGACTTTGTCTGGAAGTCAAGACTTATGTCTGTAGAAAATCTTTTGTTCTAAGTTTTGATTTGTTTGCTTGATGATGGCTTTGAGGATGCATTATTTTGTTCGACTTGTTTCTTGACTCGTATCTTAAGCAATATACATTTGTTAAATCGAGATATATTTAATTTAGGTTTTCCCCAAATGGGAACTATTTTAAATCTTTTATTCTTTTGTATAACCTTTTCTCGATGGAAATTGAACAAGAAAGTATTGTTGTGGATTCTTTGGTTTAGTTCTATTGTGTTTATTTCATATTTTTATAAACCCACTCTAGGCTCGTGGTTTCCTTAGAAAATTTTTTTGATCTTGGAAAGTTTGTAAATATTATTGACTATTGATGAACTCTTGTCGGTGGGCGGTTGTTTGAACAATCTCTCTTCCCTTCTTGTTTGGATGATGAAAATTTATTTCGGTGACTTGTTTTGAATTTAGACTATTACTTGGTTCTTGTTGGTCGTTAAGTCTTCTTAGAACCCAAACCCATCTTGGGTTACCTTGCAAAAGGAGAATACATTGGGTTGATTGTTCTAAGATTTATTTAACTTAAACTAAAGGTTTAGTGTTGAGGTGTTCTAGGTAAACTATGTTTTCTTCCTATGAGGGAAGTATTATTCCTCTAATTGATTCTCCTTTAAGATTTGTTTCCAACTTATGAGTTTTTAGAACTTGGAAATACATGGGTATACATCTGCATTATTTTCTTGTTGTAGTTTATACTTATGGGAACCTCATGTTAGTCATGGCATGTTCTCGACCATGACTCTATTGGGTCTTCTGAAGACGTTCCTTTGTGTTGGTTGGAGTCTTTATCAGTTCTGAAATTATTGTTTCATTCATTCTTATAATCCTTTCATTAAGATGAGCTCAACCTTTAAGATAAAACTAGGTGTGATATAGATTTAATCTGGTTCTAATATTTTGGTTTCCACTGCTCCTTTTCTTGAATTAGGAATGAGTGATTTGAGTTGTGAGTTATTCAAATTATAGTTCGTGATTCTTTGAGGTTTGTGAATTAATTAACTGCAGTGGTTGATGTCTTAGGATTGCATGATGTTGTTATGAATGTTACATTTGAGTTTGGATTTAGATGTGAATGCGGGAATGTGAGAGATTAAACTGTGAGTTACTTTGTTTATTTCTAATTGATTAATTCTTCCTTACCTTTAGTATTAGGATGTATTCTTGTTCTATATAATTCTTAAACATTGTGTTGAGTCTAAGATAGTATGATTGTTTGATGGAATGTAATTTAGATTTTTGGTTAATCCTTCATTTATTATTCAGGTTGTTAACTTTTGAATAAGTACAATAATATACTTATTACGAAAGGTAGTTTTGTATATCTTTGTATTTATTCTTCTTGAAAATTCAAAATAGGTTGAGTTGAGGAACTTAAGTGGGAAACTTGACTGAGAAGATAAGATTAGGATTGGAAATATGAAATTCCCCTTTCTTTAATACTACTTTGTTTTGATTTTTGGTATGTTGTAATGAGTTCATATGGATGTGAGATAGGATTAATTATGATGATTTAATTATTCCTTGCTTATACATTACTTTAGATTCCATAATCTTCTCTCTACTTCTTGGTTTGTAATATTTTGGGAAAATTCTTTCTGTTTATCTTGTTTTGTGTTTTCAGAACTGTTTCATAAACAACAAGGTTCTTTTTATGAAATAGTTAGATAAAAGCACAATATTTTAATGTTATAACACTTATCATGCTCAGTTCATATGAACTAACTCATGCTAACAATTTTGCAGATGGATTTCATAAAAGATGAAAGGAGAAAGACATATAGAAAGTTACATCTGTTTTACTAAAGAAATTGTCTCTTTATTATGATGATTATGTAGCGACATTACTTGAGATGTAATTTTTCAGGAAAATGTAATAAAACTAGTTTGTATTGATGCAATCATAGCTTGGTAATATTTTGAAATATTTTTGTATTCAATGAATGGATCACTCCCTTTTTGATAAATAAATGGTTTGTTTATTGTTGATTACTACTTTATTGTGATACCTTCATTGGCATAAATTGGGATGTATTATTAAGTAATATCATTAATGAAGGGGAAAATAGATATAAGTGTTATGGGATTAAGAAACTTGATAGTTCTTATCATATATAAGACTCTTGGATTAAGGATCTGAAATATTAGTTGATTCATTACACATAAAAGAGATGTAACTAATAGTTGATACTCTTGAGTAGATCCTTAAATAATAGAAAGGGATTATGATTGAATTATATATGTGTATGAAATTATTGGTTTTATTTAAAACATATGTGATCTGTTTTCATAATTAGGACATTAGTCCTTGTCAAAGGAAAAAGGATATTTTCCTTGTAATTAATCAAAAAGATTTATTGAGATCTTGTTAAGTGTTATGAATAGATTATGAGGCAGATTTTTGTATTCAAATTTTTAATTTTTAAAAAGGGAACTAAAGGGATTTAGACTTCATCATTATGAAGTCTAAAGTAAATTTTTAAATAAGCTTGTTTTAAGCTAAAATCTGAAGTAAGAAAAGATCTAATGAACATACATCCATGTCACTAAGACAAATTATGTCATTATATGATATAAGTTGATATGTTTAAGATCAACATAAACATATATTTAGAATGGTTACAAAACATGTTATATTTGCATACCAACCTCTCATGTAATTCACACCTTGCAACCTTTATAGGTTAAATGATGCTTAGTTTAATCTTACAAAGATTGTGATCATTAATCTGTAAGGAAAATGATTAAATGGGCAAATAAAATTTTAATCCTAAGTAGGTTAGTCTAGTTCAAGAAACTCAATTAGATGTTGGAACATAGTAGTTGTGACATAGTAACTTCATAATGACATGGGTCATTACGAGGATACTATGATGCAGCCTGCTATGCCTCAACACCCCACTTAGTTTTATTAACTCGATTGACATAAGTGGATGATTGGATCATAGTTCCACCCTAAATAGGAATAGAAACATGATCTAGTGTTGATGTCAACTCTTGTTGAATTATGGTAACTAGAAACACCCAATCAACATAAGTCGATTAAGTATGTCTATGCATCCTTAGTCATCATGAGTAGTCTTCCACACTAGTGCATATTTCTGCTCTTGTCTAGTGTGAAACCTTGGATCATATGGAACTAACAAATCAGAAAGACCTTTTTAGATAACAACAAGTGTGGTGAGGGACATATTACTTTCGATGAGTATGTAGTCTAG
This sequence comes from Taxus wallichiana var. yunnanensis, assembly GCA_018340775.1. Lineage (NCBI taxonomy): Eukaryota > Viridiplantae > Streptophyta > Pinopsida > Cupressales > Taxaceae > Taxus > Taxus wallichiana. The sequence goes on along the minus strand of CM031243.1, from coordinate 184,470,320 downwards.
GAATGTAAAATGTTAAACATGCTTAGAAACTTTTTCCAAGGTATCGCAAGCTATTGGTTGTGTTGTCTTATGTCACTTAGTCTAATATGTAGTATTTCAGATGAATATCGATAACAGATATTCAGATAGGCCTCTTAAACAAAACACTTGGGTGCCCCTAAAATGGTAAAGGAACCAATTATACATAGTATACACTTTGCTAAGTCAACATGAGAGATTGGTTAATCTTGAGTCATTGAATGATAGATCAATGTTTCATCGAGTCATTTACAGTTGCATATGGTTTTCTGTTATGAGATGGATTTACATTGGAATTTTTGTTCTAAATTGTAATATTTTAGAATAGAGAAAATTATGTAAGATAAAAAATTCCTTGTTTCTAAAGTCTTAAAATGGGAATGTTAGAAAATCCTTGCTCAAGGCTTCTTCATGGCCTGTAAAACTTTGAAATACGAGATGACATACCTACCTTTTCCATCATCATCCAAAATTTTCTACTAATCCCATTGTTCGAGTCCATTTCTAGAACAACTAATTCACCACCGATTATTTGTATTTCTCTATTAAAATGAAAATAAAACCAACCCAGTTTGAAACCTTCTTGATTGTTCTAAATGCAATTATCATACTTCATCAATCCCTTGTCTAAATAAAATTTCATTTTTAAACCCAACGTAAGCATGTAAATCATCCAACCTCTAACATGTTTCCTCATTCCTTCTTACTCTTCATTCATACCCAATACTCGATGAGAAATTCTTTTCAATCATTATAATGACACAAAAAGTTCAGCCTCTTTAACCTCTTTTGCAAGGTAAACAATAGCCTTGTTACCTTCCCTGTAGACATGATTATAAGAAATTAGTTAAAGGATGTTTCCATGGAATTATCCCATTATTTTTATTTTAATACAAGCAATAGTGAACTTAATCATTTTAATAACTCTTTGAAGGCTATGAGAATGGACATCTCACCATTATAAATATAATTCAATTCTATCTCTATTCTTCTTTTATGAATCTTATATGAGAACTCACATTTTCTCATTCAATACATGATTGAACTTATTAATTAATTTAATAAATATGAATACAAAAGTGATAATGAAGAGCTACCCATTCTAAAATAAAGTAAATTTTCTCTATTTTTCCTAATATATGATTTGAATATGAGAATAGGAAATTTACCATTCAAAATCGATTAAATTTAATCTCTCTTCTTGAATGATTCCTATAAGAGACTCGGGCATCTTCCTATTTAAGATAAAAATGGTTTTTGTATGAGAATGAGAATATGCCCATTCTAATCATTTTTATTAGATAAGGTAAAAATAGGGATCGTCTCCTAGGGGACTTACAAAAGGAGGAAAAAAACCAATGAGCAAGAAATAAATAGAAAATTCCACAAAAGGAGTTAAATATGCTTAACTCTTACAATGAAGATAAGGAATTTAACCAAAGAGAGTAAAACAGAGAAAACCCAACTAAACCGTAGAATTTTTCCAAAAGTTTTCCAACAGTCTAGAAAACCCAACTAATTTTTAGGAGAAACTTCACTACTTCCAACATGACTGCCTTTGATCTTAGCACCCTCAACACCCTTGTCATTCATGTCTTCCTCCAGCTCGTCCTCATAACTACTGATGCACAAATTGAAATTCCTCCTTTTAGTGCCTTCCTCCATCCCTTCCAACCTATCACTCATCTTTTTGACTTGATACTCAAGCTCTAGAACCTTCTATTTGACTTCACCTGAAGAGAAATTTTCTTAGAAACATTAATGACATCCAACATGGTTTCCCTTTGACCAACATTGGTTTCCTCCATCACCTGAAGCACCCCCTCTAAATACTAAACCTTTCTACTCCACTCCTCAAAACCCTTAAAATTACCATCCCAACCCCTCTTTCTCAAGGTGCTCACTTCACCATGACCTTCCTCACTCTTCTCTTTTTTAGAATCCTCCCCCACATTTTTACATTTCCCAGCCTTCATCTTAGTAAGGCATTCCATAAGAGTGATATCATCCTCTTCCACCTTATCTTTCAGAGAATAATTCAGAATAGGTTTCCCATTTTCAAACAATAGAAGGATGAGCCCTTCATGCAAAGGCATATCTTCCTTCTCCTGCTAGAACACTTTTAAATAATTTTTAAAGACATGAAACAGAAAAGAAAGGAATGATCACCATGACCTTATAGAAAAACATATTCGAAGGGGTCATATGATGAGTATAGATTTTTGGCATTTTCCTTCTAGAGTGATATACTTCATGATTTGAAGGAAAAATTCTCTCCATATTCTCGGGATACACGACCTGGCAATACCATTAGTAAATAAAGATAACCTTTCCTTACCCATGAAGAAAAACTCAATTTCATGCTCTTTGTGGGTTTTATCCTTAAATATTTTGAGCCCATCCATTTTCATCTCTGTCGCAAGGGAAATGGTGGACTCTGAAACCTCAATTTCCATTCCTCTGACCTTGAAATTTCCCTCTTTCCAAGATTTTCCAAAATCCTTTGACAGGAAGGGTCATGACCATGTAATTTAGCAATGAAATTACTGAAACCCCCAATCTTAAGCTTGTTCCACAAATGTTGATTAAAAGCTTCAATGTTTTAGCTAGCTGGTTCAACCTTGATTCTATCACCACCCATCTTCATGAAACCAAACTTCCCCTATTTTCTAACACTTCTCAAATTCAGACCCCCTTTCACACCAAAAATCGAGGAATACAACTTATTATGTAAGTTGTCACAGACCCGAGAGCTCACTCATGCCAACATCATCAAACTTAGTGCCCTCTATCTCTAATAATGGTTTCATTAATGTCCATGGGTAAATCATCTCCTTTACACCAGATCTTATAATCATTACTAAGAGCTCCGTAATTATCCATCTTATCCGCACACTTGTTCCCTTGACGCAAAGTATGATTATAAGAAACCTTTACAAAATATTTTAAAGTTTCCTTAACATCATTAAGGATATTTCTTAAGGGCCAATTAATGGAACCCTGATTATTAAGAGCATTAATAATGATGAGTGAATCACCCTCAATCTGGATGTCCTTGAAACCTTTTTATTTTGCCAACAAAACCCCCAAAGGAGAGCTCTAGCTTTCACCATATTGTTTTTTTCCAACCTAATGGACCAACATAAACAAACAACCAATCACCTTCACTATTTCTTCAAATTCCACCTCCCCCCACTAGACCCGATTCCCTTAACGCCCCATAAAAATTTAACTTAACAACATTTTCCTCAGGCCTGATCCAAATGGAATTATTTTTTGGTTTGTGTAATTCCACCGGTCCAAGGGAGAACTTATCAAGAACTTTTTCTCCTTTTCGAGATAGGGTTTATTTTCCTTACCTTTAAAGAGTTTGATATTTTCCTTGATGGCAGCCAAAAAAATTCTTTTAACTTTCAAGAGAAGAGATTTCTGGTCCCAAAATATATAATCATTCCTATCCTTCCATAAACCCCCAAAAAAATGAGGGAGGGAAATATTCCAGGCCCAAACCAAGATGGGAAAACAGAAGGGACTCTCCCATTGAAAACAACAATCCTCAATAGTCAAGGGAAAAATCCATTAGATATTGAACAAATCTAGAATGGAAGCAAACACATCATGGGAAAAGGAGCAATGAAGGAGGAGATGGTTGACATTTTCCTCCTCTTTCCTACAAAGAGAACATCTATTGGGAAGCTTCATTCCCCTTTTCCTGAGATTATCCACAGTCAAAATTTTATTTTGGATAGCCAACCAGTAAAAGATATTAACCTTTGGGATAAGATCCTTCACCCAAAGCTTACCCCAATAGTCCTTTTGCATATCATCCTTGAAATTTAACATATAGGCATATTTTACCGAGAAAATTCCTGAATCTTCCTCTTTCCATTTAATGGAATCCTCCTTGGTCTGGAAAATGGGGATATGGAAATCCCTTAATTTCTTATTGAGATCCCGAAAGGGTTGGATATCTCCATAAAATTATGGAGGAGGATCAATGGTTTCCCACCTAATAGTATCCTCCTGGATCCAGAAGTCTCTTATCCAAAAATTTCTTTTTTCCTCATAGAACTAAGCAACCCTTTTCTAGATTTCTAAGTTAGCTAAGGGAAATCCTCGATCCAACTATCATACCAAAAATTGATTCTAGTACCTTTTCCTATCTCCCACATTGTACCTTTGGTTAATATTTCTTTAGAGGCCACAAAAGAGTTCCAAAAAGAAGACCCTCTTGGAAGATTGTCTTGATTAAAAAGGATTTCATTCTGCCTATATTCCACAAATATTTCATCTTTATAATTTCCACCCAAAGACCTTCCTCTCTAGAAATCCTCCAACCAACTTTGGAAATCAAGGCCTCATTCATAAGAGAAATATTTTTTAACCCCAACCCCCACAAAGCTTTGGTTTAGTGAATTTTTCCCAAGCCACAAGAGGGAATTTAAACTTCTCCATAGCTCCCATCCAAAGGAATCTCTTCTGGATTTTCTCTAGGGATCCAATAATTTTAGTAGGGAGCTTGAAAAGTGACATCACATAAATGGGAATACCTTGAAGGGAGCTCTAGAGAAATTGAATCTTACCAACTTGAGAAAGCAAGAGACCCTTCCAAGATGAAAGTTTACTATTTACTCTTTCTAGCAGAGCATTCCAAACTGAAATGTCAGGCTTCTTTTGGATCAGGGGCATACCCAAATAAGAATCCGGAAAATGCTTAATCCTACACCCTAGGATGCGTGCTAATCTAGCTTGAACCTGATTCTCCACATTAATGAAAAAAAAACACTTTTATGGAAATTAACCATCATCCCAAAACCAATTCATAATCATTAAGAACCACCTTAAAATTGGAGGCTTCATGGATAGAGGCCTTACCCATCATAAAGTTATCGTCCTCAAACTGATTGAGGTAGATAGAGGGGAGACCATTATAGATTTAAATACCCTAAATATAGTTTCAAAGAATAGTTTTTGATATATTCTACTCAAATATTCATCCATTATAACATAAAGGAAAGGAGAAAGAGGATCACCTTGTCTCAACCTTCTACCTAATTGAAAAAACCTTCCGGTTTACCATTTACCAAAACTAAATAAGTAGCAGTGGATATGCAGTCATTATCATATTTACCATAAATTTATCAAAACCAACCTTTAACAGGATATCCTAGAGGAAGGACCATGTTATCCTATCATAGGCTTTATGCATATCCAACTTAAGAAACATTTCGATCTACTAGAGCTTTCAATGGAATGTATGGCTTCTTGAATCACAATAATGTTGTCTGTAATTTTCCTTCCCGGAACAAAAGCCCCTTGATTTCTGGAAATGAAGTTTGGAAGAACCATTCTAATCCTCCCAGCTATGATTTTAGTTAGTAATTTATAACTGGTGTTACAGAGACTTATAGGTCTAAAATCCTTAACTTCTTTAGCTTCAACAATATTTTGTACTAGGACTAGGAAAGTGTTATTCATTTTCCTCAAAAGATGACCATTTTTCAAAAATTCTTGGACCATTTAAATGACATCATGTTTTATCACCTCCCATAATTTTTGAAAGAAAAAGGTAGGGAAACCATCCGGGCCTGAAGATTTATCCGGTTCCGTATCAAAGAACGTAAAAAAAATTTCCTCCTCGGAGGGACTTATTAAGAGATCTCTATTTACAAGAGGGGTGATAACATTCTAGGAAAGATACAACAATTTATTATGAACCAACTACTCTCCCCCTCGCCCCGCTTAAAAACATCCTTGAAGTAATTTATTATAGTAACATTGATATCCTTACTTTCGAGTAGATATCACCATTCTCACTTCTTATCTCATTAATCTTTAGGAGATTAGCTCTGGAACTAGCAGAAAAATGGAATAATTTAGTATTCCTATCACCCTCCTTAAGCCATTTTACCCTATATTTTTGTCTCTAATAAACCTCTTCTTTAGCTAGGATCTCATGGTACTCAGACAAGAGTTTTTGTTCTTGATCCTTGAGAATTGTATTAAGACCATCGTTCTCTATAAGTTCCTCAATATTTCTTAAATCCTCAGCAATTCTACTTTTTTCTTGGAAAATATTTCCAAAAGTCTCTTTATTCCATTTTTAAGGTTACTTTTAATATGCTTCAGTTTAAAACACAATCTGAAACTAGAAACCCCAAGAACCTGAATATCCCACCATTCTTGAATTATGTTGAAAATATCAGGGTGATCTAACCACATCTTTTCAAATCTAAAAGGTCTATATTTTTCGATTGATTCATCCCAAAATTAAGAAGAATGGGATTGTGATCTGATCTGATTATGGGGAGAGTTTTTAGAGAATATAGTTGATTGATCATACAAATATGACTCACCAAAAATATGTCCAATATAATATGAATGAGCTCAGGTCCCATCCTCCTATTTTCCCAAGTAAACTTGGAACCTTCCAATTCTAAATCAAACAGATAATTACTAGCCAGGAAATTAGCTAAATCCTCCATACTCTTAGAATAAGAGATCGAGCCCCCTTTCTTTTCACCAAGGGAAAGTGGGGTATTGAAATCACCTCCAACAATCCAATATTTATCTTTAAATAGTTGTCTAAAGCTCGAGAGATCCTTCCATAACTTCCTTCTTTCACTGAGTTTATTTGGAACATAAATATTAGAAACATACCAAGATTTTTTAGAGACAATTTCCATGAAACTCATAACCACATGACCAGGGGAAGAAAGGATCAGAACACCTTGCACATGTTAGCATAATTTAACAAAGCCATATTTATTGCATTTTATTACATTTCCTTTTATTTAATAATGTGCAACATGTGCACTCTAGTCTAGTGACTTGCATTCAATTTTGTTATGTTGGATAACATTCAATATTGGTATTAGTAGTAATTACATGTGCATGTGAGATGGGTCTTATCATCTCGTAGTTGGTACCTAATAGGGTGTCATGTATGTTCATATGAGGTGTCTAATATCTATAAATATTACAACTCTTGTATTGTTAGGTAATCTGATTTAATGATCAATAATATTTGTGAGGCTTTTGTCCTCTTTGGTCATTTCAATCTAATTCTATTATATCATTTGGTATCATAGCTATACATTTGTTATCATTTGGTATCATAGCTATACCATTGTTATCGAGTATAATTCTAGGATCCCACAAAGTGAAACCACCTCCCGAGGCTCCCAGGAATGTTATCCAAAATTCACCCCCCAGGGTAAATTTTGATAACATGGATCAGAATATTCAAGACCCAGGCAAGTAGATCAATTCAAGGCCCAAAATCATGTTTTTGGGGCCCCCTCTATTCCATTCTAACTCTCCCATCCAAAAATAAAACCCAACAAGTCGAGAAAATGGAAGAAATGCAGAAAACTAAGCTTGGGGTAGAAAAAATCATGAAAATCGGCTAAGTCCTAGTCTAGGCGGTCCTTGGGACAGTTGGGACGTCGGGGCGCGAACCGGCCGAAAATCCTCTAGGTGGTCCACGCAGCAATTGGGACATCTAGGCCGTAGGTACGCGCGGGGACGCAAAAAGCCGAATCGACTTGAAAAATGGGAAAAATTTGCCTAAGTCTCGCTTCGCTTAGTCTGGGACATCCGGGCCAAAAGTACGTGGAATACGTGGATCGGCCGGTTTGGTGCATGTCGACATTTCGTGGTTCAAGTATTTTCTCGGGCATATCCGGACAGGTTGGGACAAGAGTACATGTAGTTCGCGAGCCGCCTGGTTCGGCCAAAACAAGAAACTTTCATCCGGGACATTTGGGACAAAGGGACGCATGGGACGTAAAAAGCCGAAGGAGCCGAGAGCCAATCAAATCTTGCCATGTGTCTTCAACACAAAGAGGGACAGAGAAGCCCGAATCGGGTGGATTGGAGAAATTTGTCCTAGACAGGTTTGGGACATCCGGGCCAAAAATACGTGAGGGACGCGAAGACCGGAAAAGCCGCCAATGAATCAGAATGTGCCACGTGTCCTAAGGAGCAGGAAGTGTGGAGCTCGGGGAGGACTTAGAAAATTTAGAAAAAGTTTGGCCGAAAAACTAAAAGGTAAAGGATGACCCCGCGCCCCTGTCCTCTAACCAAATGATGCCACATGTCCCAAAGTGGCGGGCGCGGGGAAAATGAGAATTTTTCCAAAGTATGAAAAAGGTCGAAATTTCAAAGGAAATCCCATGAAAAGGTGGAGGAGAGAGAATTTCTCATCCAATCAGTGTGTGACATGTGTCATCCAAGTGACAGAGTGCGGGAAAAATTCAAATATCCGTTTTGGTCTGTTTCTGCCCTAAATCTTCAGATCCCCATATCTTTTGATCCAGAGCTTAGATTTTCACGTTCTTTATATCAATGGAAAGCTGGAGAAATTCTCTACATGATTCCAGGGTCAATCTTGCATTTTGTTTTAGGTTGGAGAGATAAAATCAAGAAAAGTCTTTGGCACGTAGTAATAACTTAACTGACGTTTCAACAACCAATTTTAATGCAAATGGGTCACATTCTTCTTCAACATGGCCGAAGTGACATTTCAACAACCAGGAGAATGAACATGGGTCGCATTCTTCTCCAAAGATGGCGGAGAGAGATGTTTCAACCACCAATTTTAATGAAGAATGCATTTTGGTCAATGGTTGGGCTGCTTGCACATTTTCCTACATTTTCTCTCTCCTGGGCTCGACCCATGCAATGTAAAAGCCAGATTTGGCTCATTTTGGAAAGACATTACAAGTTGTTCATCTTTTCTACTCTTCCCTCCCTTCTTTTCTTCTCCAAGGTTGAAAATGGAGTTCAAACCTCCTCCCTTGCTCTGTAATGGCATTTTTTCCTTTTACTATTGAAATGATGTTCTGTGCAAACTTCTGAAGCAACAAAAACATGTTTTGTGATGCATCTGTCCATCCTTGCTCATTTTTTAGCTTGTTCTCTTCTTTCCTCTCTTCATTTCAGGTATTTTTGCATGTTCTAATGTTCATTGCAGGTCCGGAGTTGTGTTCATGGTGTTTTGGGACATATTCTGTGTGTGAAATCTATCCTTGGGCCTGTGATGCATCTGTCCATCCTTCCCATTTCTCACCTCTCTTTGTTCCATGGTAGTTTTGATAGATGTTCAACATTCTCCTTCTCTGGTGTATCACCATTTTAGTGTAGGATTTTGCTGTTTTTCCCTTTTCTCTCTCTCTCTCTCTCGTCTCCTTGGCATGGTTAGATTAGGTTTAGATTAGCTTGCCTGCACTAGAATAGCTTGTGGCAGGTAGTTTAGGAAGAGGAACCGACCTTCTCTAGAGATTCCTTTCTCATTTGTATGAGTCCCACACTCAAGAAAGGATTCAATGTTGTGCAATCACACTAGATGCCTGAAACATCAACCTAGAAGCCTGATGTGCATCCAAGGGTGCTGTGATTTTGCACTAACAGTTTTGGCACGCCCGGTGGGAGCTTAGAGGTCTTCCACTTCATCTTTTGTAGGTTGGTGTGTTCCTTTGAATATTTCAGCCTTTGGAGGCACTTGCAAACACATCTGGCAACTCCATCTAATCAGCAACCCATTTCTGAAGTTGTAGACCCATTTTTCATCCATTTCCATCCATATTTTTTTCCATCTCTTTCATTCATTCCATTCCATGAAGTTGTGCAAACATGACTTCATTTCCATCATGGAACTCACATTTACAACAGCAGTATATTCCACCTCCAACATGTTTTACAAATCCTCCAAATCAGCATCTTGAGCAGATTCAAGATCAGCATGCATACCCATATGAACAGCAGTGCCAAAGTTAGTTTGGATATGAAGTACATCAAGAGCAAGAGTATGCATATAATAAAGACAATCAGATGCAAGATGCTGGTCTGTTGGAGAAAATCCAAAAGATGGAGGTAAAGATGGTGCAGTCCAGGGCTCAAGCACAAATGAAAGCATTTGGAATCGGTTGTGGAGCACCCTATCCATGGGTGGGACCTTTTCCAAGGCATTACAACCCTCAAGAGAAGCTGGACTTCATGATGAAGATGCTGCCCCAACTTGCACAATGGATAGCAGAAATAGAGGCCTATACACTTGTTGTTGAACTACCTTGTCAATGGGTAAGTTCTACACCATCATCTGGCTTTTGTCTTCCCATTACTCAAGCAACATCATCTCATTTGGAATTGCAAATTATGAATTCCCCATTTTCTATCCCAAATGTTGATCCCATGTCTCCACCTCTTAGTCTTCCACCACACCTCAATTCTTCTTTCCTTTTTCCTTCCAAACAGTCATCCCCTCCACAAGAGCTAATAGAAATACCCCCTCCTCCAAAGAAACAAGAGTTTCTACCTCCACCACCACAAAAAATTGCCAAATCAATTGAGTTACAACCCATCCCTCCTCTTGCATTCCCAATTCCATGTGGGGAAGAAGAAATTGCAAAAATTAGTCATCAAGGACAGCAAGAGGAAGAGCCAAGAAGAAAAGAAATGACAGACAACTTGAGGGTTTGGGCTACCAAATTTGGGATGACAAAGATCCCCTTGATGGTTAAACCTACAGAAGAGGTTGGAGTTGGAGAACAAATGGTGGTCAGGACTGATTTTGTTGCAGCAGAAGAAGAAGTTCTTGCAGTCCCAACTTGTCCTCTAGAGCAGTAGATTGAAGAGTTTGACTTGACAAACTTCATGCTGGAGGAAGAGTTCAATCAAGAGCAAGATTGTCTTCAAACATCGGAGGAAGGAAAAGCTGCTCCAAATCCAAAAGAAGAGGAGCACATTCTAGTTGTGGAGGAGAAAATTGCAGATCCAAGGGCTTTGAGCACAAAGTAGGCTACAGGAGAACCTTCAGTTCTTCTTTCCACTTCATCTCTCTCAAGTTCTAGTACTGAAGAAGAGTTTGATCTCTCAAGCTCAATGTTGGAGAGTGAAAGAAACCATGGTGATCAAGTTGCAGATCAAGAGGACACCATGGAGGAAGTTGAGCATTTGCAGCAGGACAGTCATGAGGTAGTTTATCTGTCAGATTTGGAGGACTGTTTTGATGGAGAAGAGCCGGTTGAGTTTCCACCATTCTCTCTTTCATCATCCACATTCCAAACACTTGAGTCTCCGTCATGAAGGAGAACATTCATTTGTAGCTTTGCATCTTATAGCATCTCTTTGGAACCAAGATTGGAAGATTTTAATCTTTCATGTTCTTCATTGGAGGAAGAGAAAGGACAGAGGAATTTCACCATTTCTTCCACACCATCCATTCAGGAGGGTCTACAAGAAGACTCCATTCTTGGAGTTGAAAATCAGAGCTATGGGCATATCAAATGGATTAGACCTTTCCCAATCAGGTATTTGGCTTCATTGGAGCCAAAGGAAAAGTCACAACCAGTCATGCTTACTTCTGAGCATGAGGGTGAGCTATAAAGTACCAAGGATCAGTTGTCATACCTCTCCAATCCAAATGCAAAGCAACTAAAAGAGGTATTGAATTTTCCTTCAGCTGATACCTTGATGATTTGGGTAAAAGACCAACTTCTTGTTGATTTTCCACTCGTCCTAACAGCCATGATCAGCTCCAAATCAATTGCATGGCTGCCACTTTTGAGAAAGGGAAGCTATTTCTCACAACCAATTGCAGGGTTTGTTTAGCTTGCCTTTTCTTCCAGTTAGAGTAGAGTAGATAGGTTTGCTTTCAGCAGAAGAAGTGCTTGTGCACACTCTGCATGTTCCATTTGGAGCATGTATGATTTTCAGTTCTGTACATAGTTTTTGTGGTGCTGGTTTTGCTCTTGCACAGTTCATTCTAGTGGCATTTTGGTGAGAACAACTCCATGTCCGGTGGGTTTCAAGTGGTTCAGAGGGAAGTTTTCAAAGTTCAGATCAGTTTGCAGGCTACAGCTCATGACTCCATGCCCAATGGATTGCTTCAGGCTACTGATCATTCATCTAGCAGGCAGATGACCCCGCTGAGTCGCCAAAACTGTTATCCAAAATTCACCCCCCAGGGTAAATTTTGATAACATGCATCAGAATATTCAAGTCCCGGGCAAGTAGATCAATTCAAGGCCCAAAATCATGTTTTTGGGGCCCCTCTGTTCCATTCTAACTCTCCCATCCAAGAAGAAAACCCAACAGGTCGAGAAAATGGAAGAAATGCAGAAAACTAAGCTTGGGGCAGAAAAAATCATGAAAATCGGCTAAGTCCTAGTCCAGGCGGTCCTTGGGACAGTTGGGACATCGGGGTGTGAACCGGCTGAAAATCCTCTAGATGGTCCACATAGCAATTGGGACATCCGGGCCGTGGGTACGCGTGGGGCGCGAAATGCCGAATCGGCCGGAAAAATGTGAAAAATTTGCCTAAGTCTCGCTTCGCTCAATCTGGGACATCCAGGCCAAAGTAAATGCGGAAACGCGGATCGGCGGTTTGAGCAAAGGACTCACCATTTCGGGTAGTTTGAAGTATTTGTCCCAGGCGATGCAGGGGACAATGGGACAAAGTACGCGTAGGACGCGAACCGCCTGGATTGGCCAAATAAGAAACTTTCGTTCGGGATAGGTTGGGAGAAAGGGACGCGTGGGGCGTAAAAAGTCGAAGGATCCAAGAGCCAATCAAATCTTGCCACGTGTCTTCAACGAAAAGAGGGACAAAAAGCCCGAACCGGTGGATCGAGAGAAATTTGTCCCCAGACAGTTTGGGACATCCAAGCCAAAAATACGTGAGGGATGCGAAGACCTGGAAAAGCCACCAACGAATCAGAACATGCCATGTGTCCTAAGGAGCAGGGAAGTGCAGATCTCGGGAGGACTTAGAAAATTTAGCAAAATTTTGGCTGAAAAACTAAAAGGTAAAGGATGACCTCGCGCCCCTGTCCTCCAACCAAATGATGCCACGTGTCCCAAAGTGGCGGGGCACGGGGGGAAAATGAGAATTTTTCCAAAGTATGAAAAAGGTCAAAATTTCAAAGGAAAGCCCATGGAAAGGTGGAGGAGAGAGAATTTCTCATCCAATCAGCGCGTGATACATGTCATCCAAGTGACAGAGCGCGGGAAAAATTCAAATATCCGTTTTGGTCTATTTTTGCCCTAAATCTTCAGATCCCCATATCTTTTGATCCAGAGCTCGGATTTTCACGTTCTTTATATCAATGGAAAGCTGGTGAAATTCTCTACACGATTCCAGAGTCAATCTTGAATTTTGGTTCATTTTGGAGAGAGAAAATCAAGAAATGTCTCTAGCGCGTAGTAATAGCTAGAACTGACATTTCAACAACCAGTTTTAATGCAAATGGGTCACATTCTTCTTCAGCACGGCCAGAAGTGACATTTCAACAACCAGTTTAATGCACATGGGTCAAATTCTTCTCCAACATGGCTAGAGGAGATGTTTCAACCACCAATTTTAATGAAGAATGTGTTTTGGTCAATGGTTGGGTTGCTTACACATTTTCCTATGTTTTCTCTCTCCTATGCTCGACCCATGCAATGTAAAAGCCAGATTTGGCTCATTTTGGAAAGACATTACAAGTTGTTCATCTTTTCTGCTCTGCCCTCCCTTCTTTTCTTCTCCAGGGTTGAAAATGGAGTTCGAACCTCCTCCCTTGCTCTGTGATGGTGTTTTTGCCTTTTACTATTGAAATGATGTTCTGTGCAAACTTCTGAAGCAACAAAAAATGTGTTTTGTGATGCATCTATCCATCCTTGCTTGTTTTTGCTTGTTCTCTTCTTGCCTCTCTTCATTGTAGGTATTTGTGCATGTTCTAATGTTCATTGTAGGTCTGGAGCTGTGTTCATGGAGTTTTGGGACATATTCATGTGAAATCTATCCTTGGGCCTATGATGCATCTCCCCATCCTTCCCATTGCTAACCTATTTTTGTTCCATGGCATTTTGATAGATGTTCAACATTCTCATTCTCTGGTGTATCACCATTTTAGTGTAGGCTTTTGTTTTTTTCCCTTTTCTCTCTCTCTGTCTCCTTGGCATGGTTAGATTAGGTTTAGATTAGCTTTCCTGCACTAGAATAGCTTGTGGCAGGTAGTTTAGGAAGAGGAACCAACCTTCTCTGGAGATTCCTTTCTCATTTATACGAGTCCCACACTCAAGAAAGGATTCAATGTTGTGCAATCACACTTTGATGCCCGAAACATCAACCTAGAAGCTGATGTGCGTCCAGTGGGTGCTTTGTGATTTTGCACTAACAGAACTACACCCCTCTGAAAACCTTTCTTTGCAAATAAACCTACCCACCTCCTTAAATCTATCCATATTCATTTTGGTCTATTGAAGCATGAAAATATCTGGTTTTCTTTTTAATTCTGAGATCCTAAGTAATTCTATGTTTACTGCGATTATTTAATCCCCTAATGTTCCAAGAGAGGAGGATCATTTTACATTTCTTATTTTGAGGAAAAAACTTCCCCAAAGTACTCTAAATACTAGCATCCACTTCCCTCCTAGAGTTAGTCTCCCTTAATTCCTTATTACTTTTCCTACCCTTAAGAGTTGAGTCTTTACCAATATCATCTCTAGAGTTACTACGAGTGACAGGATTTAGATTTATTTACTTGAGTCCCGGCAGAGGATGTCATATCATACGTATCAGCAACATAGTCCACAAGAATCTCGAAGACATTAGACATGGGTAGAACTTCTTCTTGTCTCTGGCCAAAGAAAATCTAACCAATAGAAGAAACCTCATCCAATGAAGGTCTACAGGCCACTTGCAGAGAAAAATAATTTCCTTATGAATCATGGCTATCCCCTTCCTCTATTTCTAGAACCACCTCTTCCAAAACCAAATCTTCATTTTCATTTTCATCTTCAAATTCATTAACATTTTCATGAAAACTAGAAACAACCAATTCCTTGCAAGGGGTATTAAGATGAACTGAGGGTTCCACTTATTTTATAGCCTCTTGGATGATAAGATGATCCTTTACTTCTACAACTCTTCCATTTTTCCCAATCGACTCCATTCCTTAGCCTCCTTATTAGTTGTCCTTTGAGGACCGACAATGGGATCAATCTTTTTCTTCTGAAGAGGACAATTTATATGATCATGACCTACCAACTTACATTTTCTACAAGTAAAGGGAGACGGATCATAGTCAAATATCTACACCTAGACTCCCTCAGAAGTCAAGAGTTTGATATTACTTTCCATAATAGCATCTTGACCCATATTGACACAAAATCTAGCATGAGTAAGTCTAGATTTAGCCTTAGTGACTGGATCTATGGAAATCAGCTTACCGAATATTTCCGCAATGCCAATAAAAAAATTTGGCACCCAAAACTCCAGGGGTAAGCCCGGAAGGTTGACCTAGATAGGGAACTTAGAAATAGACGTCACATAAGGGTTAAAATCTAGTTCCCATTTCTGAACAACCACATGAGATTTTCCAATAAACCAAGGACCTCCAGCCAGAATCTTCGCCACATGGTCTTTACTAGGAAAAGAGACTAAGAAAAAACCATTTGCATATGCTAAAACTTCAACAACACCATTAGTCACCCAACGCCTCTTGACCCAGCCTCTAAAATAGTCAATATTTGGTCTAGAGCCCAGGAACTTTGCAAATAAATCACCTTCCATGGAGGCTTTGGTTCTAGCCATAAGAATCTTAGGAACTTTAAGGGATAAATTACCTTTCTCTTTAGATGGTTCCAGGCCCTCCAAAATCCCTTGTCCTATATTTTACCAACCAAACATTCCGTGCACATGCTCACCACCCCATCCTTATCCTTTTTGTCCTTGGGCTCAACAATCACATGATCCTTTACCCGGTTCTGGACCCTCTCATCCTACTGCTCCATATGACCCATTGGAGATTCTCGCTCATTTCCTTCTTTCCAAATTTTCAAAAATCCCACTCCTGCTCCATAACGTTTCCCATTCTAATCATTGTAATACAAGCAATACTAAACTTAATTTTTTTCAATAAATCTATAAAGGTTGTGAGAATAGGCAATCATCAATTATAAAATAAGCTAGACTTTATCTTTGTTCTTATTTTATGATTTCAAATTTTGAGAATGACCATTTTCTCATTAGATAAATCATTGAACTTAATCATTT
Source organism: Taxus wallichiana var. yunnanensis (assembly GCA_018340775.1). Lineage (NCBI taxonomy): Eukaryota > Viridiplantae > Streptophyta > Pinopsida > Cupressales > Taxaceae > Taxus > Taxus wallichiana. The sequence goes on along the minus strand of CM031243.1, from coordinate 184,454,260 downwards.
TAATTCATATATGAAAATGATTAAGTTCAATATTTCTTATTATCGATGACCTCACTCATCCATCTTGGTAGGTCAACCTCACCCGCCCAAATCGGTAGGTAAACTAGCCCACCCAACTCGATAGGTGATCCCCCCATCCTATCTTGGGAATTATAATCATATGAAAAACTTGGAAGTTCATCTCACCCACTTAGCTTAGTAGGTCGGGTCAGCTCTCACACTGCCCATCTCAACTAGCCAAATCGGATAGGCCACTCGATAGATGAGCTTGCTTGACGTTCTCGGAATGTCAACTCACCCACCAAGCTAGGTGATTTAACTTATTCGCTGATCTTGGTGGGTCAGATCACCCACTCATCTTGGCCTGCGCAACTCATCTACCCATCTTGGCCTACATAGATAGGCCACCCATCTCGGAAAATAAGTAACTCTACCTAGGTGGCAACCCCACACTTTGCTTTGGTAATAATGAAACAATTAACTCCTCATCTTATCATGAAGTATTGGAAGTTGTTTTTAAGAATCAAAAATATTTTTTATAAGGGAATGACCTTGTTCGGACTCTGAGACATGAACGAAATGGTTATATTTAGAGGCATCCTTTTATAACTATGGAGGATAATACTATGCAAGTCTTTCAAAAGATTGAAGTGATATTCTTAAAACACATATCAATAAAACAAAAGATCAAAAATATGTCATTATATTTATACCCAAATCATAATACAAGAGAAAGAAAGTGGGATGATATTCTTCATCTCATAATAATTCAATAGATAAGAGTTAGAAGTATCTTTGAAACTTACCTTCAATTTAAAAAAGAAGTAAAAATTTCTTCACTATAAAAAATTAATTTCATCTAATAATGAATCATTGTCGACTTAATAGAACTCACACGTAAAGCTCGAAAAAAAATCAATGCCTCCTATCTGGTAAGACCACTCGGTATTTTCGGAAAACCATAGCAAAAAAATCCTTGTATTAGCAACTATGATTTGGTTAACAACTACGCATGTATTTCAAAACATTGAAGTGATATTCTTAATACCTAGATAAAAAAAAACGGAAGATCAAAAAGAGCATTATCTTTAAACCCAAAATGAAATATAAGGGAAAGAAAACAAAATGATACTCTTCATCTAATAATAATTCAATAAAGAAGAGTTAGAATAATTCATGCCTCAAATTTTCTTTAAATCTTGTGCGTCACATGCCTAAAGGGTCTTAAGAAATTGAGGGAGCCCAAAGTGGTAAGGGTCAAAATAAATTTAGCATAGAGTATAGACACATGTAGTTTGATCAAAGCACTATTATTCCTAATATTGCACTAACTATTATCCTTCTTACAAATTGATGACATACCATCAGTTAGACCTATCTAACTCCCCTCTTACGACACTCTTTTGGTCATATTCTTCTTGTAAATCAATTAAATAGGCTAATATAAGTCTCTTCTTGGCTATATCCTATTCTTATTCCCTTATAGACTACTTCTAATAGATTTATAGACTATCAATCCATTTCATTCGATTGATTAGACCTCTTAAAGCTGTCTCAAAACCCTAATTCCTCTCTAAACAAGATTAACTAGCCTAACCTAGTTTAACTAGTCCTAACCCTGATCAACTTCTTCTAAACCTAGTCAAAGCTTACTTTGACTCCCTAATTAACTTTTTGACTTATCCTTTAGTCCCACATGCACCAAAATTCCCCCACTTTCCCAAATGGAAAACTATAAATAGCCCACTACCCCCTCTCATTTTCAATAACACTTCTTCCTTATAACATAAACTATAGTATTATTGCTAGGATTAAGAGTTTTATTTCATTTTATTGAGATATTTTCTTTATCCTTTGCATCACACCACACACCATGGAGTAAATGGGAAGAACCATTGGCCTTGAAGCCATTAATGGTGAGATCCCATTCTCTTAAAGCACAAATTGATTGCTTAGATCCTTATTAGGTTCACTTATTTAAGCTTTCAAGAATAGAGGGTAATTATATTTGTTAAGTTTGCTTGTTTTCTTCAAACTAATGCATGCAAAGTAGGAATCCTTGTTTACTTCTTAATTGATGGTCCATTGATCAGTTTTGCACAAAGATTTGGGGTTTCTTGAGTGTTCTAACCCCATTCCATAGCTTTTACAACCTTTATTTGAATACATTTGGCATGCCCAATGGGACACTTAGTCCATCCCCCATTAATGGGGTCTTTTTTAAGCTTTTATTTTCGTTTTTACTTTTTACATGTTTTTGTAGTGTTAAATATTTTCCTTGGGATTTTTGGCTAGGATTTAGGTAGTTAACACTCATTTTCATGATTTTTGTTAACTTTATACTAAAAACTACATTTAATGGCTAATTTCTAACCTATTGACACTTTTGAAATTCAATTTTCCATGTTTTTGGTGGTTTTTCAGGTAGGGGTGCACACACATTTCAGTTAGCACATGCACCTTCAAATTGTCATTTTTAGCAGAGGGGGTGCAATAACCCTAAACCATGCACAGTACCTTAAACTAGGAAAATATACCCAAACCATGGTACACATGCTCGCCAACTGTCATTTCTAATAGGCGTGTAAGCACCCAAACCCATGCACAAGAAATCTATGTAATCTCGGCCCTCTGTCAAAAACATTACTGTGTACACACATGCCTATACCTTGCGCACACTCCTGTACCTTGGTGCACACACCTATACCCTAGCGTACACATATACCCTAGTGCACATGCCTATACCTTGGTGTACATGCCTATACCCTCGCACACATGCCTATACTCTAGCATAGACACACTTACCTAGCATAGATATCTCTCGGGTGGTGTAGGTGAACTACGATCTATAATTACATAGATGGGCGTAACCATCCTAGCCCACACGTAGGTCCTTCGGTCCTAGTTGGCATACTAATTTCAGGTTTCTAAAAATTTGTTTCCTAAGGTGCTAACATCATTGCAGGTTTTATTTTTGAATGGGTATACTAGAATAGACATTGGATAAACCTTGCATGTTTAAATAAGGTCGTGTATGCTCTTCCCTTGAGTCTTTTTGGGCGATCTTGGGAATCAAAATGATTATTATGTCATTTGTTTTGTTGAGAATGTGTTAAAAGTCTAAAATTGAGAAAAGGTGTATTTCGCATTTGCATTAAGTGTTTTCATTTGTTGATTACTTGGAATTTGCATCATGTATGCTCTTCTCTTGCATCTTAGGGTGATCTTGAGAATCAGAAATGACATTTATTCTTTTCATGGAAAATTACTAACTCATCTCGTACATGACCTAACGCTTGTCAAAGAAAAGGCATCAAAATGAAACATAAAACCTTCTAATACACGTGTTTTCATACAGGTTTCTAAACAGTGTGCTACTTAAAACCACATTAAGTTAAGAAAGATAAAAAAACCATTTCACTTCACGATGTATTACAGGTTTTAGACAAGGGTATGTCCTTATCGACTTAACTAGAAGACAACCCTTTTGGCATAATGCCTTAAGCTACAACAATGGGGGTGGTTCCACGAACCCTAAAGTAATACACCTTTGCTAAGTAACGTCATGGATGAAACAAGAAGCACTCCACTTACCCACTTGAATAGTATGCCTTATGAGTTAAAGTCAAAGATTGTTTATATCATGGTTCCAGTGATGGTACAACTGAATGCACTAGTTGTTCATTATATCGAAGGGGGTGATAAAAGTGAGATACTCCCAAATCAGTCATTGTAACTCTTTGGGTAAATCATGCTCACATTAGACAATATTCTGACACCTAGTTGAGAGAACCTATTAAGGAGGACATTTTGTCTTGGAGCCCACTTTACTAGTCCATTATTGTGTCAAGCCATCACAAAGTGACGACTCACTTGGAGTTTGAACCTTATTTCTCAAACAAGGAAAAGAACCCACATAAGTTTTACCTAAGTTTCTTTCATCAAAGATTTAAATTATGTTCCACTTAGCTCATTTTTATTCTCATCTTCGGATGAGGAGAAAATCTACCCAAGTGGCACTTAGTTTATTTTCATATTTTTGATCTATACCCTTACGTTCTCACTACCCATTTTTTGGGGTGAGAAAGAAGCATACATCATAAGTTTTATTAGAGATAGTACTTTCCACTTTTTTGTCTGTTTATGCCCATCCATGTTTGTGGCTAGGTTATTAAACCTCTAAAGTGCATGAGTACATTTTCATATCTTTGAGAAGTCTTTTGATCTTGATTTCAAGATCATCTTCACTACTGCGATTTTGGTTCATATTTTTATCTCTCCTTAGGTTGATAGTTTTTTTCTCACATTCTAATCACACAATTTTGGTACTTACATTGGGTTTTTAGTTTCTTGAAAAATTGATATAAGTCCCTTTATTGCGTGGTTACGCTTGCTCACACAACTAGTAACTTCTTGTTATACTCTTACTTCATTTCAATTCTGACGTCATCTAAGTATTTTTTTAGAGTGTCGATATTACCTTATATATACCGAAATAACATCATCTTGATACTAACACCTTACTTTCTCGTTTAATGTATCAGGATAGTGTTGTTGTGATATAGATACTGAACTTCCATTTTCAGAAATCTTAGATTTCATCGATATTCAAACTAGTTTTAGTATACCTTGTCAAGAGATTACATCAGTACCGCTTTATTTATTTAGTCCTTGTTATAATTATAACTCGACCTACGTATTGATACGATATTGGAACTATCCTCTTTAGTACCTTCACCAAAATCATAGTTAGGGTATAGACTTGGCAAAATGACAATTTGAGTGATCATTGTATTTGAGTGTTCATATGAGTGTTCCTTGAGTCATAAAAGAAAATGCATAAACATTACTTTTATAGCTAATAAAAACACATGTCTAGGTTTCACATAAAATTTGAGGACATTTAGATAGAACTTAGTATCACTTTGGCTAATGATGCCTAGAATCACAAAGATGGCATCCAAACCAACTAACCACGACTTAGGAGAGAATCCTTTTGAATCATTCCCATTTAGCGGAAATAATTTAGCGCCTCTATTCTCATAAGTCAAGGACACAAATCCATTGATTGATCATAGTGGAGAGGAGTCTGACTCTTCTGAAGAACAACACCAATTAGACTTAGGTCAGCTTTGATGAACTCCTTTTTACAACAGGATCAAGTACTCGTAAGAGTCTTAGAACTAGGGGCTAAGCTTCCACAAGAGTGCAAAGCATAAAATAATGGCATTGACCATAAAAAAGAAGAACAAATGTCCCTCTTAGACATGGATAACCCTTTTGACGTAGGGTACGCTTCTACTTCTAGTCACCATCATAACACCACTGAGGGAGACCCATCCAAGCCACTTGGTGATCCATGATGACCTTATTACAAAGATTCACGTAAGGTGAATATTGAGCACAAAGCCTCACCACCTCCCAAGTTCAATGAGGAAGAGGATCCTTTAATCGAAGAAGATATCCTTTAGAAACAGATCCTGAAACTGAGCCAAAAACTAGCAAACTTAGGCTCTTCAAGTAGGAATGTATACAAAGACAAAATCAAGATGAAATATAATGAATTCCACTTTGATCCATATAGTGACACAACCTTTAAAGTGGCTAAGGTGCAAAGACCAATCTCACCTACCAAAGAACAAATCATTGAATAGGAATTACAATCGATGAAAGATATGCTTACTATGCTACAGGAGGGAAACATAGGACATAATAAGAAATATTTGTATGAAGAACTATGCCCTTACCCTTTGATAAGGACATGTTATAGAAACCCTTCCAAAAACACTTTATTCTTCCCAAATTTGATTAGTATAAATGTAAGAGTGATCCTTGTGATCACATAAAATACTTTTATATGGCTTGCCAAGAGGTCACATACAATGATAACTTCTTAACATGACTCTTCCTCACACCTAGGATCACTTTGGGATTGGAATGGTTCTATAACATACCCAAGTACTCCATTACAATGTGGCCCACGTTAGTAGAATTTTTTTTACGACATTATTCATATAACATGGAAAATGATATCACAATGAACGATCTCTACAATAAAAAAAATAATGAGATATTTGCGAGATTCCTATAGCGATGGTGAGGGTTAGCAAGTCATTTCCCTTGTGCCTTGCCTGAAAAACAATTGGTAAGCATATTTTTGCCTAACTTAAACCCGGAGATAGCCTTCCATCTCAAATGCATTGTGTCTCAAACTTTGAAGAATTTATACATAAGGGAATTAAAATCGAGAAGGCCTTCATCACAAAGGGAACACTTAAACTAGTTGTAAATGAAAAACATAAAGTAAAATAATTAGATAAACCAAAGTTTTTCAATAAAAACAAACATATCATTGGGGATGGAATTATGGACTCCAAAATATTCCAAGCCATGCAAGAAAGTCCACTTTTAAAGCTTTCACAAGGACCTCGTGCCAACGCACCTACCAAACATTATTTCACACCATTAACAAAATACTTATCTTCCATATTGAAATAGTTAGATAACGTAAACATGGTGGAATACCTAACTGTGATGATACCATACCCATAAAAATGCTCCAAAACCCATTTGGTTCAAGGAACATGAGTATTGTGACTTCCACTGCGTTAAAGGCACAAAATAAATAGGTGTTTAAGACTATGTCATTACATACAAGACCTCATTGAAGAGGGAAATATTGTTGTAGATTCTCCCCGACTCAGGCCAAGGTCCAAATGAGAAAATGGGTATCTTTAAAGAGCCCTTTCCTAACCATGCAGATAAGAAGAAAAGGAAGCCAGATCATGGACAAACCTCCAATGATTATAGGACTTATGCTTATATTTATCCCATTAATGATAGTCCCTTCGATTCTCTCATAGGATGTATTCATTTGTCTGATGAATAGGTCAATACTATCCAGATCTTAGAAAAGAGTTACACAGTAGGGATGAGACATGCTCACTTAATCATACCAGATCCCCTACCTATCCCTCAGGAAGGTTAGTACAATTTGATAGACCAGTTAGAGAAAACATATGCTAGAATATCCATTCTAGATCTCCTCAAAATCTCTACTGACCATAAGAACATATTGTATAAGATGTTTCAGAGTTTGGGAGTCTCAAATGTAGATCTTGCACACCTCCAAGCCATGATTGTGCACCTTGACGCTAATGATCATATCACTTTTGATCGTGTTGCAATCCCACATAATGACCTAGAGCATAACTTACCCTTATACCTAGAAGTGGTTGTTACCCATCACAAAATTAAGAGAGTACTTGTGGATGGTGGATCTGGTCTAAACATTTGTACTTTGAAGTTGGTTAAGCAGCTAGGCCATTCAGAAATGGATCTAGGTGCCAAAACTATCACGATCATGGCCTATGATAATGAGGAGCGAGAGTCAATAGGCACTATTGTAATTCCAATGGAAGTAGGGCCAACTTGTCATGATACAACATTCCATGTCCTTGACTTGGATCTACCATACAACATGCTCTTAGGACACCCATGGATCCATGCCATGCAGGCCATTCCTTTGAATTTCCATCAATGTATCAAAATGTGCCACAAAGGACAAATAATCACCATTCAAGGTGATCAGAGATCCATTTACACATTGTAGAGCCTTGCACATTTTTTCTCATGTAACTTATGAGTGCCATTTTGCGAGACTTTGGTGTTCCTTTACAAACAAAGGCTATAAAGGAACGGGTGGATCCAGACTCACTCACTCCTTTCAATCAAGATTTTCCTTCTTTGGTAAACCCTTTCGCATCATAGGAGGTAAAATTAGAAAAATATGGCCTCGAAAAGCCATTCACCCTTGAACAATATTTATTAATATCATATTTATCAGTGTCTCCCAAGACACGAGGAAAGCCCTATTTTCAGTTCAAAATAACTTGAGAACAATTCCCTAAACCATTGGATAAATTCATCCCTAGTGGTTTCTTTTATGAGGAAAAGATGTTAGGAGATCCTACTAACAATGTGCCAAAAGGAACCATGGCTTCATGCCATCAGGCACCCCAATATGTGAAAGGAAACTGCATGATGTTTATCATGGATTATAAAAGGTTGGTATCTGGAATCAATGCACAAGGGAGATTAGAACCCATTCCCATCCCTCACTTCAAATCAAATAAACATGTTCTAGGAATACGACCTCAAAAAAATCCACCATTCGAAATTGATGCCACCTCTTCTGAACATGAGAGTGATTCATCTCATTCTGATAACGATGTGGATTCCCAATATAGCCTCTATGAGGGTCTCACCTTAACTAACCTATTCCCTAATTCAGATGTCCTTACCTTATCCGAATCCAAGCCTCAAACCAATTTTCAAGTAACCCTTGTATATCCCAAACTTGTATATTGGGATCAACAATTTCACGTGCTAATCGATTTATTTGAGAATGAGAATGCTAATAGAATTCATGGGTCTTAGGGATTCTATCCTGGTTGGGATCATAATAAAGGCTTTGTAATTTAGCTAGACACCTATGCATACTTTGGAGAAGAAGTAGAGATGTGTGGATGCTTGAATAAGAAGGTCACAAACAAGAGTAAGAATACTTCAGAGAAACCTTGTGCAAGGAATAAACATCAGTCTCATAGTGAAAAAATCTTTGAAGCACTCGTAGACAAATAGAATGAAGAACCTATGGATAAAATGAGCTATCCATTCAAGGATGATGATGAGCTACCTAAGGAGGTTGACCTTACTCTTCCCCTTGATCCTACCCGGATGGAGGATGCTTCTAAGATGCTTGTGGAAGAAACCATTAGTGTCAACATTGGCTTGGAAGAGGAACCTAGAATGATAAAGTTGGGAGCTTCACTCTCAGCTCAAGAACAAAGGTTTTTGTAGAGCTATTAAGAGAATATGGAGATATATTTACATGGTCATATACAGATATGCCTAGGTTAGACCTAGACTTATTCATACACCTCATTGTGCACCCAGATGCTAAACCCATCAAGAAAAAGTTAAGAAGATGCACCCTACAATTGCACTCCTTGTCAAATAAGAACTAGAGAAACTATTAGCAACTAATTTTATCAAACCTATGGACTATTCAGAATGGATATCTAATATAGTCCCTATGTTCGGAAAAAGCATGTTAGCATCAAAATCTACACTTATTTTTGTGATATCAATAAATCAGTCCCTAAGGATGATTTCCCCTTACCTAACATTGATATGATTGTGATTCCACTGCTTGTTATGAAATGTTGTCCTTAATGGATGGATTTTTAGGTTATAACCAGATTTAGATTGCATAGAAGAAGACCAACATAAAATGGCCTTCATCACTCCTTGGGGAATGTTCTATTACAAGGTCATGCCTTTTAGACTCAAGAATGTCGGGGCTACCTATCAACATGCAATGACTGTCATCTTCCATGACATGATGAATGACATCATGGAATATTATGTTGATGACATCCTAGCAAAATCCAAAAGTAGAGGAGAACACCCTGAAGTGTTGAGATGTATTTTCAACATCTCTCGAGATTATAATGTTTGATTGAACCCCAAGAAGTGTGTCTTTGGTGTCTTATCAGGAAAAATCCTAGGTTTCATTGTTTCACAAAGAGGGATAAAAGTGGACCTTGCAAAGGTTACGGCTATCACATAAATGCCACCACCTACCACTCTCAAACAACTGAGGAGTCTATAAGGAAAATTTCAAGAAATCCATCGCTTTATTTCACAACTTATGGATAAGTGCCACCCATTTACGCATCTACTAAAGAAGGATGTTGCATTCAACTGGGGACCAGATTGTCAAAAGGCATTTACATTACTAAAACAATACCTTGTTAACCCACCTGTACTCATGTTACCTACCCCAAGAGAACCTCTCCTCTTGTACATCTCTACTACCTAGTTTTTATTGGTGCATTGCTTGCCCAATATGATCTAGACCATAGAGAAAGGGTGGTTTATTACCTTAGTCGTACTTTGATTGCCTATGAGTTGAATTACTCATAGATTGAAAAGGCATGCCTAGCATTTATCTTCACCTTTTAGAAACTTTTCCACTATCTCCTTAACAATAAAACCAAACTAATATCCAAAGTTGACCCTCTCAAGTACATTTTATCCAAACCTGCCCTTACAGGCCGAATGGCTAATTGGATCATTATCCTAAGAGAATTTGATATTGAGTTTATGAATCAAAAGTCCTTGAAAGGAAAGGTATTGGCCAATCAGTTGGTAGAAGCTCCTTTACCATGAATGGAACCTTTGTGTCTAGACCTACCAGATGCATCCATGATGTATATTGAAGAATATATAGAATGGAAAGTCCATTTTTATGGATCATTCACTTTCCATAGATCAGGGGTAGGAGTAGTGCTCATCACTCCCACAGTGAGGTTATCCAAAGAGCATTCCATTTGGGATTCCCCTGCACTAATAATATTGTGGAGTATGAAGCACTCATTGTTGGCCTCAAGATAGCTATTACTTGGAATATCAGATAGCTACGAGTCATTGGAGACTCCCAACTCATCATTAAACAAGTTAATGATGAGTATAAGGTTAAGGATGAGAAACTCATTCCATACAAGAAGTTGGTTGAGACCTTGAAAGAATATTTTACACAAATTATCTTTGATAAAAAACCAAGGTCACATAATAGATCAATAGATGTTATGGCTACCATTGGATCTCTCTTACGCATTCCACCTCAGAGAGAAAAATTCCTTTCTTTGTAGAGCATTTACAAATACCCACATATGACATGCTAGAATCTTGTTTGACATGTGAAATTGTTGGTCCATTATCCCCCTGGTATGACCCTATCTTCCGATACCTACAAGATGACACATTTCCCCGAGACATTACCCATTAGAAGAAATCCCTTATATATCGTATATCCCATTATACCCTCTTAGGAGGAACCATTTATCATCATGGCTATGCAGGAATTTTCTTCAATGTTTGGATGTTGTTGATTCAATCCACGCTATTAAGGAAGTACACAATGGTATGTTTTGGAGCACATACTACTAGCGGTATGGTATTGGATAAGAATACCTCTTGGGTAGGTTATTATTAGCCCACCATGGAAGCAGACTATTGTAATTTCATCAAGAAATGTGAGCTATGCCAAAAATATGGGAACTTGATACATGCACCAACATAGGCTTTACAACCCTATCGCAACACCTTGGCCATTTTCTAAATGGGGCCTGGATCTCATAGGAAGCTCCATCCTTCTTCTTTAGATGGCCACACCCACATTATCACTGCCACCAAGTATTTTACCAAATGGGTAGAGGTTATGCCTCTTACTTACATCACGGTGTGCAAATTTCTAAATTCATCATGAACCATCTCATCTTCTGTTATGGTATCCCTTCCACCATTATCACTAATAATGGTAAATCCTTCAAAAACAAAATGGTTAAGACATTATGTCAACGCTTTCCATATTCAACTCAAGTGGTCTACCCCTATTACCCCCAAGGTAATGGAAAATGAAGCTACTAATAAAACCCTTATACAAATCATGGAGAAAATGGTAAGTAAGATTGGTCGTAATTGGCACTTACAAATACATCCCACCCTCTAGGCCTATCAAACCTCCATCCGCACTCCTACTAGTATGACCCCATATTCCTAGTCTATGGCACTGAAGCCATCATACCCTTGGAAGTGGAGCTTCCTTCCTAAGAATATCTCTCTAGGACTATCTTGATAAATACAAGGACTATAGAGTAGTTCGGATGACAGAGCTAGATCTGTTGGATGAAAAGTACATAAGAGTGCTTAATCACCTCAAGGTCTACCAGAATAGAGTATCAAGAGGATATAACAAAAATATCATTCATCATGAATTTGATGTAGGTGATCTAGTGCTGAAAGAAAATTAGAAGAATACTATCAAATACAGAGAAAAGAAAGGTAAGTTTGAGGCCAATTAGCTAGGGCCTTATGTGGTGGTTTCCAAGTATGGATTAGGAGCTTATAAACTAGCATATTCAGATGGTGAAGAGCTTCCAGAACTAATGAAATCCATGCATCTCAAGCGTTTATATGCTTAAGCATGGTGCAAATATCAATAAGAACTAAATAGAACAAAAAAAAAAAAACAAGCAAAAAAATGAAAAAATGAGAAAATGTAAAGAAAAAAATAGGTCGTCCACATGTGAAAACCATGCAATTGTGGCACAGTGGGTAGGTCTTTGGGTGAAAACTGGTTTCGACACTCAAGGAGGATTTTTCGGTCACAAGTTACTCTTGCATCAAGATGGGTAACCCTCACCACTTTCTAGATATAAATTCCTTTTCTAGGTCTAGGAACCCTACCGAATCCATCTTCGTCGAGCCATGATCTAGCTTATTTTCTCTTACATATCTATATGAAGGATGTGCCTTTGTATATTCCCATCTAACGTTGGGGACCTTCACATTCCACCTTCTTGAACATATGTGCATGGCATTCTTCCTTTTGTATATTCCCACATCATGCTAGGGGCATCCACGCTTCTTTTCCTTGTACATTGCTTTTGGAACATGACCTTAGAAAATACAAAAATTCAAAAAAAGATACACAAAAATCTAAACATTCAGAAAAATTCCCCTTCTAGGGATGAAGCTACACCACTAAATCCATAACATTGTCTTAGGAAAACCCCAAAAACAATGTGAACAGTATCCTTGAAAATATATCTTTCTAGATAACCCAAAAACATTAGAAAATATATCAATTTTGTCCCACAAAAACAAGGTAATGATTTAATTACTTTTATTTGTCGGTTTGTATAGTTTTGGTTGTATATTTGTTTAGTTTTGTTAGCTTTTGCTTGTGTGTTTTTTTACTACACATCTATTGTTATCACATCTACCATCTATCATTCATCACATATAACATCATTTGATACATCATATATAAAAATAATGCTAAGTTTTACATCATGCATGTATACTAATATAATCATCACATATCGTATCATCAATGGGGAAAGAGGGGTTGTGCATGATCACAAATCTATCCCCCTACACCAATATCATCTAGTATCATCCCAAGTGCTAGTATCTACCACAATATCTCACGTACAAAATGTATGATATCATCTCAATCACCGTGGAATTTTTATATATTTCTAGGTGCTTCTTGTCTTCTATTTTTATCTAGCACCATGATTATTTTTAAATAATTATTGTTGGCCCATTTGTCTTCTTGCAGGGGCATTTTCTTGCCACCTGACGCCCATTATCTTCACCTTGGGGCATTTTGGGATGATTTTTAGGTGACCTTGCATTTCTAAAATTATTCTAACCAATAAAAAATTTAAAAATTATAAAATCATTCAAAAAGCCAAAAACATCGTAAAATTTTGAAAATGGACTAATATTGGTAAAAGCTCATTTTCAACTAAAATTTGTGTCCCTCACATGGCACTCATCTCATATCTTGCTAATGTTTTCACATGTTTTGAAATAACAAATCACGGATCACCCAACTCTACAATCATTTTACAAAATCTACGTTGCTTACTTCGTTTGTACTCTGGGGGCCTATCAGTTGTCCGGTATTGTTTATTGTTTGCTTTTCCATTGGACCCAAGTGTCCTCCATCCTTTCCTTGCATATAAAAATTTCTTGGGGCATCATTTTAAACCCTTTTCGTTTATCAAAACATTTGGGACTACATCTTGATAAAAATTATTTGTGTAACTATCTTGAACATTTTTGGTTTGAGTGTGTGTGATTGTACTTATTTCCCTGTTAGGTGAGTTTGTTTACTTCTCGTATTACATTGCATGTTTTTATGTTACATGGAGTTTTTATTTTAGCAAGGACAATTGTTTATATCTTGAATTTTCATGTCATTTTATGCTTATGTCATATGCTTACATTTTAATAAGGGCTGATGATGAGGATTCTAAGAAAAATGATGATTAAAAATTGTTTTCATTGGTTTGTGGATAGCTCAATATCCCTCTTTCTTGTTGTTCTCTAATATTATCTTCACACTTTTCTTTCTTTTGTTCTCTTTTTGATCGTCGATCGAGTTCTTCCATCACCCCATCGACACTCGAGGGGGCATCCCTTTAGCTAACTAATTTTTCTTCTACCCCTTCAAAAAATTTCATTTGCTTATGTTTGTCTACTTTCTTTGAAGTGACATAGCTTACGTCACCCCAAAGAGGGGAAAATGTAGACACTTGTAGTTTGATCAAAGCACTATTATTCCTAATATTGCACTAACTATTCTCCTTCTTGCAAATTGATGACATATAATCAGTTAGACCTATCTAACCCCCTCTTACGACACTCTTTTGGTCATATTCCTCTTATAAATCAATTAAACAGGCTAATATAAGCCTCTTCTTGGCTAAATCCTCTTCTTATTCCCTTCTAGACTACTTCTACTAGCTTTCTAGACTATCAATCCATTTCATTGGATTGATTAGACCTCTCAAAACCCTCTCAAAACCCTAATTCCTCTCTAAACATGATTAACTAGCCTAACCTAGTTTAACTAGTCCTAACCTACGATCAACTTCTTTTAAACCTAGTCAAAGCTTACTTTGACTCCCTAATTAACTTTTTGGCTTATCCTTTAGTCCCACATGCACCAAAATTCCCCACTTTCCCAAATGGAAAACTATAAATAGCCCACTACCCCCTCTCATTTTCAAGAACACTTCTTCCCTCTAACATAAACTATAGTATTATTGCTAGGATTAGGAGTTTTATTTCATTTTATTGAGCTATTTTTTTATCCTTTACATCACACCACACACCATGGAGTAAATGGGAAGAACAATTTTCCTTGAAGCCATTAATGGTGAGATCCCATTCTCTTAAAGCACAAATTGATTGCTTAGATCCTTATTAGGCTCATTTATTTAAGCTTTCAAGAATAGAGGGTAATTATATTTGTTAAGTTTGCTTGTTTGCTTCAAAATAATGCATGCAAAGTAGGAATCCTTGGTTACTTATTAAATGATGGTCCATTGATCAGTTTTACACAAATATTTGTGGTTTCTTGAGTGTTCTAAACCCATTTCATAGATTTTGTAACCTTTCTTTGAACACAGAGAGGATGAACAATATATCACAAACATTCTTAAGATATTCTACTTCACAAGGAAAAATTGTCTAATGAAACAAGAAGCCCAAATTGAAAATGATGAACAAGAAAGAGATAGCTTTGCCAACCCGCAATAACACCTTGCAATTCCCAAGACCTATCCCATCATTGAAAATAGTAAACAACGTCATCCTCTCTGATTGCCCGAGTGGTATGAATTAATTGCCATTAATTTCACCAATTTCCTTCCAACATTTGGTCGAAGACGTGTTTGACAAACAAGTACCTTGAATTAATAAAAACAATTACTTTCAATTAATAAAAAATCAATGGTGGAAAATAATTTATTTGCAAATTAACGGTGGAAAAAAATTTATTTGCAAATTAATGGTCTCACTATTCTATGGTCAAAAACAATATAAATATTAAAATATATGGTAGCCATGATTTAGGTTTAATAATTGCAATTAAAATAAAATTTAAATTTTCAAAAAAATCATCTCCATGTTTTAGGTTTATGTTTATATATATATATATATATAACATTATCATAGTCATAATTTAGGTTATTTACATTTAAAATAAAATATAATTTTTAAACATTATTATAGCTATGGTTTATGTTATTTTTGCATTTGAAAGTAATTGATACTAATTTGTACTAGAGAGGGGATAGTTAGGGAAACTATATACGACGCATGGTTTTCATGAAATCACTCAAATGTTGAATCATTTAATTACTTCAATCACTCCATGAAATCTATCTAGAAGTGTCAACTTAACTATAAAAAGGGGATGGGGTGAATTGATCCAAAACATATTTTATTATTTCTTCATTGATTATAAAGGACAATCATATTATTTGGTATTAATACCATATTTTATTATATCTATTTTTTTGCTTGTTTGGATTTTTCGTCACATTTATAATTGACTTGCATTTTTTATATATTACAATAGGTATCTTTGATATTTATCAAGTTTCATTATAAATATCTTGAATGTACTTTAAAATAATTAAATCTCCCATACGTGTTTGTGTTAAAATAATTGATACTAAAATATGGTTATGAAATGGGTAAAAACTATATAACTTATAGTAAGCACATCAAATTTTAATACTAGATGTTCTAAATAATGAGATATTACCTTGAAAGAAAATTTAGAGGAATAAGTTTTTATTCCTTTTTGAGAAAATAATTTATTATTATGTTGAGGTAATATGTACATTTAGACGAGAATGGACATATGTCAATCCTCATACAAACAAACATGTTTATCTTATATTGAATGGGCATATGCCCATTCTCATATATTAAAAATCATAGAAGAAAAATAGAGGTATTATCTTAAGGCAATACACATAGACCGAATGGGCATATGTCTATGCTCATACAAACAAACAAACATTTTTATGTTGTGTTAAATGGACATATGCCCATTCTCGTATAAGAATCATAGAAAAATACGGGTAATATTTAATTTGTTCTAGAGTGGACAATTTCCCATTCTCACATTCTTTATAGTTATATTAAAATTATTAAGTTCAAAATTGCTTCACTAAGTTAGAAGGGTTATAATAGGCATATGCTCATTCTCATACAAACAAGGAATATTATTATTTTGATGAGAATGGTGATATGTCATTTCTCATATAATTGTTTTTATCATTATGATGAGAATGGGGATATGCAATTTTTCATACAAACAAAGATATTTATCATCATGATGAGAATGGTCATATGCCCATTCTCATAAACTAAATATAGAAAAAAAGACAAATTATCCTACACCCATTTTCATAGTCAGTGAATATGGGAAGTATGAAGAATTCTTGTAAAAGTAATTTATGCTATGTTAATAATATGATGAAGATATTTGGATGAAGCATTTAACAATCAAGTTTCTAATTAACTTCTATTTAACCTATATTTATTTATTTCTCATCATTTAAATCCAACCTTATTTATTTATTTCTCATCAATTAAATTCAAATGAGTCAAGTTCAATCATAATTTGGAAATCATGTTATAAATATATTCATGTCATTTTTAATTATATGTATAATTTTGAAGTATTTCCAAATCTTACTGAATTATAGAAGTTCACAGCTCATGTGCTATGTGTATTCAATATTGTTACAGTTGTACATACATAATAATTTTTCACTTATTTTATGCAATGGTTTAATAGATTTTCCATCATCTCGTAAAAATTGTAATTTATGTTGTTACTGATGGCATGGGATTTTAAATTTTTAAAGGATGATCACGTGGACTTGTTTTGAAAAGGAACCAAATTTGGAGAGGGAAGAGTATATCCAAGTATGAAAACACTACATTGCAAAGATGTGGGAAGAGGATTTGTTGTTGTCAGTGTTAACACAATATTGGATGGGACAATAAAATTACCTTTCTTAGATGATGAATTTTAAACCTTGGCTAATTTCGGGAATGAAGGCTACTTCATTACTTGGGAAGAGAGTAAATTTTCAAAGCAAGCAGATTCATCCATTCCCCCCAATTTAGGAATTAAAAACATTTGTATTTGTCCAAAGGATTACAATGTAAAGAGTGACAAAGATTGTAGTGATGATAGTGAAAGCACCATCAATACAGGTCCTAAAGATAGAAAACAATTTGTCACAAAAATGTCATCCTTAAACACAAATATTATAGTAGATATGATGACATAGCCATGGGTTATATAACTCATGTTCTTTAAGTTCATGAAATTTATGGAGAGAGGTTGGGTCCTTTGAATTTTGGTGTATGCATAGAGTATGTGATAAATATGTCTTCAGAATGTTCATACTCACAAGTACCTAATAAATCAATTGTTTGGCCAATAAAACATTTGATTTTAAATTAAACAATAAGTTTCCTTATGATTAAGGAAGGGAGTGCTCAACTAGTTGGTTTACACCTTGTACATAGTGATCAACACAATTTGAAGTTCAAGGGAGATGTTACAAAATTAATCCATTACTTCTCGATTGAGTGTAAATTTGTAGTAGAGGGAACAATTACAAACGTAGTTGAAAGAGACATGGTACATTTTAATAGATTGGATGGAAATAGCTTCGGTGTTCATATTTATAGATTATTGAACCCTCCTTGCAAAGGATGCTGCATATATGAAGGATATCTCATATAATGTCTTAATAGGTAATTAGCTAACATAAATGGTTCTCAGATGGATATTAGATTCAAAGAAGTCCCAAAGGAGGATGAGGTCATCACGTGGGATGCATTAGAATAGAGAAAACATCATTTTTAATCCAATTTCATATGATTCCACTAATCACAATCAATCTAATAGAGTGATAAAAAGATATTATAATGCTACAAAACATCTGAAGTTGGATACCCCTCAAACCAATCCATCTAATCAAAAATTTGATGAGGATAGAAAATGGTCAATATTTTTATAAGAAGTGGAAAATACAAAGTTTAGTTGTTACAAATCTAATTGTCTCCAAAAATTACCTCTTGCTTCAGTTAGAATTCAAAAAATTTGGCACACAACTAGAGCCTTGAATGAAATTGACAGAAAAATTGTGTTTGATGCATTAACAACAAATTCCATCTTCAATGTTGGTAAGAAAACTATGGAGATACATAAAATGATATTTGATGGGATGGATGTTTTTAGAATGCATTGAACAAAGTATATGGGTACCTAAGGAGTTCCTTATATAAACATAAATATGAATGGATAAGAGGAAATAGGCTTGTAGTGAATGGAAACACTAGAAAAGAGAAACAAAGGTCAAACACTGCCACAACAATTTCTTGCATATCAAGAATTTTTGAGAGAAATTTAGATATCTCTCCACATCTGACTCATTATATAAGATAGGATGGAGTAAAAGTTCCCCAAAGGTTTCTTCCTTCATTCTATACCCAAAATATATTGCGAAAAAAATGCAATGAGGAGATTGAATTATTGAAACTTCCCCATGTATTGTAGTCAAGATTTAGTAACATAATGAATAAAAGTTTTCCACATGTTTCCATTACAAAAATAATTTATTTTCCAAGTGTGATGAGTACACATATTTTTTCAACAAATGTAGAGCCACCACATGCCTAGAATAAATCACAAAGATTGAGGAGGAACAAACATGGCATAATGAATATATTCAAAGTTTTCATGAAACTTATTATTCCCACATATTACAATCAGAAGAACAAACTTCATGGATTCTTGAGAATTGTGCATGATAAAATGGATAAAATGAAAACTTCCATACCAAGGATGGGTAAAAATCAAAGTCAATAAGTAATTTTATGAGCCTACCGAGGTACTTTGACTGTGTATTCTCATGCATGGACACAATACGGGGTTTCGCCATTTTGGCCTACCATTTTTTGAACTTGGAGAAAACTATACAGTCAAATCATTAGATTTGTGTCTCAGGAATCTTGAAGAACCTATAATTGATGACTATGGATATTTTTGTATCATTATGGATAAATTAAACAACCATTGCATGATGCATTATTACAAAATGATGTGCATGAAAAATGTAAAAGTTACAAGGAAATATTTTACCATTCAAAATCAGTTAGTGATGCTAGCACAAATAATTCTTTCATAAAGAAACCACCGATCCTCTACTTGCAATTGGATAATGCTTAAAGTGATAACAAGAATCATATATTATTTTCATTTGTATCAATGTTGACAGCAAAAAGGGTATTCAACATTGTGTATGTAATATTCCTTCTAGTGTGACACATCCATGAGGATATAGATGGGACTATTGGAAGATTAGCAACATCTTTACATAAAGTAGACACATTCTCTTTTCCATGTATTAGCAACATCTTTACATAAAATGAAAACCTTTATGAATTTTACATACTAAATTATATGCCTACAATCCCCTAATTCTTGAATACAAAATTATAGTATTGGGAGTGCCAAGATATACTATTTAATCCTCTCAACAAGAGTGGTTGACAATGCACCGTGACTTAACCTATTTTCTACCAAGATATATAAATTCAAAAGAGGTCGAAATCCCTCACATATGAATTATAAAATAAGATTAAATATAATTTAGATGATACACATAAAAATATTTAGGAACATACTTGTAACATGAGGGTGATGAGAATGGGCATATGTTCATTCTCATAGACTTAATATTTACTTCTTATTTCATACGACATGTAACCATATCACATTATTTTAATTTTCAAAAGGGATAAAAATGCCTCATATAGGAATCTTAGAAATAAATGAGATAAAGGAGATACACATAAAAAGAATTAGGAACATATTTTAATGGTATTTAATGGTATAGTGAAAATATTGGAATCGATATTACACTAAATAAAAACAAATAATGGAAATTTAGGAATCCAATTTCAACAATTATAAAACAAAAAATAAGCATACTATAAATATAGATTCTTAGTAAAATTTCCATATTTAATGAAATTATGGTTCTAGGTGTGATAAAACCTCATTAATATATATCTGAAAACTCACCCAAAGCACCCAAAGTGCACATAGCTACCAGTACCTCCTTTGTGTAATCTTCTCAAGATGTTAGCATGCATATTCATAGTAACCATTAACAGATCATATATTCAAGTTACTGTAGTGCCCACACTTTACACACAATAACAACAATAAAATACCAAGATAATAATATATATATTTTTACTTAGATTACTCACTACACACAACACCACATGGGTTTCAAGTACAAAAATCAACTCGCATACGACAATCACAAAAAAAAATCATGGACTCACATAGACACATGAAAACGAAATAGGCATCTTGACGCCTTCTGCTTTTCCCAAAGGAAAGTTACTAGAAAAGACCCAACCACAAGAACATGGCTTTAGGAATGGTGAATCCCACAACACATCATTTCCTTAAATAATTTTTTTGTTAAAATTAACATTCCAAGGACATTATGAGTAAGGATAAATTTTCTCATTTGTCCACCTACATTTTCTTAAGTTATTCCGCGGTTGAAAATACAATTTGACATTCTCAAGTTGGCTTCCTATACTTTATATAAATTTCCATAACTGACATACATATTAGGCATAAATTAAATTGCATACAAAGTACTTAATTATCTTATTATTATATTAAAAATATTCTTCTCCAACATTTATTTGATGTCTACAGTTTTACCCTTACAACTCAAGCAAAAGTGACTTGATGTCCAAAACGCAATAAAAGGATTTGACGGAGATTTAGATACAGGGTAGCTTTTCACAAAACATTTCTCGATTCACACTATATTTATTTCCCTACCATTGTTATTATAATTTGAAAACTTATTGAATTCCCATAAGATATATATATATATATATATATATATATATATATATTCTTGAAGTTTGATCACACCAAATAATTCATATTATTTGCAACACATGAAAATAGTTAATTAAATTATAAGGACTCCAAGAGTAACCTTATTCCTAATCTCCAATATCGTTATCATCTTATATGATATGCTTATACATCGCACTCTGGTCTCATTCTTAGCATTGTATTGTAATCAGGAGTTGCAGAAGTATTTGAATAACATCTTGAAGGGGTACATGATCGGAAGAATTGTAAACCATACACGAACCACAAGTGACACCTCCTAATCAGCTGAGGTTTGGTTTCTTCCAATATGCACTCAATGATCTACGCCTCAACTATATAAGAGTTTAAGGCAGGTGGACATATTTATACTAAACCACATTCAAGAAAATACCAAGATGTTATTTTGATAGAAACCAAGGTAGCACCACTTAATCGTTCCTTCAACAAGGTGTCGAGATCTTCACCACTCAAGAGAGTCGGACTGGAGGGAATTCTTCTCATGATTACCAAAACTAGAAGGAAACCACATACTCTGGATAAAGTTGGACCATGTCATTCCTAAAATATGGGTTCATGACAATGTCGCTAAACATAATGACTATGACGGTAAACTTCAACTAGGGGTTTTATTTACCTAACCTAGAGTGTTCCATCGAGTGCAAAGCTTAAGTTCGTTCTACGGTCTTAAATTTCATATATGGTAAAAGGATCACACATGCAGACAAGTTATGCATGAATATTTTAATAAGGTTCAGTGTCCCCATTAAACTCTTTATTATGTTTGTAAGGTAAGAAGATAACCCAGAAATTATTTTAATCATTTATTGAATACCGAGAAAGTACTACAAGATATTAACTTCAATTTAAATTTACTATATATATAAATCAAACCATTTTTGCCATACACAACTAAGAATCAAATTGAACCATGATTAGATGCACATTTCCTAAGTTATCCCTAAAACTAGCATCTCATGCATATTAAAAATTTCAATTATAATTTTTTTGTAACAAGAGACTACATTAGACAGTTATTCATTTTACAATGACCTATAAAAATTACAATAATAATAATTAAATCACACATCACCTTTTTTCATCGCCATTGTTCCATCCTCGCAAAACCCACGTGAGCATGATATCAGTGATAAATCACTGGCATGGCATCCACCCTAATCAATCATAATTATCATTTTTCAATTTCCCATTTACATCTGACAATAATTACAATTTGCAATTGAAATAAAAAGGTCTAGAAACATGTATTCATTACATTTCATTTTTCTTCATTTTAGTAACCCAGAGAGAGAGAAGAAGGGAAGAGAGAGAAAGCACCATTTTTCAAAGTTCTATTTCACACAAAAATGCACTAAAAGGTTTTAAATAGTTATTTCCATGTGTTAAAAGTTTCTAGGGTGGTTTGGCAACACTACGAGGGTTCGCAACTTTCTATTTTTATATTTTCTTACTAACTACAAATATGTACAAAATGTTCTCAGAGGCTAAGAAACTACTTCTAAAAGCTATATTCCAATGAGAAAACCCTCCACAATCAACTTTATACATGTCCCCGATATACCAAGAGTTCATAGCAACTGAAGGAATTGAAAAAGAGTGCACGATTTGCATTTGGCGGCTAGTTTTCCGGGCCACTGGTCATAGTTCACCCAGTTGTAAAATGACAAAAGTTAGCTCGAGGGCCTAGAAAACCACGTCCAAAACGATGTTCGATGGAAGAGGATGCAAATAGACATCTCCTACTAGTTCCTCTATATGAAGAGAATTCATCAGAGTCGATGGGACTAAGAACTAGAGAACCATTTTTAAATGGCAACAAGTTTTCTGGAGCGACAAGATGAAATTGGACCAGTTTGACCTCATCAAACTACGTGACCAGAGGCCTACAAAATGGCTTCACCAAACTATCCCAAAAAGTTCTCTTTCCTATACTGAATGTTCCATGCAATTGTCTAGTATAAACACTAGAGGTTTGCGAAGACGAGAAGAAATTTCTCCATCCAGGTTTCAAATGGCGGTTCAAAACGAAAGCCAACTTTCTAGATTTAACAGCTTTCTACTGCTTGTAAACCAGTGTAACAGGCTCCTATAAGAGCGTCAAAAGGATGTCATATGTTCATTTCGGTCAAACCAAAGGTCAAGGTGACTCCTTGTATACCAAGGTACATGAATGAAAATTCACATCTCGTTTCCAGAGTTATGAAGGGTACTTAGTGAGTCTCTAAAAAATTTGCAAAATTTAACTATTTAAAACAAGGAGGAGGTCAACTTTATCAATGGGGAGTCAAATTCGTCTGGTCGATAAAATGATATTGGAGCGATCAAGATGGGTAAGAGTTTTCTAAATCATCTTAAAGTGAGGGTAATAGTTCATGGTTTAAAGTAGATGAGTTATAATGACGTCGTGAGTTACGACATGACAATTTATTGTTTTGGAGCGAGTCGAAGGGACATTTTATTTTATTAAAAATCCTAATAATTTAAAATTCTATTTAGTTGCAAAAGAGAACTAAAACACGAGAATTATGAGAGGTAAGGGAAGAAGAACCATGCATGGAAATGATGAGTGAAATGGTACAAGGGGCTCCAAGTGGTTTACACTCATGATCTATCGAGACCACCATTGTTGCCATCTGATGCCAGGTAGTCACGTGAAAACCAAGCCATTCTTTGTGCACCCATGTCTCATCGAAAAAAAAAAATTTTGTTTTTAAGAAGTCATCCCGATCCAAGAGATTACATTTTCTATGTCAAACAAATCACACACCTTTTCAACAAAATCCATTTTTGTGCATATGAATACTTTGAGGAATAGCTTTCAAATACAATGCATAAAGAAAGCATTACTTAATGGTTCTCACTAACATGTCCAAAAACTTTTTAACATCCCCATTTATTTTTGCATATCCTGTTATCATTGTAGTCTAGGAGACCACCTCTATTTCAGGTATTTTGTTGAACAGTTCACATGCGTTGTGTATGCCTTCACATTTTGCATACATGCCAATCTGGGCACCTGACAAGACATTTAAAAAAACTATTATCTTTCCATGATGCTTTGATGGATGTCCATGCGCTGTTCTAAAGCTCCCATTTTGACAGTGGCTGGGAGGTTACTGGAACGAGGCTGAGTGAGTCTAGCTTACACGTACCAATGCATTTGCTTGGAAGTTTCCAAGGCCTTTTCAACAAACTCATTCGTGCATAGCCTGCCATCGTGGCATTCCATGAACCCACATTTCTTTGAGGCATTCCATCAAATAGTTCATGGGCTTTGCCTATACTTCCACATTTTGCAAATGCATCTGCCAAGGCATGTGCAACTTCAACATCTGACAATTTTTTTCTATCTTTTATGCGCTGAAGAAGTCGCGCAGGTCTGGCATGTTTTTTGACACAGGCTGAGGATTTGTTGGCAAATGTAAACTGATTAGGTTGGAAACCTGTTTGTTGTTACATGGTGAAATAACATGACCACCCTAAGAAGGAAAACCACGTCCCTCTTTTGTTTGCTGCAAACAAAAATGCCCTTCCAAAGAGCTGTTGTCTCGTTCTTTTCTTTGACAACCAGAAAATGTGCCTCACAAGAAATTTGCAACAACAACATCTGACAAAATTTCCTTGTCTCTCATGCATTGCAACAAAAAAAAAAAAAGATCACGTTTGAGCAGGTTTGGCACGGGCAGGGAGGATGCTGAACCAGGTTGTGGAGTCTGCCATGCCGCCTCCCTCCCCAAACTCACCCCTTCCAATTGCCAAAAGGATAAAACTCTAATGTCGCTTTGAGTTTTCTCTCCCCATCTACTTATTTAAATTTATTTCATATTAAATTATAATGTATATATTTTTTTAATAAAGTGACATTCGACTTATATGTTTTTCCCTACTTTGATGTAGTTGTTCTAAGACATACATATTTATTTTATTTTTTTAAATTATCTCTCTTTTTTCTTTTTTTTTTACAAATATAATTATGAATATTCCTTTGCATACAACGACCAACACAGAGAGACGAACAAGACTCTCCTTCTCCATCCTGAGGTGTTGGAAACCGAGACGCAAGACAAGGACCGACCATGGCATCACAACAAGAGACTGTCTTCTCACGCGGGCCAAGGCAACCAATCCAAACAAATAAAATCACTTATCGATAATCGACAATAAAATTGATAACTAATCTACGATCAATCGATGAAGTTATCGTCCATCGATAATTAAAGTAATAATATTTATTATTATTATTATTATTACTATTATTTAATTATTATTATTATTATTACCACTTAAAATAATCATTAATCATACTAACAAAGACTGACATACCCGCTTGACAAAATGTCCTCCTTCGAATAGGTTAACAAACAGGACATTACACACTCCACACATAGGGGTGTTGATAACGACTCAAGCGATCAAGGAGAGGGAAGGTGCTAAAACATCACTGAGACAAGGACAAGGTCAACAATGGTCAACGAGAGCACAGGCACACAAGTCTCCCAGGCTTAGCAATAGGGTTGGTAGGTCGGGGTGGGAACAACGAACGGGCATTACATTTCTCCTCCCCTTAAGAAAGCATTGTCCTCGATGCGATATAAAATGAAGAAGGAGAAATAGGTAAAAAAAGGAACGAATAAGGAAAAGGCATGTGCTAAGGTTAAGATTTCAGACACAAAGCACAGTCACACACGGGTGGCCCTAGAACAATTGGTAGAAATTTTAACTTTCAAGGTTCTGTGAAGATTGGAAGTTCTCTCTTATTCGTTATTTCATTAATCTCTTTCCATTAACATTATTCTTAATTCAAGTCCTTTAAAATTTCATTTTTATCGAATTTTAGTTTATTCATTCCTGTGGGTTCCCATCATGAACTATAGTCACAACACCCTACCAGGGTTATACACAACACCTAATTTTCACAAGCATACTTTTACATACTTTCACGACCATACCACATCACAAGGGTTTCACCAAACCATGGAATGACAACAAGTAGACCACATAACAATTAATTTCCAACAATTACGTCCCTAGACATAGATCTAGTACACACATATGACTAAAAACAAAATCAACACGTTGATACATATACAACGGGTATCACAAGCCCCAAAAATCCATGACTGCACCAACATAGTGCCAAGACAATATCCAATAGTCCATACCAACCAAGAGGAGAGTCAAGCCTCATACATAACAAGGTGTCAAAAAGACTCACACAGGTACACATAACTCACTATACCAATCTCCACACATCACAAGGCATCACGAAACAACTCTAGATATCTCCAAAAGCAACAGAATACAACTCCATATACCTCCCCAAAGCATCACTAGATAAACTCCATATACCTCCCAAGAGGAAGAAACATAGTGCCAAAACCAAGTCGGGTCACTCAACCATAGAGCGCCATAAAGAATAACAGGTCACTCAACCATAGAGGCCCGTCTCCTTTCTCCTTTTAATGAGGCCGGGTCACCCTATGGCCCTAGGCACATAGAGCCCCATCACCCCCAAACCCAAGTGACATAATAACTTGTGGTTCAACAACCCGCTAGTTATCTGTAACTCCTTGGGGCGTACCCCCATACAACGAAGCGGGTCCATAGGTTCCACCACTCCATGGTGAATCCCATGACCCTATTCCAACACATTACGACATTAGAACTAGTAAAACAATCCACTCAAATTCCAAGTGGCAAAATCAAAAGCCTTGGGCTAGGCTACAAAACTTTCAAATATGAAAAGAAAGTTTTAAAACCAAGAAAAAAAATGGCTAATTAGCCTAGGTTAGTGCAAAATCCAAATGTTAATGCAACAATCAAATAAATGCCCAAAATATAAGAACATGTCAATCAAGAAAGATGACTAGTTCTAGCTAAAGAAAATGATCAATTTACGAATAAAAACGTATTGAGAAAATAGCACATTACAATCACTATGTGGCCTCATATCGCCACCAAAGGGGTACTCATCGAGTTGCTGGCACTCAGACATCGAGCCTCATCTTGTAAAAATATACATGTAACTCAAAAATGAGTATATCAATAATGTAACTGTCATCATCTCTACCTGAATCATTCGTTCAAACTCCCACAAGGATCAACATAGTCAAAATGACATAGGATTATTCAATGAACAGTCCAATAGAAAGAGAAGGGGGCACAAGGTTGCATAAGTTGAGCCTAAGGTGGTGTACCCACAATATATACCGAACAAGCTCAAGTATACTAAATAGATATAAGTGGGTTTTAGTCTCTATAAGACTCCACTTTCTCACTTGTACTTATCTCAAGATTATGACAACCTGGTCCACACCTCCTCTCTCCACACATACACTCTTGAAAATTTATCCCCTTAGGGTCGTCTAGTGTAAGGTCCACAACATACACATAACTACATCACAAACACAATGGTAATTCACACACAACAACCATAACATCTTATGCATGGTATAAATATACAGGGTACAACACAATCATTACCTTCACGGGTTACGATACATCACATTACCACATCCTGCACCCAAAGTGCAATCATTGTACACTAGGGATCATACTCACCATATGCCCCTAAATCATGACATGAACCATCACATATTACATGAATTATATGTATGAGGAAACAATGTCTAACATTACGACATATAATCCCTTTGCGATACAACACAGTGATGATACACATGACTCATAACAACACGGTGACGACATCACAATATGATTCAATTCACTCTACCCCAATTTTTCATGCAATACATCAATACATCTTCACATCACATAAGGTCAAAATGTTCCAAAACTCTGTAATTCACAATATCATTCCATTCACACAAAACAAGGCAGTACATCACACACAGATTCCTCATTGGATCCACAAAAAGGAGAGTCAATACTCTCATCACAAGCATTAATTCACACGTGATTATTCATAGAGTCCACACCAAGGAGAGAATACTCCCATCCCAAAGACATCAACATGATAACAAAAGTGCACTAAGTGATATACACATCATGTGCATTCACACCATCACAATTACGACATAGATCACATCACTCTTAAAACACATTACTCTTCCAATATCTATCACCATCATGTAACACCATCCCCATCATGAAAATCATCACAACTCCATCCCGAGGTTCGAGAGCATGAACCTCGCTTTGATACCATATGTAGTGCCCACACTTTACACACACAAAATACAACAATAAAATACTAGGATAATTTTTTTTTATTTTGACTTACATTACTCACTACACACAACACCACATGGGTTTCCAAGTACAAAACTCAACTCGCATACGAAAATCACAAAAAAAAATCATCGACTCACATAGACACACGAAAACGACATATACATGTTGATGCTACACTTTTCCCAATGGAAAGTTACTAGAAAAGACCCAACCACAAGAACATGGCTTTAGGAATGGTGAATCCCACAACAAATCATTTCCTTAAATAAATTTTTGGTTAAAGTTAACATTCTAAGGACATTATGAGCAAGGA
The DNA here is from genome assembly GCA_018340775.1 of Taxus wallichiana var. yunnanensis. Taxonomy (NCBI): domain Eukaryota; kingdom Viridiplantae; phylum Streptophyta; class Pinopsida; order Cupressales; family Taxaceae; genus Taxus; species Taxus wallichiana. The sequence goes on along the minus strand of CM031243.1, from coordinate 184,425,335 downwards.
TAAATTTTCTCGTTTGTCCACCTACATTTTCTTAAGTTTATTCACCTTTTGAAAATACAATTCACCTTTCAAGTTTTCTTCTATACTTTATATAAATTTCATAACTTACATACATATTTTTTTCATAAATCAAATTTCATAAAAATTACTTAATTATCTTATTATTATGTTAAGAAATATGCTTCTCCAACGCTTTATTTGATGTTTAAAATTTACCCTTACAACTCAAAGTGAAAGTGAACTTGATGTCAAATGAAATCTTGGGATTTGAGGAGATTTAGATTCAATAGCTTTTCACCAAAACATTTCTCGATCACACTGGTATATTTATTTCCCTACCATTATTATTATAATTTGAAAACTTATTGAATTCCCATAAGATTTATATATATATATATATATATATTCTTGAAGTTTGATCACACTAAACAATTCATTCTTTTCGCAACACATGAAAATACTTAATTAAGTTATAAGGACTCCAAGAGTAACCTTATTCCTAAATCCAATCTCGTTCTCATCTTATATGATATGCTTAAACATCGCACTATGGTCTCGTTATTAGCATTGTTTTGTAATCAGGAGTTATAAAAGTATTTGACTAACATCTATAAGAGGGTACATAATCGGAAGAATTTTAAACCATACACAAACCACAAGTGACACCTCCTAATCAACTGAGGTTTGGTTTCTTCCAATATGCACTTAATGATCTACGCCTCAACTATATAAGAGTTTAAGGCAAGTGGACATATTTATACTAAACCACATTCAAGAAAATACCAAGATGTTATTTTGATAGAAACCAAGGTAGCACCGCTTAATCATTCCTTCAAACAAGGACTCATAAGGTGACTTCCAAGGTGGTCTTCAACACTCAACCTAGTGTCGGACCTGAAGAGAGGGCATTCTTCTCACGATTACCAAAACTAGAAGGAAACCGCATACTCTGGATAAAGTTGGACCATGACATTCCTAAAATATGGGTTCACGAAAATGTTGCTAAACATAATGACTATGACGGTAAACTCCAACTAGGGGTTTTATTTACCTAACCTAGAGTGTTCCATCAAGTGCAAAGCTTAAGTTCATTCTACGGTCTTAAATTTCTTATATGGTAAAAAGGATCACACATGCAGGCAAGTTATGCACGAATATTTTATTAAGGTTGAGTGTTCCCATTAAAACTCTTTATTATGTTTGCAAGGTAAGAAGATAACCCAATAAATTAATTTAATCATTTATTGAATACTGAGAAAGTACTACAATATATTAACTTCAATTTCAATTTACTATATATAAATCAAACCCTTTTTGCCATACACAACTAAGAATCAAATTGAACCGGTGATTAGATGCACATTTCCTAAGTTATCCCTAAAACTAGCATCTCATGCATATTAACAAATTTCAATTATAACTTTTTTGTAACAAGAGACTACATTAGACAGTTATTCATTTTACAATGACCTATAAAAATTACAATAATAATAATTAAATTACACATCACCTTTTTTTCGTCGTCATTCTTCCATCCTGCAAAACCCACGTGAGCATGATATCAACGATAAATCACTGGCATGGCATCCACCCTAATCCTAACATAAGTATCATTTTTAAATTTCCCATTTACATCTCGATAATAATTACAATTTGTAATCAAATAAAAAGGTCTAGAAACATGTATTCATTGCATTTCATTTTTCTTCATTTTATAACCCAGAGAGAAAGAGAAGGGAAGAGAGAGAAAGAACCATTTTGTCAAAGTTCTATTTCACACAACAGATGCACTAAAAGGGTTTTAAACAGTTATTTTCATGTGTTAAAAGTTTCCAGGGTGGTTTGGCAACCCTACGAGGGTCCGCAACTTTCTATTTTTATATTTTCTTACTAACTACAAAAACATACAAAACATGCTCGAGGCTAAGAAACCACTTCCAAAAGTTATCTTCCAATGAGAATACCCTCCATGATCAACTTTCTATGTGTCCCCAGATATACCAAGAGTTCATAGCAACTGACGGAATTGAAAAAGAGCAAACGGTTTTGTTTGGCGGCTAGTTTCCGGGCCACTGGTCATAGTTCACCCAATTGTAAAATGACAAAAGTTAGCTCGAGGGCCCAGAAAACCATGTCCATAAAATGATGTTCGATGGAAAGCATGAAATGAGACATCTCCTACTAGTTCCCTATATAAAAGAATTCATCGTAGTCGACGGGATGAGAACTAGTAAACCATTTTCAAATGGCGAAACAAGTTTTCTAGGAGCGACAAGACAAAATTGGTCCAGCTTTGACCTCACAAACTACGACCGAGGCCTCTAAAATGGCTTCGCCAAAACTATCCCAAAAATTTATCTTTCCTATACTAAAATGTTCCATGTAATTTTCTAGTATAAACACTAGAGGTTTGCGAAGATGGGAAGAAATTTCTCCATCCAGGTTTCAAATGGCGGTCAAAACGAAAGCCAACTTTCTAGATTTAACAACTTTTTCTCTACTTGTTGTAAACCAAAGGTAACAGGCTCCTATAAGAGCATCAAATGGATGTCATATGTTCATTTCAGGTCAAACCAAAGGTCAAGGTGACTCTTTGTATACCAAGGTACACGAATGAAAATTCACATCTCATTTCCGAGTTACAAGGGTACTTAGTGAGTCTCCGAAAATTTGCAAAATTTAACTATTTAAAACAAGGAGAAGGTGAAATTTATCAATGGGGAGTCAAATTCGTCTGGTTGATAAAACAATATTGGAGCGATCAAGATGGGTAAGATTTTTCTAAATCATCTTGAAGTGAGGGTAATAGTTCATGGTTTAAAGTAGATGAGTTATAATGACGTCGTGAGTTACGACATGACAATTTATTGTTTTGTAATGAGTTGAAGGGACATTTAACTATATTAAAATCCTAATAATTTAAAATTCTATTTAGTTGCAAAAGAGAACTAAAACATGAGAATTATGAGAGGTAAGGGAAGAAGAACCATGCCTGGAAACGATGAGTGAAAATGGTACAAGGGGCTCCAAGTGGTTTACACTTGTGATCCATCGAGACCACCATTGTTGCCATCATGATGCCAGGTAGTCACGTGCAAACCAAGCCATTCGTTGTGCACCCATGTCTCATCGAAAAGAACCATTTTGTGTTTTCAAGAAGTCATCCCGATCCAAGAGACTACATTTTCTATGTCAAAAAATCACACACCTTTTCAACAAAATCCATTTTTGTGCATACGAATACTCTGAGGAACAACTTTCAAATACAATGCATAGGAAGCATTACTTAATGGTTCTCACATAACAGTCCAAACACCTTTTTAACAGACCCATTTCTTTTTTGCATATCCTGCTATCATTGCAGTCTAGGAGACCACCTCTCTTTCAGGTATTTTGTCGAATATTTCACATGCGTTGTGTATGCCTTCACATTTTGCATACATGCCAATCTGGGCACCTGACAAGACATTTAAAAAAAAACTATTATCTTTCCATGATGCTTTGATGGATGTCCATGCGCTGTTCTAAAGCTCCCATTTTGACAACGGTGCTGGGAGGTTGCTGGAACGAGGCTATGAAGTCTGGCTTACACGTACCAATGCATTTTCTTGGAAGTTTCCAAGGCCTTTTCAACAAACTCATTCGTGCATAGCCTGCCATCGTGGCATTCCATGAACCCACATTTATTTGAGGCATTCCATCAAATAGTTCAAGGGCTTTGCCTATACTTCCACATTTTGCAAATTCATCTCGCCAAGGTGTGTGTGCATACTTCAACATCTGACAAATTTTTTCTATCTTTTATGCGGCTGAGAGAAGTCGCATGCAGTGTCAGCACATTTTTTTGACACAGATGAGAATTTTTTGGCAAATGTAAACTGATTAGGTTGGAAACCATTTTGTCATAGGTGAAATAGCATGACCGCCTTAAGGAAAACCAGTCTTCTGTCACATAAGCAAACAAAAACACCCTTCCAAAGATTTGTTGTCTCGTTCTTTTCTTTGACAACTGAAAAGTGCACCTCCAAAGAAATTTACAACAACAACATTTGACAAAATTTCCTTGTCTCTCATGCATTGCAACAAAAAAAATGCCCACGTTTGAACGGTCTCGTGTGGCTTGGGAGGATGATGAAACAGGTTGTGGAGTTTGCCATGCCATGCCATGCCCTCCCCAAACTCACCCCTTCCAAATGCCAAAAGGATAAAACCCTAATGCCATGATTTGAGTTCTTCTCGCCCCCCATTTGCTTATTTGATTTTATTTCATATTAAATTATAATGTATATATATTTTTGAATAAAGTGACATTCAACTTATGTTTTTCGCTACATTGATGTATTTGTTCTAAGACATACGTATTTATTTTATTTTTTTAAATTCTCCTCTTTTTTTTTTTTTTTTTACAAATATAATTTTGAATATTCCTTTCACAGACAAAACCAACACAGAGAGACGAACAAGACTCTCCTTCCATCCTAGAGGCATTGGAAACCAGACGCAAGACAAGGACTGACCACGGCATCACAACAAGAGACCGTCTTCTCACGCGGGCCGAGGTGACCAATCCAAACAAATAAAATCGCTTATCGATAATAGACAATAAAATTGATAACTAATCGATGATCAACTAATGAAGTTATCGTCCATCGATAATTAAAGTAATAATATTGTTATTATTATTATTATTATTATTACTTAAAATAATTATTAATCATACTAACAAAGACTGACATACCCGCTCGACAAAAGGTCCTCCTTCGAATAGGTTAACAAACAGGACATTACATACACACCACACACAAAGGTGTCAATAATGACTCGAGTGATCAAGGAGAGGGAAGGTGCTAAAACATCACTTGAGATAAGGAAGGTCAACAATAGTCAATAAGAGCACATGCACACAAGTCTCCCGTGCTTAGCAAATGGGTCGATATGTCGGGGACTGGGGAACAGCCAATGAACGGGCATTACAAGTTCGAGATCATAACAAACATCATATCATAAAATATAAAGCATAATAAATCAAATAACCACTAAGATTACTTACACCATGTAATTGTCATACTCGGTGAAATAAATTACCAAAATCCATCCTCTATAATCAATTATATAAAATCATTTCATAAAAAATTTGAATACATAATCATATTTAGGCACTATAACATGCGCAAATATCAAACCCTAGGACATTACTATCAACACTCAGACATGCATAACAGAATATAGTACATGGTATCAAACCAATGATGAAAAATGAATATATATAGGGGTGGGGACTTTCCCTTCACTTCCCATGCACCTTCTTAATAATAGGCATGCCCAAAATAGAAATGTGTTAATAGTTACATGCATGCACAACCATAAATACAAATTTCTTTAATCCTAATAATAGCCTGATCTATGAATGAAATTTCATCTTTTCTCCATCCTAAAATAATATTTTTCTTTACTGCGGTAAGTCTTCATGCTTTCACCTTTACACAATCCACACTCTTAATTTTTTTCCTATTTTTAGCCTTTATCTACAAAATTGGATAATTCCTAGAATCTATCTTTCCTCCTAGGCTCTAGCCTTACGTACTTACTTTTACTTGAACCATACACGCGTCTATGCACCCTAATTGTGTGCCTCACTTTCCCACCTACACTATTGATACTTAGTCAATTATTCCAACCCAAGTCAATTATTACAACCCAATAATTGCATAAATATAAGGACATCTATGACTTGTTGGTTATATAATAGAAATCAAATTATATCCAAGTAACTATGGATCCAAGTTTATAATATATAATAATTTAAAGGTATGCAAGATAAAATAGAGGTCTCATAATGAGAAGTATAATCAGAATTAATTAAAAGACGATGGGTCAATCATTTGAACTTTAATATGTTCCTTTTCCATTGGGCCAAATTTGTACAAATTTGAGATGGAGTAAAAGATAACATAAAAATAACACTAATTTAAAAAATTAATGTAGCTCCCCATAATTCAAATAATTAGTAAATCACATACACCGAAATTCTCTCAACTATGTGACCATGATAACTCACCTAAAAAATATAGCATTATCTAATATTTTTGAGTGTAAATATAACCATAATTCCATGAAGATTTTATAAATTGATATCTCAATGAATACACTTCAAACTTTGAAACTAATTAACCATAGTATGGAAATCATAATAACAAAATTGAATACACTAAAGTCTTAATGAAAGCTTATTTTTAAATCTAAAGTATCATTTATAATCCATTAAAACATACATGGCTACTCTCCTAGATATTTATTACAATATCCTTAAATCGATTACAATTACTCAAAACTCTCACACCTAAAATAGAACTATATTAGACACCTCAAGACTAAAAAATCAAAGGGATTAGAGATCTAATCAAAATAGTAAATATGAAATATGATTTGATGAATCAAATGCTTCATCCATTTATATATTTTAGAGGACATTCCAAAAATGAAATTTAAGGAAACTCGGATATTGTGGAGAACTAATGACAAAAGAGGGACAAGAAGGAAAAGATTTCTCAAGTAGCTGCACCATGGATCAAATGACGACTATAAAAAAATCATGAGCCATTTAAATGTCCTAGTGCCCTAATTTCATATCCCAGTAACACACAACACTTTAAAAGCATTTGTGATGCCCCACTTATGTGTAGAAGTGATAATAATAGATAAATGTAATGATAAGTAGTAGTGGAAACTAAAAATTATGCTAAACTTTTGTCAAAAAAATACTCCCTTACTTCCAAATATTTTCTTCAACCATGGAACCAACATGTAACCATCTCAAAAATATTTCCAATGGTACTAGTTACATTTCAATTGGTGATCTCTATGAAAATATAACACCAAAAATTCCCCCTATGTTTTAATGGAGTATGAAATGTTTAACGTCCATGAGCCCCTTTACCTTATATGGAAGCCATAAAATTTTAGGACAGGAATAGACTATGTGGCTAACCTTGACCCTATTGATTAGCACTACTTTTCATATTATTATACCCCCAAATAAGTACATAGGGATGAAGTAATCCAAATCACCGATGATGCCACATGGAATACATCAGTGTTATTCGGATGAGAAGCCTAAGGTATGAGTGCATTGATTAAGGTAGTCAAGTATGTGGGCATGAAAAGTTTCACCACACGGTGAAAATTATTATAAAGTAAAATCACACGATATAATATCCTCTAGTTTACCTCCACATGCTAAGTGTCATCTACGGCGGAAAAACAAAGCCATGCACTAATCAAATGCTACCACATATTAGAACTTAGTATCATGTGGAGACAAAACTCATGGGAATTTTATGTTGATGGATGCCATGTGTAGATCATAAATTCCCTATAAAATAATGATGTCAATGCTAAGTTCAAATCCTTCCCAAATATGGGAATATTGATGCATGTCATGTGTCCCCTCTTTAAGCATGTCAATGATCAAGACCCAAAATTTCAACCTTGTCATATGGTAAAACTAAAGAATGGCATGTTCTCTCCATATTGTAAAAGTGCTAAAATTTTGACATGCGACCAAGTCAAACAACTTCTATATGTTTTCTAGCGACATATGTCCCTTTTTACTCATTTTTATTTAACCACTTTGTAAGAAAATGAATTGAATGAATAATATTTTAACATTTTAACCTAAAACCCTTACAAATATTCTAATTTTATTCTAATATTAGTTGTATTTATACACATAAATAAGGGAGAAAGAAATTTCAAAGAGTCTCAGTCATGAGTGTGCTAAAAAATATTTGCATTCCACCATTTAAAATTATCCAAGCTCTAATTTTTTTTCCACAAGTCTCGAACATCGAGTGAGTCAATTGTTGGTGACAATATCATCTTTAGTTTTGATATGGGAACCCCTTGTGGAAATAACATAGATTCTAGAAAATAATGTATAAGTAGACCAAAGGCTGCCTCCAAAATATAAATCAATCAACCCCAAGCTTTAAAGGTGCCATCATATATTCTAAAATCCCAAACCACTCTAAAATACCATTTTGATTAGAAAAATCTATAAAACCTAATTGTATTAGTTACACAAAGCACTTATTTAAATGTAGGAGATTGATATCATACTTTTTAATTTAAGAATGTTTTATTTGACATACATAAAAATGATGAATATGCTACAAGTGATTATTATTTAATTAATTTCTAAAAATAATTTCACAAATAAGTATAACACTTTTCAAAGTTACTAACTACTCAACAAATATCAAAATATAAGAGAAAGAGTGCTCTTAGATAATTTTGTGTGGATCTAGAGGAGTTTGATTATCTAAGTAAAGGTATAGGTAGATTTTGAACTAGAAATGCTTAATCTTGGTGAAATTATGTTGGTGTGTGTGAGTTTCCTTGTCATTAATTGGTGTATTTTCCATATCACATGGTGAGACATATCGCTTAGGCGAGATCATAGGATTTATATGACACATGGTAGATTTTTTTCATAGAATATTTCATTGAAATATGCGTCGGTGGCTTCATGTAAGTTACATTCCATTTTGGAATCTTAAATCCTAGTTATCTCATAGAGGGAATGACTTTTTAGGAATGGGAGTTACACAACACTCCCATATGTACCCTTCTTTTGATTTATGAGAATGAGTGAACCTGTTTATTATATGTATGAATTTTCTTTTTGTTCAATTATTCTTGTCGATTACTCGGAGCACTCATGTCACCGTTGGAGTGTAACCTCTTTGATGTGCACGAGCTTCTATAATTATCTTTACATAACAATATCACATGGTATCAAAATTATTGTTTCGTAAACATAAAATCATTTTATCTAGTTGTTAATGGATTTTGGTTTCATTATTCTTTCTTTTCATGTAAGTTTAGCAATCATTTCTAGAATCTTGTTAACTAGTTTTAATAGTATCATTTTTTGGAGTGTTTACATTTTTAGGGTTTATGTATGTGGAAGTTTTAATTCTTTTTGTGCTAGATTTAGCTAGCTACATCTAACATTGGAGGTAAATCTAGTTTGTAGGTAGGTTCTTTTCTTCATTTTATCAATTTAATTTTCATTAACATTTCAAATTTTTTGGAATTTTTTTATATTTATCATACCCTACCACCTCCCTACTATTTTATTGTTTCCTAATTCCTCTCCTCCCGCCTGACTCGGATAAGATCTGTATATATCTAAGAGATCTATTCTAGGATATTACCTATGTTGTCTTGACTTAGTGAGTTAAGTTATTTGGTGAGTGAGTTGGGTAAAATTGTTTTTTTCTAGGTGTGTTCTCGTGCTCATCCCATATCTCCTCTCAAAAGATCCTCGAGCTCTGACCTTACCTAGTTAGGTTTCTCTATTTTTTTACGGGTTATTTTTTTCTTAGCATTTGGTTCTTAGAATTTTCTTTTACATGAGCTCGTGCTTGACCATGTTGAATGGTTAGCTCACCCCTCATTTTTTATCTTCCCACAAGCTTGTGTCAAGCCCTACTCATGTTAAATTCATCCTCACCATCCCACCCGTCAAGCCTCGACATTTATCCTTCCTTTGCCAAGCCCTACTCGTGTACAATTCAGCTTCCTTTGCTCACTTTTATCCTTGTTGTGTCATCAAGCCTGACATTTATCTCTCCCCATGGTCTTCTTTCTCATTAATCTACATGTGGTCCTTGGATTTCTTCAAGTTATGGTGAATCTCCATGTAGTGTTTGGCTCACCCATGGTGGTACTTACCTCTTCCTACCCTCATTGTTTCCCTTGCAACACTTACTTCTTTAACTTATCTGTCATCTCCCTCGATCCCAAAACCTCAAGCTTCCCGTAGCCTAATCAAATTTTCCCTTCCACGTGGATCATTTTTCCCGCCTATTTACCCTTTGACTCGTTCTTCCCTCCTTGCCTTTTTTTTTAAAAATTCATGCTTTCATTTTTAACCTTGTTTTGGTTTTTTAATATTCAAATCCTTTAGTTTTAAGTCTAAAGTTATTTTTAATTAAAGAAAGGTAAATATTTAATTAAGGTAAGATCTTAATTTAAGTTAAATTTGGAGGGTAATTAAGTGAATTATTATTATTAGGTCCCTTTTAAATTAGGGTCTAGTAAATTAATTGAAAGGTTGTCATCTAATTAATTCAGGAGGCTTTAATAATTTAATTAGTGGTTTAATTAATCATTTAATTAACGTTGTTTATTTTTTGCATTTTTTAAAACCCTTTTAATTTTTAAAATTATATTAATTGGAAAATATAAAAGTGCAATATATAGTAGTATTAGACATTTATTGCTACTAATCCATGTTGGAGTGTATAACACTTTTCAATGATTTATTTTTCCTTCAGGATACTTTCTTGCATCTTGGAGGTTGTTTCGACTCGATTTGAGCCCCTTTAGCATTTTATCACCCATTTAATTGCTTGCAGACTAGTGAGTGTGGCCACCATAATATTATAGCAAGGGGGTTTTTGTTGTGATGAGAGACAATATTTCTCACACATGAATTATTTTCTCTCCCTTTTTCTTGTTTTAGAATCATTTTGTGATTTCTTATGGTTTTTAACTATTGCTATAGTAAAAAAATATTACGACATCTAAACTTACACATTATCACAAAGGTGATTGAATGACTATTTCATGATGCACACTTGCACCAGATTTTAATCAACACACTAAATTATAAAGTGTCGAAATCAAGGGGTGATAATATTGTTCTAGGGTGGTTGTGTTTATTCCTTCTTTCTCCATTCCTTATTTCTCTCTCTTTTTAATGGATGTTGTTTCAATACCTTTTATCACATCATAAGAATATTTTAAATGGTGATTGAAAATGGTAATGAAATAATGGGTAAAGGGTTATTTCACATCACCGTGGGAGTAGAGACTAAACCTCAAGATGAAGCCAAAAGTCTAAGTGGCTGAATTGATGTGATGAAGCCTTATGTATTATCTATATGCTTGTTTATCTTGACTTTATCTTCTACATTGAGACTTATGACACACTAGATGAAGCATGGAAAACTATAGATGATATTTTCAAACAACAAGATGACACGAAAGTGCATGAGTAGGAAAATGAACTGCTAGGATTAAATCTTAGTGACTTTCAAAACCTACAGGTCTTATTCTCAAAGTTTATCCACATTGTATTGCTTTTAAAGGAATGTAAAGTAGAGACAAAATATTCCTAGTCTATCTTTTTTATTCTTTCCAAGTTAGGTCTCGAATACCTCATCTTTGTTTTGACTTTCCACACCACAAAAGCCACTCTAGATATTACTTGAAAAAGTACCTCATTTAATAGTGCTTTATCCTAAGTCATTTGAGAAAAGGAAATATTCATTAAAATGGGGAATATCAAATTCAAGTCACATGCGCTTGTAATAAGTAATGGTAAGGGAATGAAAATTGAAAAGAAGAAAGAAAAAATGACCAACTGAAGAAGGAAACCAAGACCAACCAAGCCCAAACCAAACCTAACACGTACTAGAAGCACAATGGACTGAGGGGAGGGTGAATTAATCCTTCAAATAATTTACTTAAATTTCTATTCAAATAAATCATTCAACATACATATTCAATGTTTAATTATTAAGTGTGTAAAATCCATCCACAAGTACATAAAACAAGAGATAGAATACATGAACACACCATATAATGTGGGAAACCCTCAAGGTGAGGAAAACCTACTAAACATATACTTATATTACATAAAAAAGTAATTATGTGAATATTACACATCACACAAATTTTTTGTAGTGAGGCACCAACCCCATAAGGAGCACCAACCATTAGTTTAATAGGGCACCAACCCTACAAGGAGCACCATACCCTTTTTAGTAAGGAACTAAGATTATAAGGAGGCTATAGCCCCTAAGATAACCAAGAACCAACTGATCCACCTAAAGATTAAGACCACTCTAATTTTTTGTTCCAACAAATGATTTTGATCACTAATTCAACTCCATATACTCAACTCTCTCTCAAAATTCTCTCTCCTCTTCCTTTCTCAAGCTTGCATCTTCATTTTATGATTAGGTATAATGACCTATGGATATGTATTTTATGCCCTTATTATCAACTCATACATCTTACTATGACCTATTATTGACCCCTCATAATAATCTCACACTCTTATCTACCTCACATAAGCTCATGTACACAAACTAGGTCTTCTTCTCAAATAGGTCATATATGAATGACGTTGTTAAACTTTTCATCATCGATAAACATCAAGGAAGAATAATTCATCATTTTCTAGGTCTCATTTTATTCAACTCTACCCTTGTAACCAGTTATTCCTTCCTTCCAAAATTTTCTACCCTCTCATAGATCTAACACTCATAAATGATCCTTATAACTACTTATATACATGTCTCTTCGTCACATATCAAGTAGGTCTACCTTCATATAGAATAAATAATCAAAACATTATAATAAATAATGATGACATCACACACATGACCATGTAGGTCGGTCATATCACCAAAAATCTCAAATCTCTCCATTAGGTCTCCATAGGCCTAATTATATCAAAAAGCCAACTCACCAAAACATTAAGGTTCAAGAGTAAAATAAACTCCAACAAGGCATACCACACACTTAGCCATGTTTTCCAATCCCTCAACACTCTCCGTAAATCATGAAACACTCATTAAAAACATCTCGAGCCATGAAGCCATCTCAATACTATGTTTGTTCTTATGTATCGAACCCTAGTCCTCAAAAATGAGGGTAAATAATACATCAAATTACGCCAACCATGCAAGTATCAAATATCACTGAAATATATTGATGTCGATACATCAACATGTTATCATAAATCCATAATTAATACGTTAGATTCCTCAAATATTCTCTACAAATAGACCGCTTAAAACTTCCTTTTCAACCCCAAAAATTAGTCTTCAAAGATAGGGCACACTTTTCATCTTAGGACCTCAACCATGATTTGAAACTATCATGTACACATAGTAAAACTGCAAGGATTTCATAAAAGGTAATTTAGTTAATGGTCATATTTTGCACAAACTAAAAACCTTTGTTGGTGCTCAATAATAATTTCACCCATTTTGTTGAGATTTTATTTTCTATCTACTTCTCGTGTTTAGTTTTCCTGTAAGTCTTGCCAGGTGTTCTCTATTTTTCCCATTTCTATTTTTTTTCTTCCTCCTTTTGGTCGAAGGTCTAGTTATGGAGCATACTATTTTCAAATCTCTCTTTGGAAGAAAACTAGTTTTTATTTGAAACGGGATTGTTACCCTTTGGTAAAGGTTTTCCTCGGTCATGTTTTGTTTTTCTGTTTCTCTCGCTTTGTCTTCTATTGTACATGGAAATTTTTAATTGGTGCGGTGAAGTGTGTTCAATTTGCAAACTTGTAATTTTCCTATGAAATTCACAAACTACAACTTTGGTCCTGTGACCCGACAAATATTCCTCAAATATTCATGACCATAAAGTTAGCACAAATAAATTTTTCTTTCCACCCCAAAGGTGTACACGTGGCTCAAAATGAATGTATGTGGGGATGCGGTGCATAGTTTTATTTATGCACTTTAAAGAGAAAAAGATGTTAAGAATGCAAAAAGGTCCCCGAGGTCCATAGAAGGACACGTGGTTTTGGTTTTAAAGAAAGCAGAGAAGTAGGTCATCAAGGATTTCTGGTACTTTTGGGTCTTATGTAAAAGAGGAGGTAAAATTGTAGAAAATGCCTGCAGCTCCACTAACATCAAGGTATGGCTACATGTCACGCTCATGTTGAAAGTAAAAAGATGGACGAGTGGGTCAAAGTTGTCAAAAGTATGAAAGTTTTAAAACATTGCAAAATTGCAAAAGGTGTTCCCAAATCCCACGTTAGCAAAGGTTTTTTCCACGTGGATGGCTCATTTTCAAATTTGAGAAGGGTACAATGAACGGTGATGATGCAATGCATTTATTTCTTCGCCATCAATGATTTTACTCGAAAATCAAGGATGTTTAAAGTTTATGAATGCATTCTTCATTTATGATTAGTTTTCTGGTTCTTGTTGTTTCTATCAAAGTGTCTTATTGTGAGATATTGTGATTTCAACTATGGAACTCGACTGGAGAACCAAAGGATTGCAGAAATTACTATTTTAAGTTTGAATTGCTTGGGTGCTTGTGGAAAACTAGTAAGAACTTGAAACGCTTGTGTTTTCTTCTTGTTGGCAAGGTCAATTGAGATAAAGTTAGGGTTTTTTGAAGATGAAGACTTTTCCCTCTTCATTCTCACTTGTGTTAGGAATCACAAGCAATCTGGATAAGATTACAGATACAAATTTAATGGGTGCTGATTTAAATGACTTCCTCCAAAGGCTAAGTGATCCCCATAAGAGTGAATCTTTGAAAGTGATTTAGGAAATCTGCATTGCTAAAGTTGGTGCCATCCTACCTTTTGTTCATTACCTGGAGTTAGTATGGCACTGTGCCATGAATTATGATCCTGAAAAGAGGGAGGTGTTAGATGGAAGTGGGGATGCAGTATTGACATTAACACCAGTTTCTATCAAAATTATGTTAAAATTGCCTATTATCACAACCCCAATCACCATAGGCATTAAATTGGCTCTAGCCAATTATCGAGAAAAGAAGAAGGATTATGCCAAACTTATAAGTTCAAAATGGCTCCTCACAAAAATACAACTGTTAGAATCCCTAAGAAATTGGTTAAGGCATAGTTTACTTGAGGAGGCAAAAGATCTTATTGTACTGTTGAGCTGAATGGAAGGTCTAGAAACTATGAATGAATTTAAGGAATGGATGACTACATACATGTGGATTATCCTGAGAGAAAAGGAAATATTTTTGGGATACCTTCATTGTAGAAGCACTTCATGAACACATGGTAGCTCTGCGAAAAAAATCAAGATGGGAGAAATTGCAAACCTTGAATTCTATATGATGACATACCTCATTTATAATGTTGCTAGCCACAAATGTTTCCTAGGGCTGTCACCACGTGCTGATTTCAAGAAGTGTCAAATGCATGAGATTTTCCCTCAGCTGCAACTGGCTAACTGGAGTGGAAATGTAAGGTTAGTAAATGATGCCTTTTTCACACCAATTATCTATCTTTTTGAACTAGAATGGGGACAATATAGAATTTCTCAGCAGGCCAGACGTGTAATTCTAGAATATGGTTGCTACTTTATTCAGTATAAGAAGTTCACATATATAAGAGTCAGTGGTTTTGAAGGAAAGCCTTATAATTTTCCCGTATGTTGATGACAAACTTTTTTTTATGTGAGTTGGCAAGGCAATTGACTCTTGTACATAAGTTGATTACTTTGGAAAGCATAAAACAAATATCAAGTTCCCCATTAGAATTGGAAGGTATTCATGTCCTTCCATCATAAAGGCTAGGCTGATTGGTGAGGAATTGAGAAATTTAACATGGACAAGTTTGAGGAAAGGCCAAATTATGATATTAGATGGGTGTTCACCAATATTACAAATACCTTTGATCATGAGCCCCATTTTGAAGATTACTAGATGAATTATAGAGATGAGGAAGAAGTCAGGTTAAGAGACTTTTCCATAATGACCTTGTCACAAATAATTGACTATAAAATTACAATTATCCTAGAGGGGATTGTAGATGATCCTCACACAATAAGCAGGTTCTATATCAATCAAAAAGTGGAGGATCAGCCTATTTATCCTCCAGACTGGAATGTGGATGAATATGATGATCCTTATTTGAGAATAATTGATGTTATGAGGAGAATTGTAAATTAGTTGACTCAGAAGAATATTGATATGTCAATCCAGAACATAAAGATCTTAAGCAACTTCAGGAGTTTGGGAAATTTGAGTGAGGATATTCCACCCCTGAGGGAGGATGCATAAAAAATGGACCCACTAGGTGGAAAATCCCCTCAACTACCAACTAAAAGGCCTACTACTAAATTCATTGATGAATGGACATTGACCACTAGTGGAACTTGCACTTCTATGTCAGTTCTCATGCAGAATACTGAAGATACTTTTAAAGTATATGGAGAATGCTCCCATTACTTTTGTAGTGCCCCTTCTAGGAAAAAGGGAAAGGGCTAGCATTACAGTGGCTCATCCAAGTGTCTCACCTAGGCCACATAGTACTAAAAATTAATGAGTGGAGCCATTGCAAGTGGTCACATTCAACCTAGGCTGCACAAGGATGAAAAACAAACAACACCATATTTGAAAACATTTAAGTGGACACACAAAAAACTCAAGATTGTCCAACAACCAGTCTTGGTAAGAGTGGTTGCCCATATGCTAAAAAAATTTAAACACAGGGATGGGGTAATTCATCCCCTAGAAATAAAGAAAACTAATATCTTTCAGAAGTATCAACGGATGCATCATTGCCACATATGGAGCAATCAAATCCTATGATCCTTCCTTCACCCTTCATGGAAAAAGAAATGGAATGTACTCAGAACCCAGTTCCCCAAGGGAATACTATAGTTAATCCAGTGGATAGTCATTTTGTTACTCCAGGTATGAAAATTACTGAAGCTCTACTTGTTAGGGATATCAATGCACCTCCAATTGAAACAATGCATGAATTTATAAATGTACAAACTGAGGTGATTGATGTGGATGCTGGTGAGAGATTATCCATGTTGGATGCACTTAGTTTGTTTGTTGATGAACCCATATTAACACCAGTGGATAGTATTGAGGTAAGTAAAGAATCAGAAAGGGATGCTCATGCACTAACAACTGAAGTAAGAAATTAGGAAATAAATTTGTCTTCCCCAAAACAAATGGTTTTGGAAATGGATAAATCAAAATTATTGGCTGAAAAGGATATTAATATTGGATTGGTAGTAGACGAAGTTGTGTCTACTTCTGTTGAGGTCACCAAAACTAATGACTTTCCTCAAGAGGGAAAATTGTCTTTTGAAGAAAGACTAAAAATGGTACAAGATACAATTACTAATGAGGAAATCATTATTGGTGGAAACTCACAAATTTCAATGGGAAAGGTGGAGTTTCTTCCAGTGGAAAAACCTACCATGACATTGCCAGAGGTATCATTAGGGCATGAAGATAGTAGTTTGGCAACTCGCATCAATTTCTAGAGAAAAGAACCCATAGCCCAAACTTTGATACAAAAGGGTGAAGGGGAAGAAATTTATTCCACCATGGTTTTAGCTAGAGAAGCAAGTGAAAGAGTTTCCTTTGAATATTGATATAACTCAGGTTAAAGATGATCAATCTAAAATTCTAGACTAGGAAAAGAAGCATCCGGAAGAATCAATAGTATAGAGTGAAATTGGCATAGTGACCCTTGAGTTAAATGTCCAAGAAAAGATACAATCATTGGTACATAAAGAACAGAGATATCTAAGCAGAAAATAATTTTTCTTGAGAAATTCCAGCAAGGATCGTAGGAAACAAAAGCTGGAACAAGTTTGAAAAAGGGATGGATTAGCGAATTGATTTCAATTGAAGAAGAGAATCTTCCTATGCAAGTGGTTGAACTTACTGCTCTGTCTTTTCCAAAGATAGTGAGATCCACAAAAATGGAAAGGACCATCACAAATACTCATATTGATTCATCTGGAGCAAGGACCTTAGAGATAGCAACTCCTTTCAAGAGGGTAAGACAAGAAAAGACATAATTGCTGACAATTACAACATTTAGATTATTCCCTTGGGAAAGCCTTCAAGGGAACAACTAAAGCAAGGAGTATCTGAAGTAGTAAGTGATCTTCTACAAAAGTTTGATGAGGATGGAATGATGAAAAAACAACTAAAGGAGAAAATTAAGGCCTTAAGTTCATGTTTGCAACAATTGACAGGGAAAACTAGTCATGAACAAGCAAGTGCCTATGTGAATACCCTTGAGGGTATAAATAAAGTAAATAGTGTTGTTAAGAAGGTCCAAGCGGTGGACACTTGGATTGAACAATTGACTGAGAAAGGAAAAGAAGCTATTACAGAGGCAAGGTCAAAATATGAGGACCTCAAAAGTCGACTAATGGAAATTGATGGAATAATTGAAGAGTGCGACAATGAGATATTTTACTTGGAAGGAACTCTCCCCAAACTTGACCATAACCCGGCTTAGTGATGAGCTAGTTGAATAAGAAAGCATTGTACCAATAGAATAAAAAGGAACCAATATGCTCTTGAAGAATTTTTCAAAGATCATATTAGATACCTTGAATGAAATCAAGAAAAAAAAATGAATCCAAAAAGAATTGGGTAGATGATTTGCTTGATGCTATTGATTGGAGATTAGAGGATATGGTGGTAGACAAATTCAAAAAGAGCTATGGGGACTTAAAAATTGATTTCTTACTTGACTCCTTTGAAAATAATATCTAGGAAAGTGACTTCTCCTATGAATTTATTGAAACTATGAGGAAGATTGAGAATAGATATTGAAAGCCGGGTCAGTGGAATATAAGTAAAAAATGGCCCAGTGTATGGATTCAATAGTAAGGAAAACATTGATTTTCCAGCACCACATTGGACCTAATGAAGATGAAACAAATGAATTATTCCAGAGATATGATGCTTATATGGAAAGGCTACCAGAGGAGCAAGATGCAGAAGAAAAGGATGAAGAGGAAGAGGATGTAGGCACAAAAGATGATAAGCATGCTTAGGCACATTCTTCCTTAATTTGTATTCTTTTTCACACTCCATTAAATTGATATTGTGAAATGATGTTTCTGATGCATTAAAATGTAATTATCTTTCTAAAATTTTATTGTTTCTTTGTTTCAATTGAAAGATAAAAATATATAGTAGTTCATAGTGGATTAGATTAAAATTTCACACATACTTGGAATAGACATGTGAACTATTAATATTCTTGTATTGCTTGCAATTTGAACGAAAAACAAGATAGGGTTCTATAGGGGCCCTTGCCCTTGATAGTGAAAGATGTATACACACCAAAATGGAGACAATCAAGGGAGAACAACACTCAAATATTTTTCAGTTTGGTCTCATAGTCTCCTCCCAACAAAGGAAGTTTATTCAGAAGTTTTTTTTCTCAGCACAAACTCGTCTCGAGCCCTGTGTTGTTTGTATAAAGATGATTGACTGGCCAAGTCCCTGGACATACCCATATCCATCAGTGACTCCAAATTCATCCTAGGGCAGTTCATAATTTGTTCAAGATCAATTTTCTTTTGATGGGATGACACCCAATCCAAAAGGTCTAGACCACCTGAGAAGAAAGTCATTTTTCCTTTCCCCTTGTGAAGGGTTGACTTGCTAGGATTACTTTGAGAGGGAATGTTTAGAGTAATAAGAGGGCAGGCACCACATGTTGTTGGCTGGATGAATTACAAGGCCTTGAGCTAGTTCTAGCTTCCCATTTTCTTAAAAAGGGTGGGTTGTCCCTCGGAGAAGGAATTGGTTGGGGTCCCAAAAATTCTCACTCAGAGGAAGAAGCACAATGCATCAGACATGTGGATAACTAAGTTGTAAACCTTCCTCTGCTATCCCAAGCTGAGGAGAGTGCTTCCTTGAATGATGAGAAGATATTGATTGGTCCTCTTCTCCATCTGATATGATAATTGGAGGTTGAGGTTGTGTTTCACCCTTCCTCTTTCTCAAAGATGGTGTTGATGCTGGACTTGGTGGCAAAGACACAACTTCCACTTGTTTCTTTTCCAAGGAGTGAATCCTCTTCTCCAACTCGTCCACCTTGTTGGAAATGGCAGGAACTGTATCGATGGAGGATTTATCATATAGTACATAAGATTCCTTAGGAATATCTTTTGATACAAATTCTTCATTACATAAAAAGGGAACTAAAAAATAGTTTTCCCAGAGACTTAAAGCATTATGTCAACCTAGTATTTCTTTAAGTCCTCAGGCGTCTTCATATGTTCCCATCTAAAAATATGGAAATACATAACCTGGAAGGATGCAAACATAGGGTTGATCCTGATTAACCAAGAAAGAAGTGCTAACCGGACTTTCTGGTATGTTAGGGGTCCTCTGGTATCACCCACACATTCTACATTAAATAAATCCCTGACAAAAGCTTCATCAGACCACTCAAATAAAAATATGATTTAGGTCTTCTGAAGAAATCTCTTTCAGGATGTGAGCTATAAGTACTTTCACCATTTTCTTGATTGAATTCCTTATGTTTAGAATAAGAAAGGAAACATGTGCAAATAGTGAGGAAATACTAGGCTTTATAGATGGAAGGATGCATTTGGTCCTATGTTAATAAAATCTTTCCCATGGTGTAAACTAGATTTTTCTCAGTTCACACAGAGGTGATTAAAGATTTGAAAGGAATTAAAAATGAACAGAGTTGGTAGTTTAGTAAGATTTGAAAAACATCATGTGTGGCATTTAAACTAGTAAGACATGAAGTGGAGTGCACTGAGCCCAAGAAGGATTTTGAAAGATGAGTGTAGGTGTGTGTCATGTCAAAATCATCTAGAGATGCTCAGTGATCATTTGAAATGATTTTTTAATCAAAATCGAGAGGGAACATTTCAAGTAGCCTGACCAAAGGTGATGACCGGACATCCCAGTCAAACACAAGTGGAATACATTGAAAAGACTCATGTTTTGTACACCTAGAAGTATAGAATGAAGCTCATAAATATCATCTTCTAGAAAAAAATTGTAACAAAAGTATTCTCGAGAATATTCTTGTTTTTTGGGGAAAAGATTTGAAGTGAAGAGAGTGATATAAAATCATGAAAAACCATGCCATAAGGGGGTTAAAAATTTTCTGAGAATTGTCAAAGAAAAGAAAAGGAGAGAAAGCTGAGAGAAGCCATTTTTGAGAGAATTTATTTGAGAAACTAGTTACTTCTTGTGTGTCTTTTAAGATTGATCATGTCAAGATGATTGCAGATGATGTATAGCCATTAAGAAAACATTGAGATTTTAAATAAAATTTCCTTTTGATCAAATTCTAAAAACCTCGAGTAATTCGTGTTAATCATGAACTTTGTTATGTCTATTGTCATTTTGAGATATTTTCAAATAGTTATCTATGTTCCTGTTGTAATCTTACATTAGAAATCCCTTTGAAATCACACAAAATCTCATCCTCATGACAATATTGTGGAATTTGCAATTACATTATGAAGAGAGATTTCATTTCATAATTCAATAAGAAATTTAAATTCACTTTACTTTCATTTCAGTGATACAGATTGTTTGTCAGTTTATGAGTGTATCATAAGTGTGATGTAATAGGGACTTCTAAGGTTTAATTAAGTCTTTAACATGAGTTCTTATGTTAAATCCTTGAATAATGTGTGAAGCCGTGTGTCTTTGAGATTTCATAGATGCATAATTTTCTAGTTGAAGGTTTGTCTTGACTATTTGAAAGCTATTCATCTTTTTGCCTCGTGGATTTGTCAACATTTGTTTAAAGTTCTCAGGGATTCAGTATAATCAAATTTATCCTACTTAACTTCCCAACCATAAAATGCATATCCAGAAATATATCATACATGAACTATCCCTGCTTGCATTGTGTATCCACAAATGATAAAGAAGATCATTGAATTTATCCATCCTTTACTAAAATATGCAAGTGCAATCAGTTTTATCATTGCCTTTAGTGACCTAGGCCTTATCTAGAGAACATCTTCATTTTCTAAAGTGAAAACTCATGAGAGTTAGGTTATGTTGTATTGGCCATGTTTTCTTGAGGTCTCCTTCAAAATATTGCAAAGGAATAGTCAAATACTGCTAATTCGTTGATGATTTCCATTAATACAGGTCACAAAATGGGTCCTCTCACCTTGGTTGAAGGCACAACCTAAAGTAGTAAGGGTAGGTCAAACTCTTAGCACAGTGATACCTAGTCCTTTCCAAACTAGAGTGATAAAGAGTCATCTAAAATCCATCCCTGGCTACAAAATGACTCCTATTATGATTTTCTTGTCTCTAAGCATCTTGATCAAATTGTGATGTTGCTCGGTTTCAAAGGAAGGATCAATTCAGGTACCAACATTGATCTGGCACCATTGTTGGGGATGTATTTATACAAATACATACATGTACCAACTCGTAATGTTTCTTATATGATTTAAGTGCAAATATGTTCTTTAAATGTTAGGATTTGTAAGATTTGTATGAGATCAAAGTTTATTGTGCAGTATTTCTAGTTTCTAGCAGTTATTGCACTAAATTTTTATCGTTAGCGATAAATGTGGGTAAAGGAAGGTCGATTTGGTAAGCTTTGTAAAAATTAAGCATTGATAGACACTTGACAAACTACTTATAGTGCATTTTCACATCTAAGGTGAGAATCCTTGGTGGCGACTCCGAATTGGTTTGAAATTTTGATAATTACCAGTGTCTTAAACCTGTGTCAAGTGAAATTTTTCATTAATACTTGCAAATATGGAGGGAAGAAGGTATTTCTTCACTAGGGATCCTACTAGAAAGTTATTTCTAGAACTAGGAAAAGAAAATTCAGAAGGAAAACAAGTCTGGAAAGTATTGGGAAATCAAGAATCAAGAAAAAGGTAATACCAATTTTGGAAAGTGATCAACCTGTAGTTGAAGATTACCCTACATCTTCAAGTAGTTCTGAACCAAATAGTCCTTGTGTAAATTTGAATTCTCCGACTAGAGAGGGGCCATCATTTGTGTCTGAAAAGAGTGTCTCTTAGTTTTTCCCTGTATCCTCCAAGGTTGATAGGGTTTTTCATGAAACTGAATTAGTAGAGGATATTTAATTTGAAATTTATACTCTTGTGCTCCAAAGACCACTTGTCCTTTATCATTTTGATTCTCCTACAAGATCACCTCCCTAAGGCAACATGGGTCAGCCTCCACCTAGACCTACTTTTGTTGTCAGTAATCTTGGACCAATAAGTTTCAGAGGTATGGTTGGATATCCTAATATGGTGCCACAAGATGTCAGAAATAGGTTACCAAAATTTCAAGGGAATAATGCCATCACTGGTGACCAACATTTAAGAATCTTCATCAATATGATGGAAGATTTTGAAATGGAGTTTGAAGACATGTATATAAATTTGTTCATTCATACTCTTAAGGAGGATGCACGTTACTAGTACAAGTATCTACCAGATATAATTCAATAGATTCATGGAATGAGATGAAAATGCCTTCGATTACAATATGGGGATAAAACTCGACCCTAGGTTCCTCTTGTCTAGAGTTTGAAAATATAAAGAAGAATCCAAATGAACATGTCGAGGATTTTAATACTTGGCTCAATAAAACCTTGAATAGGTTACCTATAATCCTAAGGCCAAGTGATGAGTCTTGTTTGATCAAATATTTTGATTTTTTTTGATAAAAAGGTTGCTTATTACTTAAGGGATAAAAACTGGGAACATTAAGGCAAAGCTTTCAAAATGGCCTTACAAATAGAAAATAATATCAAGGAAGTTGGGAAGCCTCCTAAGAGAGAGGGTGTCAAGTTGATCAATCCTAAAATACCTCACTCAAAGAAAGAAATGGATCTAGAAAGAGGTTGTGAAGACTTTGGTTGGAGTAGTTAAAGAGATATCCTATAAACTAGCCGTAAAATAAAAAGGGATAGGATAGAGTTCCCAAGGTCAACACAAGACACATGGTTAGGATATATTTGGAAATCATCCTAGATGTGACCATAGATCAGATGACAGAGGAAAAGGGCCCATGGGATCAGGCAATAAATGGCCTCAACCTACCGAAAGTAGATTGGTTCCTGATCCTTTAATCACTGCTAGGTTATTACCATGGAAGAGGCCATTGTAATTGAATGGTGTGATAGGTTATTCTTACCACATTCCCCATGTGATTTGGATAAGGAATTTGAGGAAGCAATTTATGGTGAGGCGTATGGTGATGTGTGTATGATGAAGTTCCCGAGAACTCACAATAGAGGGCAACTTCAATCAATTGGTAAGTACCAAACTGTTGAAAATTTATGGGACTGTGTCCACCAAGTATTACCTCTTCCTCCCATTAATTATTTTGAAATTTATATGGTATAAGAATTTGATTTTCCAAATCATGAATTTGAATACTTAAGGGATTTGATGATTAAAAATATGATGGGGGAATTCCTTCTGAAGAAGATAGAACTGTTGATGAATGCAGTAGTTTCTCAAGAGAAGGAATATAATACTAGAAGTAAGGTTGTCAAAGGGGTAGGGCCACAAGCCAATCCAAAAATTCCAATTCTTACGAATATTTTGAAGGAACCCCCTAAAAATGATACATCTTACGCAAAGGCCTAATTACACCAAAAAGAATTTGTATTTTTACCCATGCTCTGATCAGGGAAACCTCTATAATATCGAAAAAAGTCATGAATATCCCTCCTAATACTATCCCACCCAAATATATTCCTTGTGACATATCCCAAATCTTAAGCCAAATCAAGGTTACTATTCCTATTGTTGAATTACTTAGGATCCCTGAGCATCGGAAAAGGGCATTTGAATATTTGGGATTTAAGGAAGAGAAAACTACCCAAGGAAAAAGTGTGAATAATGTGGAGATTCCTCCTATCATTGCAGAGTTAGAAATACCACAAGCATTAGAGGAATTGGGAGAATCACCTGAAGTGTATTTGGGCACTTCTCGTAGAATCTCAGCTTGACATGGATCCATTTTATACTACCTTAATTATTAAAGATAGGTTGGTACATAACTGCATGTTTGATTCAGGAGCCTCATGTAATGTAATGCCCCTTGAGGTAATGAATGAATTAAATATCAAAGTAAAATTTTTGGGAGGTGTAATACTATGGATTCAAGAGAAGTTCCGTGATTGGGTATGTTAAAGGATTAGTAGTACAACTAGCAACTTATCCAGGAAAATGCTTAACCATGAATGTAGTTATTGTGGACTGTCCTACCAAATGGGGGATGTTGTTGTCAAGAAAGTGGGTTGCCAGTGTAGGAGGAAGTGTGCAAATGGATATGTCATACACGACCATACCAATAGAAGGGATTCTTGTGAAATTGTATGGTGAGAAGAAAATGTTACATCTGATTGAGGACCCTAACAATGCTTCTTATGAAGTATTGTACACAGACGTTGATGTTGATAACTTTGTGGGTTATGTTGATTTTAAGGAGCATAAAATTGATAAGTGCAATTATCCTAAGTAGGTTGGTTCTCCTTAGACTTTGATGTTTGATGGGGCTTGTTCTAGATCTGGTAATGGCACTGGTGTTCTCCTAATATATCCAAGCCAAGAGGAATTTAACTTTTCTTTTAAACTCAATTTTGAATGCACAAATAATATTGCTGAGTACGAAGCACTACTCTTGGGTTTAAGGATTTCCTGAAGTATGGTATCAAAGAAATTATTGTTAAAGGAGATTTGGAATTGGTGGTTAAGCAATTTCGCAAGTTGTATGCAACAAAGAATTAGAGAATGAAGCAATATAAGCATGCAGTTTGGGATTTCATTGAAATGTTTGACTCCTTTAATATAGTGTACCATGAGAGAAAAAAAATGCTATAGTGATCAGATTGGTAGTATTAGGATCTAGGTTTGAAAATTACATAATGTCATCGTATTGTGAATATGATATTGAGGTGATGACCAAACCATTTGTTCCTGATAATGTAAAAAATGGAAATTCTTTGAAGATGATGCCCAAATTCAAATATTTTTACAAAACAAAGGGGAATTCACAAATCAGCACATGGATTGGGATCCAATGGTCTGTATTAATGAGGGACAAGAAACCCTGTTTGGTAAAGATATTATTCCATTGAAAAAAATACCATTCCAAGAGGCCGGGTTGCACTTGAGTCAAACTTTGATAATGTTGATCACATTGTGTTTAGACATATGTCATCTTTGAGAGATGTGGAAGAATATAACCTAGGAATGGAAAACAAACCTAGGAGAATATGGTTAGGTGGAAACTTGAATAAAGAATAAAAAGGATCATATATCTAATTGTTGAAAGAGTACCAGGACTTCTTGGCATGGTCATATTCAGAGTTGAAAGCATATAGGGAAGACCTTTTCCAACATGAAATACCACTAGAAGCTAATGCTAAGCCATTCAAGAAAAAACAAAGACCAATCAATCCACTTCTCTCCCTCAAAATGTAAGAAGAATTAAAAAATTTAAGGGATGGAGGTATAATACAACCCACAAGGTATTCTTCATGGGTGGCAAATCTAGTGCCATTTCAAAAAAAGAATGGAGATATAAGGTTGTGTGTGGATTTTAGGAACTTGAATAAAGCATCAATCAAAGATAATTATCCCCTTCCCAATATGGATAACATGTTGCAGTTAGTTACTGGCTCTGAATTATTGTCTACTCTGGATGGGTTTTTAGGATATAATCAAGTAGTGGTAAAGCAATTAGAAAGAATTAAAACAACTTTCACTACCCCATGGGGTACTTATGTGTATGTAAGAATTCCATTTGGTCTAATGAATGCTGGAGAAAATTTTCAAAGAGCTATGGACGTAGCATTCTCAAGATATATAAATGATTTCATTGTTGTGTACCAGGATGATGTGATAATGTTTTCAAGAAGAAGAAGTGATCACTTGCAACATTTAGAAAAGATGTTATTAAGATGCAGGGAATATGGTATCTCACTGAACCCTAAGAAATGTCATTTTGGGGTTCAAAAGGAAAAGTTTCTCAGACATATTGTATCAAAATAAGGGGTCATGATTGATCCTGAGAGAGTGGAAGCCATTGGAAAAGTTCCTATTCCAAGAACCAAAAAGGGAATTCAATCCTTTTTTGGACAGATAAATTTTATTAGGAGATTTATTTCCAACTTTGTTGAATTGACTATCCCAATCACTAGTACATTGAAGAATGATCAGAGTATCAAATTGGAGTAAGCAACTATTCAATCCTTTACTAGGATCAAGGAAGCATTGAAGAATGCCCCTGTTTTAGAAGTTCCTGATTATAAAAAGGATCTCCAAATGTTTTCCTTTTCTTCTGAGAATACCATTACATCTGTGTTATTGCAAAAGGATGATGAAGGGAGTGAAAGGCCAATTGATTTCTTTAGTAAAGAATTAAAAGGGGTAGAACTAAAATATATTATTATGGAGAAATAGGCCTTTTCTTTGGTGAGAGCCAAAAAATATTTAGGCCATATATTTTAAGTTCTAAAGTCATAGCTTATGTCCCGCATACTATGGTTAAGGATATCTTGTCTGAGATGGAAATTTCAAGTAAGAGATGTCGATGGGTGAATAAGTTATAAGAGTATGACATGGAAATCCAAAATAAAAAATTGGTTAGAGGTTTGGGCTTAGAAAATATGATGACGGAAAGCAATTTAAAATTATTTGAGATAAATGAGGTTGAATAAGAAGAGGTGAATGCTCTTAAATAAATTATAAACTCTACCTAGTACAAGGATGTTATATTTTATCTCAAACATTTGCAATGCCCTGAGTATTTAAGAAAAAATCAAAAGAGAGCACTTAGGTTGGCTTCCCAAAAATATACCATCACTAATTATAGGTTGGATTGGAAAAAAATTGAGGGAATTCTCTTAAGATGTATCACTGAGGACAAAGCCCCAAAATTAATTACTGATTTTCATGGAGGAGTTTGTGGGGGAAGTTTCAAGGAAGAGTAACAACCCATAAGATCTTAAGGGATGGTTACTGTGGCCAACACTTTTAAGGATACAAATTTATTGGTAAGAAAATGTGAAAGTTGTCAACATTTCTCAGGAAGATTGAAAGCTTTAGGATCTCTCCCTTTGCAGCCAATATCAATTGAATCCCCTTTTAAGTAGTGGGGAATGGAATTTGTTGGGGAAATTTCAGATTCTTCAAGTGTAGGCCATAAGTGGATATTGGTGGCCACTGATTACTTCACCAAATGGGTGGAGGAAATCCCCACTAAGAAGGAAACCCACCAAATTGTCATGGATTTCATTTTAAATCATATAATTTGTAGGTTTGGAGTGCTTGCTAAAATAGTTGCTAACAATGCTATGAGTTTTTGAGCTAAACCTTTGGTAGCCATGTGTCAAGAGTATGGGATAAATTTAGCATATGCTTCCAATTACAATCCCCAAGGTAATGGACAAGAAGAGTCAAGTAACAAAAATTTATTGAAAAATAATTAGGAGGATCTTGGAATTAAATAAATGAAAGTGGGGTGAGCAGTTGAAATTTGTTGTTTGGGCCGACAAAATTACTATTAAAAGAGCTATTGGAAAGATCCCATTTTAATTGGTGTATGGAACTCAAGCTCTCCTCCCCCTGCATATGCAATTATCTTCTTATCAATTTATCCATAAATTGAAGGACCAAGAGATTAGTCCCTATAATGCACGTATAAATCAAAATTTTGAACTGGATGAAGAGATCAGAGAATCCCATCAAAGACATGTAAAATTTAGGGAGGAATTGAAAAAATTATTTGATAAAAAGGTAACCACAAGAGTCTTCAGTGTAGGAAATCTTGTGCTACAAGAGATAGTAGAAATGAGGATAAGGAAAACATGGAAAATTTGACGCATTATGGATGGGCCCTTATTCTATTGATATTAGGATCATGGCGAGCATACCTTCTTCCTAAAAGATCTAGATGGGGAATTTCTTGAGTTTCTTGTTAATGGTAGGCACTTGAAACATTTCCTTGATTGATTTCTCGAATCAAGGTGTGCATAATTATATAGTGTACATCTTTTTTTTGTTTTGTCTCGTGTTTTTCTATTTTGGTTTGTCCCGGTCCTTAGCGGCTAGTTTTTGTTGGTTTCTCAGTTTGTTCTAGAGGGTTGGAAATTTTTACTCTGTTTTACAAGTTGGTTCTTGACTCGTGGTCCAATGGATTTTTTGCACATGGTCTGTTGTTTTTTTCACTTTGTTTTGTTCTTGTGGCACTAGCACTCCCAAGTCGGAGCCAATATTGGTGCTTGATAATAATCTCACCCATTTTGTTGAGATTTTATTTTTTATCTACTTCTCATGTTCGGTTTTCCTATAATTCTTTCCAGGTATTCTTTATTTTTCCCATTTCTATTTCTATTCTTCCTCCTTTTGGTCAAAGGTCTAGTTATGGAGTGTACTATTTTCAAATCTCTCTTTGGAAGCAAACTGGTTTTTATGTGAAGTGGGATTATTAACCTTTGGTAGAGGTTTTCCTAGATCATGTTTTCTTTTTCTTTTTCTCTCACTTTGTCTTTTATTGTATGTGGAAATTTTTAATTGGTGTAGTGGAGTGTGTTCAATTTTCAAACTTGTAATATTTCTATGAAATTCACAAACTACAACTTTGGTCCTTTGACCTGATGAATATTCGTTGAATATTCATGACCATAAGGTTAGCATAAATAATTTTTTTCTTTCCAACCTAAAGGTGTACACGTGGCTCAAAATGAATGTATGCGGGGATTTGGTACATACTTGTATTTATGTAGTTTAAGGAGAAAGATGTTAAGAATGTAAAAAGATCCACGAGGTCCGTAACACACGTAGTTTTGGTTTTAAAGAAAGCAGAGAAGCGGGTCATTGGTGATTTCTGGTACTTTTGGGTCTTACCTAAAAGAGGAGGTAAAATTACAGAAAATTCCCACAGCTCTGCTAACATCAAGGTATGGCTATGTGTAGCACCCATGTTGAAATTAAAAATTTGGACGACGTGTCACAATTCACAAAAGTATGAAAGTTTTAAAACATTGCAAAATTGCACAAGGTATTCCAAAAGTGCACGTTAGAGAAGGTTTTTTCCACATGAATGGCTCATTTTCAAATTTGAGAAGGGTAAAATGAACAGTGATGATGAAATGCATTTATTTATTCCGTCATCAATGCTTTTACTCGAAAATTAAGGATCTTTAATTTTATGAATGCATTCTTCATTTATGATTAGTTTGTTGGTTCTTGTTGTTTCTATCAAAGTGTCTTATTGCAAGATATTGTATTTTCAACTATGGAACTTGACTGGAGAACCAAAGGATTGCATAAATTACTATTTTAAGTTTGAATTACTCGGGTGCTCATGGAAAACTAGTAAGAACTTGAAATGCTTGTGTTTTCTTCTTGTCGGAAAGGTCAATTGAGATAAAGTTAGGGTTTTTCGAAGATGAAGAATTTTCCATCTTCATTCTCGCTTTGTGTCGGGAATCACAAGCAATCTAGATAAGATTAAAGATACAAATTTAATGGGTTCTGATTTAAATGACTTCCTCCAAAGGCTAAGTGATCCCCATAAGAGTGAATATTTGAAAGCGATTTATAAAATCCACATTGCTAAATCTGGTGTCATCCTACCTTTTGTTCATTACCTAGATTTAGTATGGCACTTGTGCTATGAATTATGATCCTGAAAAGAGGGAGGTGTTAGATGGAAGTGGGGATGAAGTATTGACATTAACACCAATTTCTATCAAAATTATGTTAAAATTTCCTATTATCACAACCCCAATCACCATCGGCATTAAATTGGCTTTGGCCAATTATTGAGAAAATAAGAAGGATTTTGCGAAAGTTATAAGTTCAAAATGGCTCCTCATAAAAAATAAAATTGTTAGAATCCCTAAGAAATTGGTTAAGGCATAATTTACTGAGGAGGAAAAAGATCTTATTGTACTATTCAACTGAATGGTAGGTCTAGAAATTATGAATGAATTTAAGAAATGGATGACTAAATACATGTGAATTATACTGAGAGAAAAGGAAATATTTTTTGGGATAACTTCATTGTAGAAGCACTTCATGAACACATGGTAGCTCTGACAGCAAAAATTGAGATGGGATAAATTTCAAACCTTGAATTCTATATGATGACATACCTCATTTATAATGTTTCGCCACAAATGTTTCCTGGGCTATCACCATGTGCTGATTTAAAAAAGTGTCAAATGAATGATATTTTCCCTCACCGCAAGTGGCTAACTGGATTGGAAATGTAAGGTTAGTAAATGATGCCTTTTTGTATCAATTATCTATATTTTTGAACCGAATGGGGATAGTACATAATTTCTCAACAAAGCCGGACATGTAATTCTTGAATATGGTTGTTACTTTATTTTGTATAAGAAATTCACATATATAAGAGTCAGTGGTTTTGAAGGAAATCCTTATAAGTTTCCCTGGTATGTTGATGAAAAAATTATTTTATGTGAGTTGGAAAGGCAATTGAATCTTATACATAAGTTGATTACTAGAAAGCATAAAACAAATATCAAGTTCCCCATTAGAATTAGAAGGTATTCATGTCCTTCCATCATAAAGGCTAGGCTAATTGGTGAGGAATTGGAGAAATTTAACATGGACAAGTTTGAGGAAAGGCCAAATTATGATATTAGATGGGTGTTCACCAATATTGCAAATACCTTTGATCATGAGCCCCATTTTGAAGATTACTAGATGAATTGTAGAGATGAGGAAGAAGTCAAGTTAAGAGACTTTTCTAGAATGACCTTGTCACAAATAATTGACTATAAAATTGCAATTATCCCAGAGGGGATTGTAGATGATCCTCACACAAGTAAGAAGGTTCTATATCGATCAGAAAGTGGAGGATCAACCCATTTCTCCTCCATACTGGAAATGTGGATGAATCTGATTATCCTTATTTGATAATAACTGATGTTATGAGGAGAACTGTAAACATGTTGACTCTAAAGAATATATATCTGTCAATCCATAACACAAAGATCTTAAGGAACTTTAGGAGTTTGGGAAATCTAAGTGAGGATATTCCACCCTAGAGGGATGATGCCAAAAAAATGGATCTAATACGTGGAAAATTCCCTCAACTATCAACTAAAAGACCTACTACTAAGCTCATTGATGAATGGACATTAGCCACTAGTGGAACTAGCACTTCTATGTCAGTTCTCATGTAGAATACTAAAGAGATTATTTTAAAGTCTATGGAGAATGCTCCCATTACTTTTGCAGTGCCCCTTTAGGAAAAAGGGAAAGGTCTAGCATCGTAGGTGGCTCATCCAAGTGTCTCACCTAAGCCACATAGTACTAAAAATTAATGAGTGGAGCCATTACAAGTGGTCACATTTAGCCTAGGCCGCACAAGGATGAAAAAGAACAACACCAGATTTGAAAAAGTTTGAGCAGACACACAAAAAACCCAAGATTTTCCACCAACCAGCCTTGGTAAGAGTGGGTTCCCATATGCCAAAAACTTTCAAACACAGGATGGGGTAATTGATCCCCTAGAAATAGAGAAAACTAATATCTTCCATAAAAACAGGATGCATCATTGCCACATATGGAGCAATCAAATCCTATGATCCTTCCTTCACCCTTCGTGGAAAAATCAATGGAATGTACTCAGAACCCAGTTCCCCAAGGGAATACTATAGTTAATCTAGTGGACAGTCAGTTTGTTACTCCAGGTATGAAAATTCCTGAAGCTCTACTTGTTAGGGATATCAATGCACCTCCAGTTGAAACAATGCATGAATTTGTAAATGTACAAATTGAGGTGATTGATGTGGATGTTGGTGAGAGATTATCCATGTTGGATGCACTTAGTTTGTCTATTGATGAACCCATATTAACACCAATGGATAGTATTGAGGTAAGTAAAGAATCAGAAAGGGATGCTCATGCACTAATAACTGAAGTAAGAAATCAGGAAATAAATTTGTCTTCCCAAAAAAATGGTTTTGGAAATGGATAAATCAAAGTTATTGGCTGAAAAATATATTAATACTGGATTGGTAGTAGAAAAATCTATGTTTACTTCTATTGAGGTCACCAAAACTAGTGACTTTCCTCAAGAGGGAAAATTTTCTTTTGAAGAAAGACTGAAAATGGTACAAGATACAATTACTAATGAGGAAATCATTATTGGTGGAAACTCACAGCTTTCAATGGGAAATGTGGAGTTGTTTCCAGTGGAACAACCTGCCATGACATTTCCAGAGGTATCATTAGGGCATGAAGATAGTAGTTTGGAAACTCAACTAGTTTCTAGAGAAAAGGAACCCATAGCCCAAACTTTGATACAAAAGGGTGAAGGGGAAGAAATTTATTCCACCATGGTTTTAGCTGGAGAAGTAGTGAAAGAGTTTCCTTTGAATATTGATACAACTTAGGTTAAATATGATCAATTTGAAATTCCAGACCAGGAAAAGAAGCATCTAGAAGAATCAGTAGTATAGAGTGAAATTGGCATAGTGACCCTTGAGGTAAATGTCCAAGAAAATACATAATCATTGGTACAAAAATAATAGGAGATATCCAAGTAGATAGTAATTGTTCCTGAGAAATTCCAGCAAGGATCACAGGAAACAAAAGCTGGAACAAGTTTGAAAAAGGGATGGATTAGCGAATTGATTTCAATTGAAGAAGAGACTCTTCCTGTGCAAGTGGTTGACCTTACTACTTTATCTTTTCCAAAGATAGTGAGATCCCCAAAAAGGGCCAGGACCATCACAAAGACTCATACTAATTCATCTGGAGCAAGGACCTTAGAGATAACAACTCCTTTCAAGGGTAAGATAAGAAAAGACATAACTGCTAACGATTACAACATTCAGATTATTCCCTTGGGAAAGCCTTCAAGGGAAAAAATAAATCAAGGAGTATCTGAAGTAATAAGTGATCTTTTACAAAAGGTTGATGAGAATGGAATGAAAAAAATAACTAAAGGAGAAAATTAAGGCCTTAAGTTCATGTTTGCAACAATTGACAGGGAAAACTAGTCATGAAAAAGAAAGTGCCTATGTGAATACCCTTGAAGGTATAAATAAAGTAAATAGTGCTTTTTAAGAAGGTGCAAGCAATGGAAACTTAGATTGGACAATTTACCGAGAAAGGAATAGAAGCTATTACAGAGGCAAGGTCAAAATATGAGGACCTCAAAAGTCGACTAATGGAAATTTATGGAATAATTGATGAGGACCTCAAAAGTCATCATGCATTTACAACCATAGAAATAATCATGCCACCGATCCATAAAAATAGAAACCTCATACTTGAGTCAATAATCCCTTTGAAATCAAAGTGACACTTGACATAAATGAAAAGAACTAATACACTATATCAAACAATCTCCCTCTTTGTCATTGATGGCAACCATGTTCAAAAACATTGATTGAAACCAAACATGCAAACACCTACAAGAATCTCTATGGACCTCTTTTCATGTTTCTGATCATACTCTCCCCATTTAACATCTAATAAAAAGGATAATATGAATATTTGACATTAAAATAAACAATTAGGAAACAAAAAAACACCAAAAATGGATACCAACTTACTTGTTTACTTGACTTCCAATGATGATGATCCATGGATGTGGTATGAATATACAAATTACTCCCCCACAACTCATACAATCCTCATTTTTAATTCAAAATTATTCTAGACATTATTCTGATCATGTACCTCTTACTCACATAATTTTTTAGCTTAATACCCATAGCACTTATATCCTAGATATTTTCAACTTTGAGAAAAACTCACTCTTTTCTTTTGTTGACTTAATATACATCATACAACTTTCATAACCTGTGAAACCTCAACATAGATCTCCCTGGAATAATATGAAAAAAAATTTACCTTCTTCATCCACCATCATACTAAAAATAATGGCTCAAACATGAAAAATACGACCCATACCTTTATTCATGTAGATATATTCTTGAACCTTCACCCTCTTGTGACTTCTCATAGTCTTACAAAAGCTTCAAATAGTAAAAAAATAGAACATAAATGGATACCCCTTAAGAAATACTCCTTAAACACTAGAATCATATATGATCATAGATATTAATATCATTTTTCTTCTTTATGGAATACAAATTTAATAATTATACCAAGTTAGTACATTATCATATTGGTATGTGATATCAAACATACATCCCGAAAACCTTCTAAAAGAATTTCAAAATTGACTTCATGTTCCTCATACATTTTCTTGAATATGACCATATATCAATACACTTTATCCTGTTGTATACTATCTTGAAGACACCATTTATCAAATTTGATGAATAAACCATATCATATCCCCTTGGGAAAGTCACCACTAAAGGATAAGATCATCAAATATACATATTGTACATTAATATCATGATCGGTCTTCAAGATTCTTTTACCTCCTTATCCTTGATATATTCCTTAAACAATATATCTTTATATATTTCTTGATGATCATGATAGATCATTTAGTCTCATATAACCTTGATTATGTATTCAAAACACATTCCCTAAGATCAAACATACTCGACTTACTCTTCTCGGTTGTGCTTTTCACTTCTAGGTCTCCTAGATACCCAAGCAGACTTTACTAACCTAAATTGTCTTAAAAGGAACCATACAAGTATAATAGTCATCTTCTCAAATGTCATGGTCCCATATCTTTTCACATCCCTGTCATCATTAGCTATAAGCCTTTGATGCTTCCATAAAACTAACCTACCCCATTTAATACATCAAGAACATATTTTATGAAGTATGACACATCACAATAGGAATACTTTCCCCATATTTCAATAATACCGACCTCACTCATTATTATAGACACCTTTACTCCGTATTCACTCTAAAAGAGCACAACCAGGTATTAATTTGAATCACTATCCTTTGAACTAGTAACCTACTTGTAATGCATCTCATATATCTTTATAGACCTTCAAATTTATATTTTGACTCCAAATCCTTCTTCAAATAATGCCAATGTGCTTGTACAAGAATTTCAATACTCAGAGAACTTTATGAACCTTAGTTTTACAAACATAGCACCTTAGACTATTCTTAAACTAACTTCAGACTTAGACATATACATTTATTTCTAAACGTAAACTCAAAACTTAAAGAACAGTCTTTCAATATTAAGATTCACTAATCAAATGATACTTCTCATATTACTTCCTCAAAAAACTTGTGATCTTTATGAATGTATTAGAAACAATCTCTTTTGAAGCACACTATTAGGATCAATGCTCAAACATGAAAATATCTTTCTCTTCAAGATATCTAAAGCTCTAACTATAAATATTTCAATACACCTATTGGTGCTCAATTTGATCTCGCCCTATTTTTCCTTGAAATTCTTCAATTTATAGGCTCTGTCATATTTTCTATCTCCCCGTGTTGATGCGTGAAAGATCTGTCCTTCATTTGGTTGTCATGATCAGTCCTTTCCTTTGGTTGAGGATCATTTTAAATCCAATTTTTTTTTCCATTCCTCGTCCATGTGAAATAATTTGTAACTTGGGCGTAAACTCGGGTTTTTTCCCTTCCTTCTATTTTTCCACAATCACATTTTGTTTTCCCTATCAAGCATTTGTCTCAATACTTGTGGAAAAGTGGTCCTTTCGATTGGATGCAGCTTGATGGGACACTTTAAAACTCTAAGGCCCACTTCAACTCAAGTTTTGTCCATGTGGAGGGCTTGCGCTCATCTAAAAATTTTCCTCTTGGTTTGACCTTTGGAGTTGTGCTAGGGAGACATGTGGAGGTTTTCACTACCTCACCCAGCTTAGACATTTTTATATGAGGCCAATGTAACTTTGTCAGACCATGGACACATGGAGGGCCAATGATCATTTGAGGATCCTCCTTTGGGTCCTACCTTAATAGTTGTGCCAAGGAGACACATGGTGAGCCCGTGTTTGTTTGGGGTCTCCACTTTTTGGAACCATCTCAAAGTTACACCAGGAAGACATGTGGAGGCTTCCACCGGCTCCTATTTATACTTAAACTTTTCAAGAAATTTTCTAAAGGACTAGGACACGTGGAGGGACCGCGCCTATTTGGGGACCTACCCCTAAATTTATTTTGAAGACGTGCTAGGAGGAAACTTGGAGGTTTCCTGTCACTCTTCCTTTGCTTGGACTTTTCAACGGCTAATGAAACTTTCTCGGACCCTAGACACATGGCACCTTCTGCTAGTCCTTCAAATTTTTCAGAAACTCTGCCAAACTAAGACATGTGGCGAGCTTGTGCTTTTTTGGGGTCTCCGCTTTTGAGGACCATATCAAAGGTGCGCCAAGGTGACACATGTAGGCTTCCACTGGATCCTTTTATAGTGAGAATTTCAAAGGCCAAAAAGGCATTTTTCTTGGGCCTAGGGCACGTGGAAGGCCCGTGCTTGTTTGGAAAATTTCCCTTGTACTTCTCCTTTGTAGT
This sequence comes from Taxus wallichiana var. yunnanensis, assembly GCA_018340775.1. Taxonomy (NCBI): domain Eukaryota; kingdom Viridiplantae; phylum Streptophyta; class Pinopsida; order Cupressales; family Taxaceae; genus Taxus; species Taxus wallichiana. The sequence continues at coordinate 184,388,283 of CM031243.1, read as the reverse complement.
TGCACTAAGGAAACACATGGATAACTCTAATCTAAAGATTGAGAAGGGATAGAATCAATGGTTGCTATGCATTACATCTATTTTTCTGCCATTTTTGCTACAAGACCCCGGAGATGCGAACATGCATTGTTTTTCATCATTTTTTGATGAAATTCCTTGTTTTTTTTTTTTCTGCAAAGTGTCATTAAATGGATTTAGAACTTAATTTGTGAGTCCAAAGATTATTAAGGTTGATATTTTCAATTTGAATTTCTCAAGCACTTGCAAAATGTGATTTACAAGAGAAGATGGATGTGGGATAGAGTTACAGAGGAAAGAGAGGGAAAAGGATGAAATGATAGAGGTCAGTAAGTGCAAAGGATGAAAAAGGTTTTGCCTCGAGGGTGAAAGGATTACTCACAAATATAACTATACGTAGATACTAGAAAATGATCAAAATTGGGATTTGTCACATGACGAATATGATTAGAAGGACTTGTTATCCAAAATAATCCCCATGCTTATTTTTGGCTAACTCATCCTTCTTCTCCTTTTCTAGCACTTAAATGAATTTTTGGCATACTTCAGATAGTTAAAAGATTTTGGAAATGATCCTATCAGATAGGATTTTTCCTCACCTTTCCAGAAAGGTAAAATTTTCCTCTTAACTCCTTATATTTCTCAAGTTATGGCTCGATGGAGTTTTTGAGGGAAATTTTCCCTGGATGGCCCGCAACCAATAGGAATGCGCCACGTGACAGGGTGGAATGACGGGTCAGAAGAGGTAAGTTGGAAGAATCACCAAAGAGTGGGTGGGGTGTAAAGGAAATTTTTTTCCCATGGGCCCATGGAGGAAAAGAAATGGCTTAAGGCTGCGCCGAATGAGGAGGTGCCACGTGACAGTGGAGGTCGGACCGGGGCAAGTTAAAAAATTTCCAAAAATGGTGCAAATGATTTTTTTTTCCCGTAACCCCGTGTTGAATGAGAGTGTGCCACGTGTCTATGAGGGCAGTGGGAGTCGGAGGGGTGGAGTAAATTTTAGCTTTTTGCCAAAGTAGTAGAGGGCGCAAAGGGAAAAATTTGCCTGCAGGCCCGTGGAAGAAAGAAAATTGATTAAGGCCCGTGCTAAATCAAAGTGTGCCATGTGTCAACAGAGGTCAGATGTGTTGAAGCATTTGGTGAAATTTTCCAAAGTGGTCAAAATGGCGCAAGGGAAAAATCTGACCTGAAAGCCAGCCAAGGAGGAAATGGAAATTTTGGTTAAATCCCCGCGGACTAATGGGAGGATGACACGTGTCCTGTTCTTGGTGGAGGTTAGGGGCATGGGGAGAATTTGGAAATTTTTCCAAAGTGGTCGGTAGCATCAAAGGGAAAATTTGGAGTGCATGCCCATAGCGAATAGGAGGGTGACACGTGTCCCGGAGTGGCGGGGTGCGGAGGAATTTTGGAATTTTTCCAAAATTCAAAAAGCGTAAATGGTCATTTGAACCTATGGCCAAATTAGGAAGTGCCATGTGGAAAAGAGTGGCAAGTGTGCGAGAGATATTTTGGGAAATTTTCCCAAATTCAAAAAAGGGAAAATTTTAAAGTCTTGGCTCGCTAATCTATTTTTCCCCTAATTTTCGCCTAAATCTTCAGAGGCCCATATCTTTTGATCCAGAGCTCGAATTTTGTGCTCTTGGTGTCATTGGAAATCAAAAAATTAGCTACATGGTGGAGGTTTCAATTTTGTATTTTGATGGATATTTATTAGAGAAAATGGAGAAACATCCCTGGCATGTGAAAAATGTAGAAATGGTTCCTAACCACCAAATTAAATGAAGTATGGGTGGTTTTTGGATATGCAGAGCGATGTAATTTGAAGTATGGGTTTTTCCATGGGAACCCATCATTTTTCAGCTAATTAGAGGGATTTTTTTGTGGTTGGAGTTACAAATTAAATTTTCCCACATTTTTTCACTTTTCTTCATTCTCGCTTCGTGATAAAAGCCGCTTTTGGCTCATTTGTAAAAGGTGGTTCATCTTTTATACTCTAGCCTCCCTTATTTTCTTCCCGGGTGTTGAAAATGGAGTTATAACCTCCTCTCATGCTCTGTAATGACATTTTTGCCTTTAACCATTAAAATGATGTTCGTGTAAACTTCTGAGCAACAAAAATGTGTTTTGTGGTGCATCTGTCCATCCTTGCTCATTTTTTCCTCGTTTTGTTCTTCCCTCTCTTCATTGAAGGTATTTGTGCATGTTTGAATGTTCATTGCAGGTTTGGAGCCATGTTCATGGATTTTTGGAACATTTTCTATGTGAAATCTATCCTTGGGCTCGTGATGCACTTGTCCATCCTTCCCATTTCTCACCTCTTCTTGTTCCATGATAGTTTTGATAGATGTTCAAGCATTTCCCTTCTCTCGGTGTATCATCGCTCTAGTGTAGGCTCCGTTTTCCTTCTTTTCTCTCTCTCTCTCTCTCTCTCTCTCTCTCTCTCTCTCTCTCTGTCTCCTTGGAATAGTTAGATTAGGATTAGATTAGCTTTCCTACACTAGAATAGCTTGTGGTAGGTAGTTTAGGAAGAGGAACCAACCTTCTCTAGAGATCTTTCCCCATTTGCAAAGGTCCCACACTTCTGGAGAGCTCAATGTTTTACATTCACACCAAATGAAATTACCTTAGAAAATCAGATCTGAAGGTCATTTTGGGGGTGTTGTGAATTTTCACTAACAAGACTATCAAAAATTTCTGCATAGCATCCTAGTCATTAGTCGAGGGTCTAAGTTTCATGATCAATTCATGATTTGTCCACCTCGTAGTTTCAGTGTGAATTTGTTAAACATCACTTTCTAAGGCAAACTGATAATAAGAAAAGGTTTCGAGTATTATTCTTTTTTGGGGGGGAAATTTGGGATGAGTGAGTGAGTGAAATGTATAAATGTAATGATAATACTCTTGCAAATGGTCGTGGGTTGAATTCTTAAGAGAAAAATTGAGAGATCCCATCTTCCTAAGAGACCAATCCAAGAAAACTCTTAATTTCATGTGTTTTAGATTTCAATCATGTCAAGTTGGTTGCGAGTGTATAGCCATTAACAAGCTCTAAGACTGTTCAAAGAAACTTTCCCCTGCTGATGAATCTAATCAATTTTGAATTAATCTGTGTCAATCTTGGACCAATTTGTGTTTGCTTTATTTCATAATGTCTGCAAGTAGTTTTTCTTATTCCTATTGCAATATTGTGTTAAATTCCCTCCGAATCACACATGATATCATCCTTGTGATAGTTTAGTGGCATTTATAATTTCATTTTAAGAAGATCCTTCATCCTACAATGAGATAAAAATTTTAAAATCATTTTATCGTCATTTGTTGATAAATATTGTCTCGTAAGCCTTTGAGTGTATCTTAGGCATGAGGAACCACGAATTTGTTATGATTAATTGATTCTTTGGCTCGAGGATGTGAACAAGAACCAAAATTTTCATCTTCATCAGTTATACCAATTGGAATCATAGTGATGGAGGTGCAAAAATCAACTAATAATTGACATATGTAAATCCCCAAGTGTTTCAATTAACATATAATTATGAGAAAGAGGGCCATCACATATTGAACTAGACTTCATGTCATACTTGTGCTTCAAAGATATCTAATTTGTTAAAAATACTTCAAAAGGACCTTTCTTTGATACCAATTATTAGAAGCACAAAGGGACCGAGAGGAGGGTGAATCGTTACTTAAAAAAATTATTTAATTTTCAATTAAAATAAACCATTCATCATACATATTTAATGTGATCCTATTAAGTGTGTAAAATCCATCCACAAGTAAATTAAACAAGAGAGAGAACACATGAACACAACATATAATGTGGGAAACCCTCAATGGGAAGAAAACCTATTAAAAATTTATTATATTACACAAACAAAATGAATTATGTTAATATTATGCATGAAATAATATATATTTAGTGAGGTACCAACCCCACAAGGAGGACCAACCACTAATTTAGTAGGGTACAAACCCTACAAGGAGAACTAAAACCTATTTAGTAAGGAAAAACCTTACAAGGAGGATACAACCATTTAAGATGAAAAAGTGACAACTTATCCACCTCAAGATGAATATCAATCTTAATTTTTGTACCAACAACTTATTATGATAACTAATTCATCTCCATGCACTCAACACTCTCTCAAACTTCTCTCTCTTCTTCCTTCTAAAGATTGCATCTTCATTTGTCGATTAGGTATAATGACATTTATATCATTCTTCTCTTTTTCCTTCTCATCTCCTCATAGCCCTTACTGAATAAGTTCTTGAACCCGCAAAAAACAATCTCACACTCTCCTCTAGCTCGCTCAATCCCATGCACACAAACTAGGTCTTCTTCTCAACTAGGTCATGTATGGATGACCTCCTTCAAATAGCCATAATAAAATCATCATTAAGGAAGAAAAATTCATCATTTTATATGCCTCATGTTCTCCAACTCTTCCCTCATAATTTTTTTCCTTCCTTCTAAAATTCGTTACCCTCTCATATCTCTAACACTCACAAATGAGCCTTATAACTACTTATATGCCTTTCTATTGGCCACATATCAAGTAGGATAGGTTTTATAGAGAATAAATCATTAAAAATGATAAAAAAAAGTAGGACATCACAAAAATACCACATAGATTGGTCATATCATCAAAAACTCAAATTACTCCATTATGTCTCTAATAGGCATAATTGCATAAAAATCCAACTCACAAAAACATGAAGGTTCAAGAGAAAAAAACTCCACCAAGGAATTCCATTCACTAATAAATGTTTTTAAGCCCTAAAACTCTCTAAAAATCATGAAACACCCAAAAAAACATATCAAGACATGAAACCATCTCATGAACATGTTTGTTCTCGTGCAACAAACCCTAGTCCTTAAAGATGAGGCTCAAAACCAATAAAATGATCTCAACCATGCAAGAATAATTCATCAATGGATATATATTTATGTCAAATAAATTAAAATGTTCTCATATAACCATAAATTAGATATTATATGCCTAAAATATTTTCTAAGAAAATTGCTCAAAACTACCTTTTCAACCCCAAAACCAATATTCGTAGATAGGGAAAAAAATTCATCTTAGTTCCTCGAACATGATTTGAAACTATCATGGACATGTATTATAACTCCAAGTATTCCATAAATGGTAATTTAGTCATTAGGTTCAACGGAAAACTTTTTAACAAACTTAAAAACTCTAGAAATGTGCCTTTTGGGTGGGGCCCATGTACTATCACAAGCTTTAAAATGTAATAATATAAATATGGAGGAGTCATATTCATAATTAAATCATCACATTAGTAAAATTAATCAATTATGGACCTAGACAATAATTTTTTATAAAGTGATTTTTAACGAGGGTTTTGAAACCATAACAGAGCAACTTTAGTGTTAATGATGGTTGATAAAAAATGTGACAAAATAAGACCTCATTATTTTGGATATTACTTATTATTTCCATTTAATAACATACCTAAAATTATAAACTTACAATTCAAATCACACATTCTCCAAAGTGAGCATCCAAATTTGACCTTCAAACTCAAATTTGCACTTTTGAGAAATTGATTTGGCTAAAAATGAGATTTCTTGCTTTTTCTTCATCCTCTTACCTTAAAATTTTCTAAATGGAACTAAAAAAACCTAATATATGATTTCCAACTCTCATCCCTTCTTAGCCATTCCTAAAACTCTAACCACCATGACTCACCCATGAAAACTCACATTGTCTTCATAGTCTTACTTCAAAAGGACTTTTTTCATGCACTATAACTCTTAAATATTTCCTTATATACGTTACACATATGATATAACATGTCATAATTTCTTCCACATGATTACACTAACCTATTCTACCTCATAATCTATTCTACCATGTCATTCACTATGCATTAGGTCTAGGATTAGCCCTATAATGAATTAAGTCAACACTTGACTCACATGAATTGACCTTGTTAATCTCAAGTATAGAATCATTAAAAAAATTGAATCATCATTATTATCATTTAATACACCATAAAAACCTTCAATATTTTTTTGAATCCCATACATGTCACCAACTCGCTTGACCATGCACCTATAACATGCATACTCACGTATTCATCATGCCTTTACATCTATGTAACTCATCATGACACTTTGCTCCATGACACTAGACACCTCATGATTACTCAAGAATCCATTTTAAATAAATGTGACACTTGACATCAATGAAAATAATTAATACACTTTGTCCAACAAAATGAACACTTCTACTTCCAAGCCTAAATCAAATAAGGAAAAGTGTAAGTGTTCCTATGCAAAAGAATACTTGCCATGAGGAGCATCAATGTATGCGACAAAAAATTGATCACTTAACTCATTTACTTGAGAAGAATGGAATTAAGGTTCCAAATTCTATTAAAAAAAAATACTTTGAGGGGTGAGTTTTTAAAGGGAAAGGATCCTAAATATACGAAGTAGAAAGGAAAGGTCCTTGTAGCTATAGAAGCTCCTTTGTCGATGTGGATTATTGATTCTAGTCCATTACACCACATGACATCTTCCCATGTTGATTTCTCCAACATAGATAATGGTGGAATGTCCCAACCACAATGGTTGATGACTCTATAATGTAATTTTCTGGTAGTTAATTCATAGAAATGGATGGTGGAACATTTAACCAAGTGTTGATTGTTCCTAATATCTATACCATTCTCCTATTAGTTTATCAAATCACTCACCTTCGTGAAGTAATGCGAGTGGAATTCGGTCATATCTTAGTGATTATATGTGAGATTCATTCTAGATCAACCATGGATGAGGGAAAGGTAGATCACCATTTACATTGTACACATCCCACTCTACTTCTGATTCAATTCACACTTCCTTGCTCACTCATGTAGAGGAGGTAAGAAAGATATGACATGAGAATTTTAGTTATCTTAACTATCGTTAACTTGAATATATTAGCTACAATGAAATGGTCAATGGGTTACCCCATGTCAAAGTTTATAATGGTATTTTTTAAGATTTTTACCTTAGGAAGCACCCCAAAGAAACTTTTGGAAAAGGAAAATCCAGTAGATATACTCGTCATTTGGATCTTTTTCGTAGTGAAATTTAAAATCCTTTCCCATCTCCTTTATTTACTAGACCTCTTTATATACCGACATTCATTGATGAATTTTCTCGTTATGCTTGGGTGTATTTTATTAAGCAAAATTATGAATATTTTGATCACTTTTGAGACTTTAAGGATCTTGCTTTGAGAAAGAAAATGAAATTTCTATCAAGGTTCTTCGAACGTAAAATAGAGGTGAGTATGTGAGAAATAGGTTCGACAATTTATGTACCTACTATCATATTACTTTGCATACAAGCATTACTTACATCCATTCACAAAATGGAGTTACGGAAATAAATAATTGAATGCTTAAAGAGATGGAAACTTATATGGCTCACTCAAAATACCTTCCTCCATAGTATTTTGTCAAGTAGTTAATTGTGCTTACTACATTCAAAATTTTGTTCCACACAAGGCAATAATAGGGATGACACCCTTTAAATCCTTTTTTGGATGAAATCCTGATGTAGAAAACTTTTCCGTCTTTAGATCTAGTGTTATGGCCCATATTGCCAAAAAAACACAAGGCCTTGGAACCATAGTCTAGAACTTGTATTTTTGTAGGGTATCCTGAATGCATGAAGGATATATATTTTTGAACCCTACTACTCATCAGCTCTATATCGAGATTGATGAGCCATGTTACTTATTATTTCAAAAGCCTCATCTATTGTATTTTGTTTATCCATGTATAACCCCTTGAACTTGTGTTTCCCATATACTGTTGAACATATTTATTATATCTTAAACTTATGACACTTATATTAATTAATATAATTAATACTAAGTTTACTTTATTTTGTGGATTATGGATACATTTATTCTTCCAAATACAATGTGATGATTGAATAGTTATTTGAATAAATGTTAGCATTGTTTGCCAAGAGATGTTATATATCCACTAACGTGCAGCCAAAGAAACTCATTCACAATGTAAAGGGACTCGTCAACAAAGAATCGACATGTAGCAACTAGGACTCATCCACGTAAAAGCACCTACACACAAGGGAAGTCACATGCATATGTGAGACCGTAATTTAAGAAAACTTGAGCAACGTGAACACTTCACCTGAGTTTCCACGTGTTGTTAAAATATCAGTCTTGAGAACACAAAGAAGATTCAATGCCATTACCTGATTATGATTCACAACTCAAATAAGGAGCTAGTTGATCTAATTTTATAACTGGTTGTTTAGACTTATTAGTAAGTTTAGTTATTTCATTAGATGAGGACACCTTCTTACAATTATATTGTATGTATAAGAATCTCTAGATTTCTTGGTTCTAATCTTGTACTTAATCAAATTGAATCAAGTAAGTAAGAAGGCAATCTCTTCACGTATCTTCCGAAGGAAGAATATATATAAAAATAAGGTTATAGAATACGATCGATTTATAGGTAAATATTTTGTTGTATGTTTCATTTGTAATATTCATGCTATTGAATAAAATATGATTTCTACTTAATTATTGTAGGAATAGGCCTTAAGAGGGATTAACACCCAAGGCAGGGCCCACTTATAGTTTGTTAACTCTCTCCTTTAGTTTTATGTTATAGTTTCTTTCATGATTAGATTAGATTTGCAGAAGCTTATCCTTTACTCATGATTTGTCTTTTACATGCTTTAATGATATCCATAGTATTCGTTTCCAATTATAAACTAGTCTCATTCTAGCATTGCATTTCCTAATTATAGTGACAAAAATTTCCATTATACCTCCCAAATCTATAATTGTACATACAACACAGAAATAATGAAATTTTACTTGGTTTGATAATTAAATGATTGTGGATTAATAAATAGCATACTAATTGTTACGAGTTAATTTTCTCCACTAGAGATAAGTGTGAAATTCAATGAGTCATCTTTGACTTCTACTTATCCACCCTTTGGATTACTTCTTCTCTATGACACTAACTCTAAATCTTTAGATGATGATCATGTCAAAAACTTCCTCCTCCTCTACCTTATCCTCTCACTCAGTAATCCTCCATCTTCTCATGTTTAGAGTCTTCTGATTATGATAATAGTGATGATGAGGACTTCATCCCATCTCACTTGAGTGGAGAATCAACATATTTTGAACCTAACTCACCTCCTTGTCCTTGCTGCACTACACATACCTTGTAGAGTCTTGGAGAGTGGATTAGGGATCATTTAGATGAGAGAAAGACTCATTCAGAGTTCATTGGACCACACTCCTTCTTTTCCTCCACTTCTAACCATCATTCCTTCCAAGAGGCTTCTAGGATTCTTTAGTGTGATTCTAAATGGTTGGGGATTATTCCGCACTCATGAAGAATAATCATTTTGTGTAAGTGGGTGCACCTAAAAATGTATGGTGTTGATGGAGAAGCCGAGAAGTATAAAGCATGACTTGTAGCTAATGTTTTATCCTAGGTAGTTTGGGTTAATTATTGATATACCTTTTCTCTGGTTGTGAAGATGAATTCCATTCAAATGACCCTCACCTCTAATGCCACAAACAGATGGGAAGTTCACCATATAGACATTAATATTTTCTTCCTTAATAGGGACCTAGAGGAAGAGATCTATATGGTATAACCCTTGGGTTATGTCCATTATCCCTCCCTTGTTTACAAGTTGAAGAAGCCTCTATGGAACTAAAAATCCCCTCTCACTTGGTATACCAAGATGGAATCCATTTTACTTACATAAAATTTTACTCGATGTCACTCGACCCTAATGTTTAATTTTACAACAAGATGACTCCATGCTTATCCTCTTTCTATATGTTGATGACTTATTGATCATGGGAAACTCTTCCTCGATCATTGATTTTGTGAAGATTACCTTGGCCAAAAATTTCTTCATATCTTACTTAGGTTTTCTTCATTAATTTCTTGAGATTAAGATTTCATAATCTCACTCATGAATTTTAATTTCACATCCTAAGTAATCCCTTGATTTTTAGCTTGGTTTCATATGTTTGATTATAAGACTTCTTCTACTCATTTCCTTTCCAAGGTTAATTTGATTTTTTATTCTTCTACTCATATGGTTGATGGTATCCTCTATCAACAGTTGGTGGGGAGCTTGATTTACCTAAATCACACTCATCCAAATATTTCATATGTTATTGGGATTGTGCATAAATTTAAGAAAATCCTCACGAGTTGTATTAGAAATAGATAAATTGGATCCTTCACTACATTTGTGGAACTCATACCAATCATATTCACTATTTAGGAGGGACAAAGATTTTCTTGGTTGGATATTTTTGGTGGTCAACCCTACACCCATGTCTTAGATCTGGAACAACCAAGTCATTTATGACAACAATGGAACCATCTCCAAGTTGTGGGACCTTGCGCGTTAGAGATGGATCTCAAGAGAAGGTCGGTTCGTCTATCTATTTCTACTGCTACTACTACTCCTAATGAAGAAAGGTAAAACTAAGATAACAATACTAAAGGAATAGGGATAGAAGGATAACAGAAAGGAAAAATAATCTAAAGAAGGTGATAACACCAAAAAGAGGGATGACCACTATATTTTCTAAGTGAAAATGAAGGGAAATGCATCAAGGGAGGATAGGCACATGTAACACAACTAAAATACATTTACCGAATCAGTTTCATGGAACACAACTAAAAATGGAGTTGCAAGGGATGTAGAGTGACACAACATGCATGCAATGTAAAAGAGAGGAAAGAAGAAAGAATACAAACACGCTTAGGAAAAATAACATGCACAAAATGATGCTTCCATTATTTCCATAAATGCACGTAATCACATATGGTGAAAGAGGCCAACATCCACATGCATGAGCCAGATATAGAGGTATGCGACTCAGAATACATAAATATGAAGTCCTTAGTCAAGTGTTTAAGGATCCAAAGTGTGAAACATTAACAATGAGCTCAACTCTTACATTTATAAATGAATCCATGGAAGAAAAAGAGGAGGGAAAACCTGATTTTGAAATACAACCACCAACAAGAAGCATTAAATGCCCGCAAATCCGATTGTAAATTTTTTAAATACATTTCCCTAAGTTTGTTTGGGGTGTTGGAGAAGGAAAGAGGGAAGATTAGATCAAATTGGGTGGTTGGAGTAATTATATCTACTCATTAATGCCTAGAAAGATGTTTTCCCATTTCTCACCTACCATATCTGCTAAGAATTTGAATTTAAATATCTATCACTATAGCTTACATCAATAGATACCGATTGAGACTAGGCGCACACCGATCGGAACTCAGAGAAAAATATATGGTTGTCAAATATTATTAGGGCCACCTATGTAGATAAGACACATGGCACATGTTGATTGACTGAAAATATGGTCAACTATGTAAAAGTGTTTTTCATTTCTACCACATGTCACTCACTAGTTTCTTGGAAAGGACTCGGCTCCTGTTGGTGCACTTTGACTAGTTACATGTGGCACACTCAAGCATTTCAGAGAATGACATGGCACGGAATGGTGCGAGAGGGGCAAAAGTATGTGCACAGAAAGAATGAGTCATGGTAAGAAGGAATGTGTGTGCAATTGCAATGCGTCTTTGAGGAAAAAGGGAAAATTGGTTCACGAATAATGCATGGTCAAGGAGCAACTATTACAAGGTAATGTGTGGGGCATGCGAGAGGGCCAAGGACTTAGCTGATTGAAGAAAGTGCAAGGCATGCACACATGATGAATAACTACTAGGAAGATGGTGAATGCGTAAAATATACGTGCAAGCTAAGAGTGGAACAAATAGGTAAAGTAAAATGGAAAGGGGAGAAGGGGAAGTGCACAAGGGCATGCGAGGAAATAGTGACCAAGTGAATGTGCCAAGGAGACAACTAAGGAGTGTACCATTTATAGTGAAGATCTCTAAGCTAAAATATGTATGTAGGTTGTCCAAATAGCTAGAAGAGATATTTGGATAAAGTTTTGGTGACTTTTGGAGCCATCTCGCACTGCTTAGATGAAGGAGATCAAGAGGCTTTGTAGCATCCATTGGGCATGGATGTTGATGTGTACTGATTAAAGTCTGATCTTCAACTTTGAATAATTTCTCCTGAGGTCACTTGAAGAATCATTTCTTGACTCTATTATGAATCCTCTAACATGATTAAAGAAGACCGACACCACTGAAAAACAAAAAGGAAGAGCGTGTGTAGGAATCATGCGAGAAGAAAGAACTATGTACAAAATAAAAAAGTGTGCATGACATACTTGGAGGAATCGAAATTATTCTAATATATAAAAATGATGCAACAAACTTAATGGAAGGGTTTGAGATAGATCCCATTTACTGGGATTTACATTGCGCCTCCATCAAGATGAGTTAACTCGAAATATTTAGCCTCCTTGCATGAACTGATGATGTATGGGCCACTCTAAAGTGCATCAAAATTTGAATGACACCCTTGTTTAGCTCTCAACATCCCATTTCAATACCAAGTCCCCAACTTTTAAATATTGAGGCATATTCTTTCTCACAAACCATTTCTTTGTTACGTTTTGATGCTACTCTCACTTAATCATGACAGAGTTCCTTGATTCTTCAAGATTAACTAGCTCTGCCATTCTGATTTCTCTCTAGTCTTCACCTTCAAACTATATCTCATTGGGAGAGTGCCAATGATTTCAACTCCGAGTGTAAAATTAAGGGTAGTCTCCTTTCCATAGACAAGATTGTAAGGCAAGGTTCTTATTGATTTTTTAACTGTGATTCTATCTACCTAGAGTGTGCGTGTGACCTTTGTATGCCACTGTCTTTTGCTAATGTTGATTGTGTACTTCATGATCCTAATCAAGTTCTTGTTTGTTGACTCTTCAAGACCATTTCCTTAAGGTTAATAGTTGGAATAAGTCTTCAGATAGATGCCCATATTTAGAGCCCAATCAATGATTTTAGTGCTAAGGAAGGCTTTTTCATTATCATAGATAATGGTTTGAGGAATTTCAAACCTTATGACTATACCTTTGAGAAATTCAAGGATGAATGACTCAATTTATTCTTTGAGCACGATGGCTTCTATCCATATAGTAAAGTAGTCCATAGATGTCAACACCTATCTATGTCCAGTTCTTGAAGGTGGATTGATCATGCCTATGAATTCGAGACCCCATTGCATAAAAGGCTGATCCATTTGGATTGGTTAAAGGGGAAGTGATGTCAATATCTTCTTTCCTACAAAGAAAGTGCATTCCTTGCATTTTTGACCCATTTGTGTGCATCTGCAAACAGAGTAGGCCAAAAGATACCTACCATTATGATCTTCATTGTTGTATTCTTGGTAGATAAGTTTCCACCAAATAATCTGTCGTGAAATTGTGCTAACACTTTTTTATTCTACACACCATTGATATACCTTAACAACATGCCATTAATATTATTATTGAAGAGAAGTCCATCAATCAAAACATAACATATGGATTGTAACCTTGTATGTCTTCTCTTTTCCTTGTTTAAGACAGGAGGGTATGCACCCTCCAAAAGGAATGTAATCATGTCCATCCAATCACACATGCCGGGATTTATAGTCTACTCAAGTTCTACATGTGGGAGAGCTTCATCAAGAAACATTGAATTCTTACATTCATCTTGCATGTCCTCATTGAGCTTCTTAAAGAGCATGTTACCTGTTACAAAATTTTTGGATTTCATAGTCACATCATACTCCATGATTTTGGTCACCCATTATGCTCTCTTTTCATTGATTTCTGCTCCCATGATGAATTCTCTAATAGAAGAGTGGTATACTAACACCTTGATATGATTTGTGGTGAGCATACTTTTGAACTTCTTAAGCAAGTGCATAATTGCGTAGACCTATTTATCTATATGAATATATCTTAATTCATAATCCTTTAGCGTCTGAGTGAATAAAGCCACTTTGATTATTCCATTCCTTGTTCATTTTCTTATGTTGGAATAGCAATACCACTCACATCAACGCCATAAGCATAAAGGATAAAATCCTTTTAGAAATTCATGTTGATGAGTTCTCACGTGAAAGCAATATCTTTCTTGATTTTTTTGAAGCTTTCCTTTCCTTCTATTTTCCATATGAAAGTTATGTCCTTGAGCATCATGGTGATGGGCTGAACTAGTCCTACAATGTTAGGAATAAGGCTTTTTGTGAGTTGGTAGGGAAACATCTAGGATGGATGAAACATGCTCAGGATCGATTGTGATTCCATCCTTCAAAACCACGTGACCCAAGAGCTTTCCCTACGCCACTAAAAAATTACACTTCTTGGGGTTAAGAGATACCCCATACCTTCTGCATCTCTCAAAGACTTTCTCTAGGTGTACCATATGAATTGTGCTCTACTTTAAGAATATTATAATGTCATCAAGGTAAACCAAGAGGAACTCATTGATGTAACATTTGAAGGAAATATCCATAGTGCACTAAAATGTTGTGTCTGCATTTGAAATATCGAAGGGCATCTTATGATATGTATATGTTTCCCACTTGGTTGTAAATGCTATTTTGAATTGATCCTCTTTTTTACAAGGATCTGGTTAAAGCCAAAGTATTTTTCCAGCATTGATAATCTTTACGTGTCGACCATGGTCCGTAGAATCTGATCCATAGAAGGTAAAGGATAATTATGCTTTAGAGATGGCTTGTTCAAATCTATGAAATCAACACAAAGTATGATTTCACCATTCTTCTTATATGCAAGAACTAGATTTATGACCCGGAAGAGTATTTAATGAAAAAATAATCTTCACCTCAATGATTTTGGATACCTCCTTTCTCAAGAGGGGCTCTATCTTTGGATTGATTCGCCGCTGCTTTTGTCTCACGTGATTGATACCAAGATCAAGGTCAATGAAGTGTTGAGCAACACTTGAATCAAAACCTTTGAGTTATTCATACTCTCATGAGAAGATATTACTTGTATTTTTGACAGAGAGAGATGATGACCTTATTTTCATTGTGCACGCAAGATTTACTAAGAAATAACTCATTTATATGTGTAATAGTGACTAGGAGCAGTCTTCTTATGCAGCGTGTATATAATTTTCTTCACCCTTGAACTCATCATCAGGCCTAAAAATTTTTCTACGATGACCAGCCCTTTAGGCAACTTATTTGACTTCAAATGAATCACTTGCCACCATAACTTTCATGTAAATCAACTTCCATGCTTGGTGAGAACTCAAATTTATTCTCGGATAAAATGGATGATCTCATGCATCATTGTTAAACACTTTCTAGCTGGTGTTGTTATTTGGGATGGATGGTTTAATCACCATCTTAATGTGTTGATTATTTTCTTTGAAAAATTCCTCAGTAGGAGAGAACTGTAAACCAAACATGGCCATATGGTAAGCTTCCTTATTCATTTTTTTTGGCACCAATTACGTATTTAGAGAATCAAATATCTCATGGAGGTCCCAAAATATTTGTTTATAAGCTTTGAGAAGATTATTCCTTGTCATGAGCTTGTTGGTGACTTGGTGGATAACCAAGTTTGTGTCCCCAAAGATCTGCAACACCGTAATCTTCTTATTTTTGACAATAAGTAGACCATGCACTAGTGCCTCATACTCTACCACATTGTTAGAACATGTAAATTACAAATTGTGGGCGAAGAAGAATTTATCATCCTTATGGGAAATGAGAATGAATCCTACTCCCACACTGTTTATGTTTCTGGATCCATCAAAATATAAATTCCATAGACTAGGGTTCTCTTACCTTTTATTTAGCATGAACGAAAGGACAACTTCTTCAAGAATGCAGTAAGTACCAAGCCCAATTTCATAATATTCTAGCTCTTTAGCATATGGGTCAAATTTATGGTTCCTCTCTACCCACTCATCAAGTACTAGATCAGGAATAGAAGGTGGAAGAGGCTACTCTTCAAAAACTGAAACTTTTTCTTCTTGGATTAAACAATTGTCTTGGAGAGGGATGGGACATATGAATCTACATGATAGGAAAATATTGGCTCAGCTTGTATGGTAAACCGAGTACCATACCTTGTCTTGAGTAACATATGGGTCCAATCAGAAGACAAGTAACCACCCACTTTAGTGGTAAAATATCTTGACAAACATAAGGAAAACAAAGGGGGAAGATCAATGATTGACACATCTTGAGTTATTGTTAGACTTGGACATGCATGGAGGGTTAACTCAAGATCCTTGATGATTCCTAGGGTAGTGACAGTTGAACCATCAAGTTGTAGGACTTATTTTTTTAGGGGCTATACTTAAGACCTAAGACATCAATAATTTTCTTATGCATGATAGATGTACTAGCACTTGATTCAATCATGTAGTTATGGAAATGATGTTTTGCTATGCTCAAAGACATATAAAAGGGAGGGGTATTAACAATTTTACTTACTTGCTTCTCCTCTTCTTGGCAGATGTTGATAGAAGCACATGACTTTTGCATAGCTGGATCAGTTTGTAGGAGTTGCACCATAACTTCATGCAAAAATTCATGATACAATGGAATAGTCATGACATCCCACATTGTAACATTTAGGTTTGTCTTCTTCATCTTGTCCACAATGCTAAATGGAAAACCCATTGAATTATGCATTTTAGGAACAAAAAAATCCTTTCTTGGTTTCTTGGGTATAGAGGTAGGAAAATTAAATGGCACAGATGCTTGACCTACCAAAGGAGGGATGCGTACCACTTTAGGAGGAACTTTGTGTGGAGCCTCACATGTAGGAAATTGATCACTTTTACCTCTAGATACCTTGGATTCCACTATTTATTTTTTAGGATCAAATTGGGTTGCTAGAATTATGACTTACATGTCGGCTCTAGTATTCTCCTTTTGTATATTGTGTTATATATAAGTCAGGTGCATGGTCTATTTGCATCATCTATAGTTTGGTTGATTGTATAGAAGTCCTAAGTGCTAAATAACATAAAATTTTCCTCTATAGGAGATTCTAGCCTTTCTTGGTTATCTGTTTTAGATGCACTTGTTGAAGGCTCACAATTGGAAGCATTCTAGATCATATAGGCTTGCACAAGCGCATCATTGGCACAATGATATTGAATATGAGGCATATTGTAAGGAAAATACCATTCGAGACTCCAACACCAGGTTGTTATGGATTAAGATAAGTGCTTAAATTAAGTTGTACACTTTGGAAGAGGTTGTGCAGGAGGAATAACTTGCAAAGGCAAGTGCGCATTAGCATACCATCTATCATTCTATTGGTTTTATCTATACCTTTTATTTCAATACTAATTTCACCAAGGTTGATTATTTTGGCTTTACTCATAATTATAAATTCCTTTGTAGGCTTGTGCCTGCTACTTCTCCAATGATAAGAACTTGTTGGACAAGTTTCTAATCAGGTCCTTTAACTTATCATCTTATTTTTGTTTTGCAGGAGAGTATGATGTAGATGCAATTAGTTGCACACTCTTCTCTGGAACTAGAGCAATAGAATGTTGAGGCACTGGAGACATCTCTAGGAAAAAGGGAAGAAGAGGCCTAGGTGTCAACTTACTAGCCTGAATGAGACTATTTTCTTCCTTTATTACAATGTTGTATGCAACAGGGAAGGTTCTACCTCCCATAGATTGAATCATGACTGAAATGTCAATAGTCAAAGCCCTTAGATAGTATAAGAAATCATGTTGGGATGTAGTCCTTACCACTTGAGGAAATATATCCCAAGTCTTCTAGAATTTTATGTTGAAATCAATCAACTTCTTGTTGGGTGTGTGCTTTGTTGTTGTCAGCTTTTCCACCAATGATAGATGATCTAATTTATCTTCAAAGTAATTGCATAGAGCCATTCCAAGCTCATCCCAAGTAGTAATAGATGCAAGTCTTAGGCCACGGTACCATTGGAGTGCTTTACCCTTGAAAGAGGATGCAAGAAACTTGACAACAACATCATCATGTTTGATAAGATAGACATAACATACATTGGCCACATCTTGAATGTATTCAACATGGGTGACTTTATTTTCTCCTATGAAGTATGTAATACTCTTTAGCGCAGCCACTAGTATATCATGTTGGGCATTGAGATTAAGCGAGATTTCATCGGTGAAACTAGAAAACTTCTTAGAGGAGGAGGAGGTTGAAGCATCATAGAAGGGAACACTTATCTATTTTTATGAGGAGTAGAGTGTGAACGGAGCGGTAGATATGGGGATGTGCACGCAATTTTTTTTTTTTTACTTGTACTTTTTAGCAAAATATGGAGGTAATCAAAGGATCCCTCATATGTAGCACCATGTCCGATATGTACTCTTCTCATAAAAGGTTCCCAGGATTGGAAAACATGAGCTCTAGAAATGTTGGGATTCACCAGATGTGTTGAAATAAGCCTCCAAAGGAAAGAAATACTAATTTCACATACTAGAAGTTAGCAATATGAAATTTAAACTTTCACTTTGTTCATCCCACCAGGTTCACCAAAAGTTTTGGTGGTCAAACCTACACCCGTGTCTCAGATCTAAAAGAACCAAGTCATTTGAGACAAAAATGGAATCATCTCCAAGTTGTGGGACCTTGGCGCTAGAGATGAATATTCAGAGAAGGCCGGTTCCTCTATCTATTTCTACTTATACTACTACTCCTAATGCTGAAAGGTAAACTAAGCTAACAATGCCAAAGGACAAGGGATAAAAGGGTAACTGAAAGTAAAACTAATCTAAGGAAGGTGACACCACCCAAAAAAAGGGATGAACACTATCTTTTACGAGTGAAAATGAAGTGAACAAAGATGTCAAGGAGGATAGCCACATGTAGCACAACTAAAATACATTTACTAGATTAGTTTCATGGAACACAACTAAAAATGGAGCTGCAAGGGACATAGAGTGACACAACATGCACACAATGTAAAAGAAAGGAAAGAAGAAAGAATACAAACATGCTTAGAAAAGAGAATAGTCACAAAACGATGCTTCCATTATTTCCAAAAATGCACAAAACTATTACAATGGTGAAAGAGACCAATATCCACATGCATGAGCTAGATATAGAGGTCTGTGACTCAGAATACAAAAATATGAAGTCCTTAGCCAAGTGTGTAACGATCCAAAGTTTCCAACATCAACAATGAGCCCGTCTCTTACATTTATAGATGAATACCGTAGAGCCCACTTCCCTTTGA
The DNA here is from genome assembly GCA_018340775.1 of Taxus wallichiana var. yunnanensis. Classification (NCBI taxonomy): domain Eukaryota; kingdom Viridiplantae; phylum Streptophyta; class Pinopsida; order Cupressales; family Taxaceae; genus Taxus; species Taxus wallichiana. Next base: position 184,369,069 of record CM031243.1, on the reverse strand, counting down.
CACCTACTGATACTTATTCTGATACAGTTGATCACATTATGGACATTATTATGTTTTGATTTAGTATGTTGTTAGACATTTGATCATGGATTATTGTTGATCTTGATTTGGTTATGATGCATGATGATTATTAGAGACACTCATATGTGGATGATGATATACTATTTGACATGGATGTTTTATGGATGTTGTTCGGACATGTGATTTTGGATATTTTATGATGATGATATAGTTGTTGGGATGAATTGTATGTGATAATGTTAAACTACCTTGATGTTTTTGTGATTCACTTATTTAGATGATTTTGTGATTATATTTATATTCATTTTAGATGTTCTGATATGGCCACGAGGTTGAAGGAGGTATTTGTATTTTACAGGTTAAAAATATCACAACAAAACATCGGGGATCGGAGACCAACCACAATAGAATTCTAGGTGAATTTGACAAGGTCACCATGGCAACTTGTTTTATTGTGTTGTGTGTTGTTTCGTTAGGGATTCCCATGGGGGGATTTCCTTTATATGTGACCATGGGTTTGTGTATTTTTATTAATGTGTTTCTTTTATTATTTTTATATGTATTTTATTAGTAATGTGTTCCTTTCTTTTAATTAATTAAATTGTGATAGATTAATGTGAGGAAACATATGGTTAAAATTTAAATAAATCAAATTGGGATATGGGAAAGTAATAATGGAAGTTGTTGGCTGATTGTATTAAATATGTAAGGTGTGTGTAAGAGTATGTGTAAGTCAATTTTGGAGTATGAAATACTCCACCTCCATGGAAATTCGAATTTTTCCTTGGGGATTTTTTTGGAGGCTTGTGGGACAAGTAAAACTTGTCCCATGCCTCTAAATTTAATTTACAAACCATACTTATGGTTGGAGAAGTGATTTGTGACTTTTATAATGAATTTTATTAATCATGTTGCTTGTTTTGGGTTGCACTCTCTTACATTTTATTTATTTTGATGTCCCTTGAGGTGTGGGATTTTGGAGTGTGCAAGTAACTTGTCATATTTTCACCCACCTCTTTATTGTGCTTGGGAGAATGAATTTTGTCTTTTGTGTTTGAATTGGAGGATGTGTGATGAGGTATCCTATATGGATCCATATCATCCTCTTCTCTTCCCTCTTCTATATAATTCAAACTCTTTCCTTATTTTGGGTTGTTGAATCATTTTGCAACTTCTTTGGGGAACATTTTCTTGTGTTGGAGATCTTGTTTTTGGAGGATGTTTGGAGAGATATTTGTATGCTTGGGAGATTTCTGTTTTGGACTGTGTTCATGGATTTGAGAGCTTGTTGTTGGAAACAAAAGCTACCATGGAAAGGTAGTCATTTATTCCTTCTTTATTGCTATTATTTTCTTGTTGTGTTGTGTGTATGGAGAATGTTTTATTGTATTTGTTATCTAGTTGGGTAGACCGCCATAGGGATGGTGTAGGAGAAGGCTATGGGGAATCCATGTGGGGGCATAATGGAACTCCATTGGTATTAGAATATTGTGGAGGGTGTTTTGGTATGGGATCCCCATGGAAAAGAAATATCTTGTATTTCTTACTTTGGGGTGGGCATAAGGAAATTTGTGGGGGCATAACGAGGAATTTATGGGGGCATAAGGATGTGTGTGGGATGAATTTTTTTGGTGGGTTTTTCCGTGGATTCCCAATCCCATTTGGGAGGAATAAGTATCTTCCCCGTTGACCTTGCTCTTTTGGCTTGCATAATCAAGCCTAAGTTTTGATTTAAATGTTTTGAATTGCAGTTGTAAACTATTTTTTTGTGTTGAACTATGTTTTATATTGAATTGTGCATGTTTGAAAGAATTTTGTGTTGTGGAAGCTAGTTGTTGCCATGGGTTGAATCACACCTTTTATTGTATCTTGGTTGGGGCTCGGGGGCCAATGATGAAGGAAGGCTTCTCTTTTCATTGGATGTCTTGGTTGGGTGGAGAGCATTTCCTTTCCCCTCTTTTGTTGTGATCAACTTGGAGAAAGAGAAAATGTGCATGTTGCTGTCCTGGAGAAAAGGAAAAATGTAGTTTGACAGTCCCTTGTGAAAACATATTCATTTGTAATCCCTTCCCACTTGTTGTGGATGAAATTGTAATATGTATTTTGTGAAGAAAGATGTATGTAATTTGATCATGAAGTTATATATTTGAACTATGAAAGACATTTATATCCTGTTCTGTTTATTAGAAAGAAACAAAGTCTGTTATTGCATTCAACATGGAAAGATGTAAAGATTTATAATTGAATTCAATAAAGAGTTGAAAGACCTTTTTCATATGCATTGTTGGATTGAATTCAATGTTTCATTGTATGACAAAAGAGATAGTTAGATCTCTATTTGGAAAGAGAAAATGTACGTGAAACAATGTTGTATTTTTGTATTTTGGGAATGTGTATAAATGAAATTTAGCATTTGCTTTGGATTTAGAATGGTTTTTTTAAAAACAAATGAATGTATTGATTAGTTTAGAAATGAAATTCCATACTTGCATATTGAAAAGTTAGATGGATCTCTTTATATTTGATCTCTTGTAAATATTTTAAAACTAGAAAATTTAATCAAAATGTATAGTTCAGACCTGCACTTAATAATCAACTTGGAATTGATATAATTTAGCATGCTAAGACATCAAGGAACTCAATTGACAAAGAACACTTAAGAAAACAATTTTAAACATTGTTAAAATGAGCCAAATTTTGGATTCGAATGGTTTGTTTAAAAACAACTAGAATGTATTGGATTAGTTTAGAAATGAAATGCCATACTTGCATATTGAAAAGTTAGATGGATCTCTTTAGATTTGATCTCTTGTAAATATTTTAAAACTAGAAAATTTAATCAAAATGTACAGTTCAGACCTGCACTTAATAATCAACTTGGAATTGATATAATTTAGCATGTTAAGACATCAAGGAACTCAATTGATAAAGAACACTTAAGAAAACAATTTTAAACATTGTTAAAATGAGCCAAATCTCTTCCATAGCTATTTTCTGTCATTTGATGGAAAAATGTATATTGAAACTCAAACAAGTAAATTTACCTTCCCTAAACACTTTAAACCCTCCCTAGAGGAATCCTCCATGTTTTTTTTGCAAGTTGAGTGAAGGAGGAGATCCAATGTAATTGAATTTGAATGTTGGAAATTACTAGTTGGCTTTTTAAAATCCTGTAGATCCTTTTTACAAAATTGACCCTTTAAAATTTATGTTTCTGTGCAAAGAGGGCATCAATAGATTTCCATAAAGTCCTTGTTTTCCCAAAATTAAGCTTTCTAGCAAAATTTATGGCACTTTGAAGTTTTCCTTCCTTGGTGGGAAAATTTGGGAAAATTTTCCTTGGTGGGCCACGGCCTGAAAAATTCCCGTTAAAATCCTTAGGAAAATTTTTTAAAATTTTGGTTCAGAAAATTTTTGAATTTTCCTCCATTAGCCCGTAGCCAATCAAAGGCTTCCATCTGTCCTCATGGGGTAGCGATGGAGGCACGTCATATTTTTGCCCTTAGAACTTTTAGAAATTTTGGAAAACTTTTCCATTCCTCCCCTGCCACCGCGGCCTATCACAGCTACCATGTGGCGATTTGGGTGCTAAGCGGGAGGGGGAGGCGGAACCCTCACTAACCCTTTCTCCTTTAAAAATTTTGATTTGGAAAATTCTTTGTGTTCCCTCCCGTGGCTCCGTACTCCTACCCTTGCCATGGGAAATTCCATCTCATGGGGCATGTGGACCCACGCATCCAACCTTCCCCTTATCTCCCCTTTGGAAAAATTCACCAAATCTCCCCGCCACTCCACCTATCTCCCTCTCCCTTCTCCCCATGAAAAATTGTGGAGTGCCACATGTCCCTAGTGGACCCATGGGTGCGTGGACGCCAAATTGGTTTTTCTTCCCCTTTGGTGAAATTTCCACAAGACTCTTGCCACTCCGCCCTTCCCTTATTTTCCTTACGATGACTTTGAGGCTGCCACATGTCCCCTGGGGACCTGCAGAAGACGTGGGTACAAATGGGAATTTTCTCCCATGTAAGGAAAATGTTCAAACGCTGCCCTGTGACCCACTAACCTGAAATTTTCTCTTCACCCCTACTTAACACATGTCCCCTTGGGGAAAATTTGAACTATAAAGTTTGCTTACCCATATATTGAGTTTCAAGGAGTTAGGAGGACTTCTTTTATCACCGAAAGGTGAGAAAATTTCCTACACAATGGGAATGATTTAGGAAATTTTTAATGCATTAATTGTGAGAAAAATCAAGTTGAAACTCTAATCTCGTTAGAGAATGGGTATGGTGATATTTTACCCCCGAACCTAATCAAACTTATAACCCTAAAATGTGAGCCTTGTGACTTTGATAATTGTTAATAAATGAAAAGTGTGTCCTAGTAATATTAGATTTGTTCTAGAACCCGATTGTGTCAATGGTTGTCTTACTGAACTTGGTTGTGGACACTTCTAATAAAAAAATTTATTCCATAATTTTCTAACTAACCTTAGGTTGTTTCTTGGGTCTCAAGTGGGTTATTTTAACTAGGAATCACAAATACATGAAAGAAGAAGAGAAGAAGAAGGAAGGGAAACCTGATTTTGAAATACAACCACCAAAAAGAAGCATTCAATGCTTACAAATTTGTCAAATACATTTCCCCAAGTTTTTTTGGCATGTTGGAGAAGGAAAGAAGTCAGATCAGATCAAATCAGGTGGTTAGACTAATCATATCTATTCACTAATTCCAAGAAATAAGTTTTTCCATTTTTGACGTACCAAATCTACCAAAAATTTGAATTTTAATATCTAGCACTGTAGCCTACATTAGCAGCTATCAATTGAGACTAGGTGCATGCCAATCAGAGATATGTAGCAAAAGATATGGTTCTAAGAATATTTTTAGGGCCGCCTATGTATGCAAGACACATGGCATGTGATGATTTACTGAAAAGATGGTCAATTGTGTAAAAGTGTGTTGTCGTTTCTACCAGGTGTCACTCACTGATTGGATGAAAGTACTTGGAACCTATTGGCGTGCTTTGACTGGTTACATGTGGAACACTCAAGAGTTTTAGAGAATGAAATGTCATGGAATGGTGTAGAGGGTGCAAAGGTATGCACGTGGAAGAATGAGGCACGGGAAGAAGGCAAAAGGAAGGCGTGTGTAATCGCAATGCCCATGGAGGAAAAGGGGAAACTCAAGTTGCGGAGAACATATGGTCAAGGTGCAACTATTAGAAGGTAATGTATAGGGCGTGTGAGAGGGCCAAGGACTTAGCTAATTGAAGCAAGTGTAAGGTGACACATAGGATGGATAGCTACTAGGAAGAAGGTGAATGCACAATAAATGCACGCAAACTAAGAGTGGAATAAAGAGAAAAAGAAAATGGAAAGGGGAGAAGGGAAAGCGTGTAAGAAAATGTGAGGAAAAAGTGAAAAGTCAATGTGCCAAGGAGACAACTAAGGTACACACCACCAATTGTAATGAATATCTCTGAGTCAAAATATGTATTTAAGTTGACCAAATAACTATAAGAGTTATTTAGATAATAGATGTAAAGACTCTGATTGGGTCGGTGATCTAGATCATCATAAATATAACTCAAGCTACAATTTCTCTCTTGGTTTAGGTACTTTAATTTGGTCTCGATACAAGGCCAAATACAATTACCATATCATATAAATATGCATATTATATAGGAGAATCTAACACTACCACAAAATTTGTTTGGTTGTAGGGAATCTTGATAGATTTTGGTATTCACTTTCGCAACCTACTATCATCTATTCTGACATGAGTACCATATCAATTTTTTGAAATATTTTTCAACATCAATAGACAAAGAACATTGAGATCCACATGTATTTCATTCAAGAAATTATATATGAAGACATCATCAACTTTTAGTATTGTCAGACTTATGATTAGGTTGTAGAAATTTTCACCAAGCCCTTTACTGAGATGAAGTTTCTTAAGTTGTGTTATCTTATTAGGGTGATGTCTTCTATATCCACACATATTCTGAAATATTTCTATTCCTATTCTTATCTTCTTATTTTCTATAAACATGTTTCTTTTACATGGGTACTTTATCAGGACTTTAGTTTCCCGGACCCATTGACACATGTTTCTTAGTTTTCTACGGGAGTTCTCTTTCTGTTTCTAACTTACCATGACCTCTACCTCAACTTTGATGAAGGGTGTGTTGGTTTATGTAAATTACTTCATCATAACTCTACATATTTTCCATCCCACATAGTGTTTCATATCGCTTCGATGAGTTCATAGATCATAGGAATTATTTAACACATGGAAAAATTTGTCACATATTATATCATTTTCATATGTGTCAGTGGTGTCATAGGAGTTATATTCCATTTTGGAATCGTAACTCCTCTTTCCCTCATTCAGGGAAATAATTTTCTAGGCATGAGAGTTATATAACATTCCCATGTGTACCCTTATTTTGGTTTATGAGAAGAAGTAGAGCTTTTTATTCTATGCATGATTTTCCTTGGTGTTTGATTACTCTTGTTGATTACTTGGATTGTTCATGTCACCATTGGAGTTCAAACTCTTTAATGTACATGGGGTTCCATATTGATCCTTAAAGAAAAATCTCATGAATTGTGACTTGAAGCCGAGAATATTCCAAACCATACAACTCATTTAATAGTGTCCATATGTTCCTGACACTTTTATCACTAAACAACCTCTTTAAAACAATAAATATATCTTGTTCTAGGGATAATTAAATGGAAAATACTAATTTATTTTTTAACCAGTATAATGTGCATTAAACATTCAAAAAATATTGTAAATTTAGAGGTAAAAGGTAAAGGAAACACAAGATTTATCCTAGAGAAACCCAATGTTGGAAAAATTACGGATAGTAAGTAAATTACATCCCTTTCACTATGTAATTATCCAAAATACAAATTTACTGCCAAAATTGGATTTCAAGAAGGATTCAATATCCTTTTGATTGTAGTTTCTTGCTTATAATCATAAAAATGAAGAACTCATTTTTAAATGAACATAACAAAAAATTAAGTCCAACTTATCCTTTTTTATCACACTTGAATTCACTCAAATTACCTTGTTGGAATGAAGAATTGAACTTTTATTTATAGATTTTATTCAATTGTATGGAGGAAGATTAAATAAACTAATATGGGAAGGTGGCACAAACTGACCTGGAAGTCAAATCATTTGTAATTGCTTGTGTTCCCATTTAGGAATCTGGAAGAGGTGTTAGGAATCTAGAGGAAACACCAGACATATAGAGGAGGTGTCTAGAGGAGGCATCTAGAAATTCACTTGGGAATTTGTAAAACAAAAATGGTATTTTTAGTTCATTTGAAGGTGTCCCCAATCATAAAAATATGACTTGACCATTTTCCCATATTAATAATATGCCATGAATATGCACTGCAAGTATCAATAAGGATAATAGATATAATTTGGTCTTTCAAATCCATTTTTGGATCATACCTCCCCAATTTAATGATCTTAAGTTCATAAAATCTTCATGGATTACTATGGTGAGGAAATTTCTTCCACGCATCTTATCTAGAATACCACATAGATTTGGTCAAGAATAATCCATTTAACCAATCACCCACCTATCTTGTGTTAGTCGTTAGTAACCATGATATAAGTAGTCTTAGAAATAAATTCCTCATGTTTTCTATTCCTTAGAAGAAGTAAATAAAATCTCCCACTAGAATTAATAAGTGTTCAAGCTTTAGTAGAACTTACCGTGAGAGATATTTGAGTCTTGTACAAAGGTTGAAATGACGTAGCTATTACCATCATTTACCAAATAGTATTTCTTGGATATTATCATGAAGATAAAATCCCTAATATAAATATATGGGATACCAAGCACTACACCACACACATAAAGGGGAACAACATCTAGACTAACTTCATCAAAGAATTTTTTATTATCACCAAATGTAATATTACATTTCTTGGTAAAATTGATGTCTATGCATATCTTCACCCAACCCAATGAGTAAATACTTGGATGATTGAAAATTTCCAACATCACCATGTCTAATAAATATTTACTAACTAAATTATATTTCAAACAAGTATCAAGAAGAGAATCAACTTTTTTTTAATTTAATTTTGATATAAAATATCTTAGTAAGTTCATTCTCTTGATCATTATTACAATTAAAAAAACATACCTCTATGTGGATAGAAGTACAAAAAAATTCTCATCCACCTCTTCAATACATAAAAATTCATCTCGCTTATAGAAAACCATAGCCTTCTTTTTTTTCTTATTCTTGAGGGGTGTAATTCTAGGTGGATCTTCTAACATTTTCCCTCAAAATAGTTGTCAATATCACAATGACCCAAATGAGATTTAGTATGAACTTAAAGGAATTATCATTCTTCTTACCTTTCCATTTTTCATTTTCATATTTTTGGTGTCACTTTGTTTGTTTGAAGAAAATTGAGAGGTAGATGAACTCTTTTTCTTGTCCATCTCTAAGTAGTGAGCTTGAGAAAATCCTCATATACATCCACCGACTTGCCAAGATGACATAATCCTACAAAGAGGATGGATTCCACAGATTTATTTAATCAAAATTTACCATTCTCTTTCATCTTTTCCCATTTGGAAAGCTTTCTTTCAGAACTCACTGGTGTACCTTTGCACTTTTTCCTTGATTATACATGAGATATTTCTAATACATGGACCTTTGTTCCTCATAAAAATAAGATAGAGCTACTTTTTTATTAGGTTTTTAAATTCATCCCACTTTGTCATGAGATGAAGCTTCTTAACAAATAAAGAATGAACATAGATTTCAAACCAATTTAAAGCATGATTGGTTTTATTTAACCTTGAAAATGATATTTGTTGACACTCATTGATTTGATGCAAACTTAAATATTCCTCATGTTGAGTTAGCCAATGGTATAGCTTCTCAACATTCACATCTCTATTGCAAGGTTGAATATATATCTTAACCTCTACTTCGAATTGAGGAGTAGTGTTGTCACAAGGTTTCTCTTCCTCATACTCATAAGGTTCTTCTTCATGGCCTCCTAGTGTATCTTTTAGAACACCAAGATTTTCTATGAGAAATACCATGATCAAATCTAAATCCACCATAGACAAGGAAATATTGCCCACATCTTTAGACATAATTTCCACATTCACCTCCAACTTATCTTCGCCACTTATATCTTCTCTACAATCCATGTCTCATATTCCTTGCTTCGACTTCCCGGTGGAAATATCTACTTCAAAAGTAATGAGGATATCTTCACCGCTTTCACTTCCCTTTCGTGTAAGGGGAATCTATGGAAATTTCAAAAAATTAAAACCACGACTTTTTTTTTATCTTAACTACTCGATACCAATATGATTCACAAAATTCCTCTTTAAAATAATAAAAAAATCTTGTTCTATGGATAATGGAATGAAAAATATTAAGTTCCTTTTTAACCAATATAATGTGCATTAAACATTAAAAAAATACAACAAATTGAGAGGTTAAAGGAATAAGAGACATAAGATTTATCCCGAAAAACCCAATATTGGAAAAAAACAATTTGGGTAAGCAAATTACTTCCCTTTCACTATGTAATTCTCCAAAATACAAAGTTACTACCAAAATTGTACTTCAAGAAGGATTCAATCTATTTCGATTGTATTTTCATCCTTACAATTCTCAACAATTAAGAAATAATTTTTAAATGGAAAAAACAAGACAAGAACTCTCACTTTTCATTTTTTCTCACACTTTAATTCACTCAAAATCCCCTACTAGAATGAAGAATTAGACTTGTATAATATTTTTTTCCCACGTATAGAGGGGAAGAAGAAATGAACTGATATGGGAAGGTGAAATGAGCTGACCTAGGAATCCCAAGAATTTACAACTGGTCGTATTCATATTAAAGCATCTAGAAGAGGTGCTAGGTGTCTAGAGGATGCGTCAAACATCTAAAGGATGTTTTAGGAGGAGACGTATAGGAATTTATGGAAAAAGTATGGTATTCTTAGGTCATTTAAAGGTGACTAGATAAAAAACAACATAACTTGATGCAAGAGGGTCATGTAAATAACGCAAGTTTTGGTTTTCTTTAGGTTTTAAATGTGTGTTAAGTCCATTTAAGTTGATCATAATTATTTTTAGACCTTTTTTACTCCTTGAGTTAGCATAAGATATTTTACCTCCATTTGTGTAATTTTAAACATTTAAATTTAGCATTAGGTTGTTATAGTGTTAGATGTTAGTATAATATTAATGTATGATGTAATGAGGGTTACAAGTCACATTGGGTTGAATCTCTTAACTAACATATCCATTAACTCATCTTGGATTAGCTTAATCATGATTAGAGTTAATTGCAAAGCCCTAAATACCTAAATTCTCCTTATAATTTTTATGGAAACTCATCATGTATTAAATTTATAGTGGAGAGAGAGGTAAATGAGGTTAGTTTGGAAGGTGAATGACTGTAATAGATCATGTGGAACATGAAGTGTGAAATTATCATTAAATGATCAAATAGAGCTTCTTGAGTAGAAAATTGTGCATAAAAGTTTATGTTGATATTTTTCTTAAATGTATGTTGTTGGATTCTTTCTTATTTGGAAATGTTATTTGAGTGATGTCTCAGGTATGGAGAATATATGTAGGGTATAAGGAATAAGAAAATACTTTAAAATGGTAAAAATGTCTTGAATAGTCCTTGTAAATTGATAACTAAGTGTTAAGGTATGGTTATGAGTTTCTTGTGTATGTGGTAATAAAGTGAGAAAGGTGGTAGGAAATTATTATTTCATGTATTAAAAGAAGCTATATGGTGATGTTATTAGGATATGGATATTAATGACAAAATTTGTACTTAATTATTGATCGTGAATTTAAAAATATAGGTATGTGCCTTTGGAGGGTTTAAGAAATTATGATCTCGACTATGCATGAAGGTTTAATGGGAAGTATAAGGAGTTGCAGGAGGTTTGTAAATGGTATTTTATCCCTTAAGATACTTAAAATTCTATAAATGGTGTTAACATCATTAAAGTTATTTGCATAGTTTGTAATACCCGCTTTGGATGTTTAGGGTCAAAGCCTACTAAAAATAAATGATATTGCCTCAACGTGTATTAACATGTTGTTAAATAGAATAAGGTGGATATTAGGTTTTTGAAGATGTGTTTTAAGATTCCAAGAAGTGTTAAAATAGGAGAGTGGAAAATGTTACACTAAAAACATCAATTCATTCCTAGTAGAGACATGCACAATTTAAAAAAGTTTATTAAAGAAAAATCTCTTGAATGAACCTCATTTAATGATATTTGAGTGGAAAGGAAGGAGATAAGAATAAGGAAGAATAAAATATACAAAGAAGGTATATTAAATTTTTATCAACTCAGAATGTGGAACTTGGGAAAGTAAAGTATCCAAACACAATCATCTACGCTTAACACTTTGTTAATTCTTAGTTTGTAAGTTTAAAATTAATGACTAGGCGAAACATTTATATCCTAACCTTATGAAATTTGTAAAGTATAGGAATGGTAACCAAGGAGTAAATTAGTGTTTTGATGGAAAAAACCTTAGCTTATTCCTACGAACAGTATGGTTGAAGAGAAAAAATTAATGTGTATAGGTAGTCTTATTATGAGCGTGTAACATTCATATTTCTTGAAGGAAAGGAGAAATTCTAAGGGTAATTGTATCATAAGTATTTGACAAAGTGTAGGTGTTGGTAAATTTCTATAAAACCTTGGAAGTGTGGTAATACATCACGAGTTTCATTAATCAAGTAATGCATACACCGTCCTAACACGCTTAAGGAACTTCATGTAATATCTTTAAAAGCTTTAAAAGATAGAGTATCTAATAAGAACAATGTGTAGAAGTAGAAAAGGGAGATAAGGAGTGTAGTAGCAAGATAAGTCATGAACAAATAATATATGGTGAGTTTGAGTTGGTTAATAATCCAAAAATAAAGTACAAGGATAATGGAGTGTTGAACAAACTAAGGAGTTAGTAAGAAACCAAATCATGGAACTATGATAAGATTTAAGATAGGAGAGGTTTTGATAGTTGGGAAGAGTATGAGAAAGTGTATTTCATGTGGAGTGAGTTGTCTTAAGGGATAAAATAGTGGTCAACTGAGTAAACTCTTGAAAAGTGCTTGAAATCCTAAGTTAATCCTATTAGTAGAATAGAAGGATAAGATAAGGAAGATAGTGTGATGGAAACAAAAGAGTGTTGATATTAGGTTCTAGAAGGTGTTAATAAGGTTGGAAACAATGGGAAACATTAAAACCCTAAAAAGTGCATAAAACACTAGATTAGGCCTAATTAGGCTAGTTCTAAAGGTGTGAAGTGAGTTGGAGACTTTGTAATTTGAGAAGAGGGATGAAATTGTGCATGAAGTAAAAGTACCATAAAGATTATCTAGGAAAAGATTCATTTTTTCTTAAAAACTTGTAGATTCTTTCACCACATCGGTCTACATGGAAACAAGGCTAATTGGAAAGGATAGTAAAAAATGGTGGAAGAAGAATAATTTTTCATGGGATAATAATTAGATCATGAAAATTTGAAGGAACTTGAAGGGGGAAAATGGGTATCTTAATATATTACCAGCAAGGAAACATTCTCTCGTATTTTGTGTTTTATGCCATAAAAAGCATTTTAGGAGGGGTATAAGGACTTAGGAGGTCTAAAAGGAAATGGTTAAAAATGGACTTAGGTAACTTTGTAGAATGATCCAACATGTTTATTTAATGATATATAGAAGGTGTAAATATGTTTTATATCTTGAATTAGTCATTTTTACATATTGGGTGTTGTGAGCCAATTCAAGTTTCTTGAAGGAAAGGTAAAAATTGCCATTTTAGTGAAATTATTAGATAAATGACATAACTAATAATATTGGTTGAATGTGTTGAATGTATCTACATCATAAATTTACCATTTTCCCATACTAAGAATATGCCAATAATATACACCGTAAGTATCAATAACGAGAAAACATAGTAGTGTGTTTTTTAAATCCATTTTTGGATCACCCTTCTATATGGTCTTAGACTTGCTTGAAATCTAGATATGTAACTTACTAAGTTTTTCACCTACTATAAATGTGTGTCACTAATTTTCAGTCTTGTTCACTCACCTTCATGATAACTCTTTAGATTATGCTCAAACCCCTCAAACCCTTGTAGTGTAAGGAGTTCCCACAAAATAAATATAGTTAGGTTATGGGAAACCATGTGCACTACTAATATTACCACTACTAAAATGAGGGATAAAAGCCCATGTCATTCTCTTAACATTTCATATCTACTATAGTGTAATTATAATTTCAAATAATTACTTTTACAATTTTTTTCTTTAGTTTCACACTAGCTCAAATTTATGGGAAGGGTCACATTGATTGCTTGTAGGATGATAATAGAGACTCCTAAACCTAAAATTATACTTTAAATTAGTAGAAGGTTCTACCTAATGGATGTGCATGAGTTATTTCATTATTGAGGGATATTTAGGTTCCTTTTGTGCTATCTTTTGTATAAGGAGGTATGTTTTAATGAGACCAGAAATGAGAAATTTTCAATAAAATAAATTTTGGCTAAGTATCTTGATCCTCTTGGTTACATGTGCCTTATGTGTGTCAAGTATGAAGAATAAAAGATTAGGATTTAGATATTTTTGGTGTTTAATGGTCCAAATAATATAAATAATTAATTTAAGGAGTAAGAGAAAATGTCCCCTTATTCCTCTTGTTCCCCTTGTTACCACATTTTCCATTTCTCTTTTGATGTAAAAATCAGGTGTATTGGGCACTTTGGGTACAATTGGTATCGTTCCTAATTTAAATTTGTTCCTCGCATAGAAGATATCATTTCCTCACCACTCCTATTCACCTCATCAGATATATCTAACAAGTTAGGTACCATAAAAACCTTCAAACATGTTCCTCCATGATTTCGGTTGCCAATCACCCACTCCTATTGACTCACCTCTTACCTTTCGGGCTTATCGGATGTTTTAGGTACTTTAGGAAACCGAGGAATTGTTCCTTTATTCCCTCAATTCTCTACATCTTCAGTTTCTCCACACTAAAAGTAATATATGATAATTTTGAGATGGGAAAAGCGTGTTCCATCTATTCCTCTTATTTTTTATTATTGCGTAAATACACAAAACAAGAATTAGAATTAGGTTAAATGTGTTCAATCATGTGTTGTTTTTTTCGACCCACCACTTTAATAAGTCATGCGAGAGAGTTGAGAGTTAAAAGAAAAAATTATTCATTTAAATTCACCAATCTTCTATATTTTCTTACATTTGCGTTAAAACTACTCCACTATTGTGTTGTTCTCTCTCCGTCCTCCTACATGTAAAGGTGAATTTTTTTCTCATACCTTTGTTATTTCTTGACCAAACTCAAAAATTCTAGTTGCATTGTGAATTTTAAGTAGTATCCTTCATTTACATATAAAACGTGAGTATTATCATCCTTTTTCATCTATTTTTGTAGTTTTTTAGGTTCTTATGTTTTCCTTCAAATCCTCTTAAAAACTCATCAGAAACCATTTTATTTCCATAAGTCCTACCCAACTTGCAATAGTTAAGTTTCAGTATGTTGATATGATCATATCTCCTCTCTTGAAACCTTTATCCTTGAAATTTGAGATGATGATGTGAAACACATGAATTTAGATGATTTTTGGGATAGGTGTAGATACTAAATCATACACTTTGGTATATTTATAGGTCCTCATCACATACCACTATTCATATGATTCCTAAGAAAGAAAAGTACTAATTTACCACTTTCTTTGGCCTCTTTTCTTAATTTATAGTTTCCTTCTTGATCTTACACACCTAATTACCCAATATTACATTTGATACTTCATATTTTCTTATTCTGACACCAACACCTAGCCAGATGTTAGTTCCCAAGTGCCCTTGTCCCCTCTATGCACCATGACCTCTTTGATCATTCTCAAATCTTTTGGGTCTTTTCTATCCATCGGGCATATTTTTTTCTTAGTGTCTAGCCTTTTAGTGGTTAATAATGAAATTCAAATAATGGAATCAAATAAATATAAAGATATGTTACCATAATAAAGGACCAAGCTCTAAACATCTATTACTATCACCTAAGGTTACATCCAAAATCATTTCAAGATAATTAATGCATCCATTCAAGGGACAAAAACTGCATTCTTCGTATACACTTCATAGGAGGGGAAGTTCATTTTTCCATGCACACATATTTTTACATTTCTACACCTAGTTATTACTCGTTATTCCATGCATCTTATATAAGAACCACCTAGGTAATGATTCCACACACACACACACATAAAACTACATGGATTTGAAATGTAGTGCAACACCCGGATCATAAGTTCACTCGGTTGAGTGACCTACAAGGTTGGTCCAACTCCCCATTTAGATATTTTTATTTTTATTATTTGATGTGTTTTATGGTTTTACAAGTTCTCTATATCTTTGTAGGTTATCGGTGAACTCAGTGATCCTCCAATGACATACAAGTGACTAATAATGACATTTAGTGAACATCTTATGACCCCCGCAAAAATTATTTTTTAAAGTTCTACGTAGTCACACATGCCCATATGAGGTCTACAAAGTGCCATTCTAGGTAGATCCGACACTCACACAATTTTTTGGGTTTTTTTGTGACAATTTCCTCCTGCTATTTTTTTCACTTTTCTAGTTCAAAGATAGTCTAGGATCAATTGTAAAATTATCTAAGTAATCTATCCCTTCTATTACACCTAGGGTTTCACATTATTCTATCACTTTATTTATTTATCATTTCATTTTGAATCACTAATTAGGGTTTAATAATTTAATATATTTGTTAAATCATTTAGTGAAACTCGAACTTTGAATTCTCTGTTCTTCTTATTTCATCATGGTTATTTCCATCTAATCCTTCTTACAAGCTCACCCTAAATTTAAGGAAAAAGTCAACTCTCTCTTGACTAATACTCAAATTCATTCTGATACTCATATGGACAAAGTATATAAGTTATTTGTAGATTTATTTTATAAGAACCTTACTTTCCCATCGATGTATCTATTTTTCTTTCTATTTACAATAATGATCCTCCTCTTTATATTAATGATTACATCTTTAACATAGGTGTTATGCATGTACTAGTTGATAATGGATCTGAGTTCAATGTTTGTAATCTTACATTCCTTTAGCATATTGGCCTTTCCATCACTAATCTCACTCTAACCTCTTTCTCTATTCATCACTATGATACTTCTACACATTCGTTCATGGACTATATCACTTTACCTATCACAAGTAGGTTCAAAGACCATCCCCACGACATGATTTTTCATCAACACCAAACTACAATATAATCTATTACTTGGTAGAATGTGGCTTCAAGCTATGCAAGAATTACCTTTTACACTTCATCATTTTGTTAGGTTCTTACATGATGGTTGTGTGTATACCATGCCAACCGACCGTAACCCATTCAAATATTACATTCTATACCCAATTACTTCTCTACCTACTCCACTTCCTTATTATGGTCATTCCGATGACCCTCCTATATACCTCACTAATAAGTATAAACTCACATAACCACTTACCCCTACCATTGATATGATTCGTCTCCGGGATCTATTTATTCATTGGATATCATGACTTATTTTTCATATCTCTAAGAATGCTCCGTGTTAGCACCTCCTTTGTTTATATGTACTCTTCTCATCCATGACTCTTATTGGCCACAAAATCTGCTAGATCTTACTTGATCTATAATTTTTTTAACACATGATGTATTAGCATGACTTGGTTTTAGGATTAATGATCTCCACCCACCACTTAATTCTCAAAGAACTTTATCATAGATGTGTCTTTTACTACCTCTTATGGCCTTCGTTTCCTTCATTTACTAGTCTATCTTGCATGCACTTCTCATACTTATCCACTTACACTTGGGATATATTAGCTTGGTTACATTGGGGAACTTTATATCCAACACATGCTCCACTCACATTATCTATGCCTTTCCATAGCTTATCCATTTATGAGGGTTTATTTCTTAGATATAATCTAAATATAATCTATTGCTTTGCACATGGATGTCTGCTATCTCCTTTCACTAACAAAGAATATGCGATATGCATGTACAAATTATTTCACAATGGCTCCTTATATGATCAGCCTCATACTATTACTTGTCAAGTCTCTAATGCTTCTCCATTAATCTTTGACCATGAAAATCTTGATCTCTTAAATGATGTTACTTGAAAATTCACATCATCATACACTTGGGGGCATCATTTACCCCCTTATAGCATTATGAGGTGTCTCACATTTATAATCTTGCACTCTACATGTCACATCTAGTATTTCACATGCATTTTACACATCTTGATACACTTGTATCATCATTTCCTGATGACACACTCTTATGTTATACTTCACACTTGACTATTGAGGACATACTACATTCATGAACCTCAAATCATAACACTACACATTTCTACATTCAACGCATTCATAACACATATTTCTTGTATTACATTCTCAAACATCACACTTCCCTATGATGCACTCTAGTTCCATAGTTAATACTCAATTACTAAGGGTCTAAAACTGAAATGAGCCTCACCAAAATCACTCACTCCTTATGTTTTATGATTTATCGATAATATCTTGCTAACGCGCAATTAAATTTTTTTCCAAATGATGCACTCTTGTTTTATGGTTCATTATTAATCTGCTAAGGGGGAACTTATGAATGAACCTCTTCTTGTACATATACATTTGCTTGAGGGGAAAACTAATCGTATCACATTGAATTTTTATTCTATTACATTCACACTCACAACATACTTTGCATATCTTGGTTAAACATTGTTCTTTCTTACTTATACTCACATGTACACTTTCATTACTATGTTAGACGGATACATCGTATGTCATTATATTTTTACATATCATATCACCAATTTTATTCACAAGAAAATTGTCAAAAAAGACAATTAAATAATTAAAAATGAGAAAATTTTGAAAAGTATTACTTTGCATGGTTCATTGGACTCCTTGCGATCGTTATTTTTGTGTCGCTTCGTTCGTTTCATGATTTTCGGGCAAGAACTCTTCCCGCCAGGCTATAAAACGCATTAAAATACATTAAAATAATTAATTAATATTTAATTAATTAATTGCTCCTTGTTTGATTAAATTAATCACTTAAGGAGTATTTAATTAAATAAATATAAATTAAGATTCATCCGACAAGTTTTGGTGCCGGGGAAGTTAGCTTTTGTTTCCAACTGCCGGGTTGGCATCCCAAACCCGGATTTCCACTTTCCTGGCAATTTCCTTCAAATTCCCCGGACGCGGGTTTTCCTTTGCCAATTGCCAAATCATGGATTGGCAAACGGGCATAAAATTCCCCAATTTCCCACATGGGGAAATTGGACGGGGATTGCCAACCCATTTTGCCATTCCCGTTGGCAATTGCCCGTTACTTTTCCCATTTCCCCTGGCAGTTAAGCCACTACCCGGGATGAGAGGAAGTCGAATTAATCCTCGTAACTTCCTCCATCAAACCCGGTGGAAAAAGTCAGGGAAGCTTCTTTTTCTTCAGAAAGAGAAAATATTTTGTTTGACATTATGCAAGAGAAACCCACGCCATTGTGAGCAAAAGAAATTAGTCACAAAGAAAAGAAAGAAGAATTAAGGCAAATATATGCGCATTGTTTTAAAGACAAAGTTTTAAGAGAAAACGTGAACAGTGCGTGAAAGAGACAGCAAGGGGAAAGAGCCAAACGTGCACGGTCTTGTAAGAGACAAAGAAAGACAAAGTTTTAAGAGCAAACGTGAACAGTGCGCGCCAAGCCATAAAACCCACGCGCCCAGGGACAGGACGCGCACAGTCTGGGGAATGTTGAATGTTATTCATCTTGTGCGTGAACAGTGCGCGCCCAGCAAGAAAAACCCACGCGCCCAGCAATAAAACCCACGCGCCAGAGTCAATGACGCACACAGTCTGGGGAATGTTGAATGTTATTCATCTTGTTCAATAACAGTGCGCGCTGCTTAAGAAACTTGCTCCTGAAAGCTACAGGCCATCCTACAACAATGACCACAGTCAGCTATAGTAGAAGAACGAGATAAAGGTTTAGTTGAGTTGACTCGCCTTTTCATTTTGGAAAGTCACTTCCAACAAGCAGATCGACCAACTATTTTGTTATCTGCTCAGTACCGAATACATCCTCAAATTCGGGATTTTCCTTCAAAACGTTTTTATCAAAATCGATTAAGTGACAGAGTGTTAACAGGAGACCTGATGAAGGTTATTACGGCGCAGAATGAAACGATTCATACTGTTCAGCATTTCATTTATTCTTTTCCCCTAGAAATGAATTGAATGTGAAAGCCAACTCTGAAAATACCTGCTTGGCCGTTCCGTGTACTACATCCTTGTTACTTGTAAATGGTCTCTTTGAGAAACTCTAAGGGCGATAGGCAAAATTTATACCTGTCCATTATGTAAATCCAATCAGACAATAAAAAAAAAAAGTATTCTTTTACCAAGTTCAGAAAAACTTGTTGATTGGAGCCGGGATTGTAGAATCCACTGCCAAAATACCGAGGAGCTCTTTGGCCAAGAATCAGTCTTAAGGGTGTCTATCGACATGCTGAGGGCTTGAACCTGGGTCATCATCATGGCAGCATTAGGTCTTTATTGGTAATAGCATTTTCTCATCGTTTGGGAGGTACAAATGTGCTTATTATGGCAAAGCCAAAACATTCTTACTACAAGTGTTATATAATAAGGAAGAACCGTGAGCATTGTGGTAAAACCATTCTTTTCAAAAATGTCGGGTTAAGCTCTGTATTCAAGTGAGTTGAGCGAGAGAAGAACTCGGGAGTTCTTACCTGGAAAGAAGGTAAGACGACACGAAGGGCATGGATCGCCATGGGAGTTCGAATTCAAGTTGAAAATGCATGAGCTCGTAATCAAGCTAGGAGCGATATGATCAAGGCTCATTAGTGAGTTGAGTCGTCTAAACACCTAAGTGAAGAAGGAGCACATCTCAAGAATTTCTCATTCCACTCATCATTCGTCTTTGCATGATTGCCCTAATTCTTCAGGCCTAATCAACAACACAACACTATAATTCAAAGCATTGGTTCATGCGCAAGCACCTGTAATCTATATCACACAATTTCTAGAGGTGGAACTCGTTGATGAAGTACCTCAAAATATACCAGCCCAACTTGTGGAAGTAGTCACAACTTCTCAACCAAAAGTTGATGATCCGGTTCTTTCACTGCCTGCATTTGAAGAATCATCACAAATGGAGAAAATGGTGACAACATCTTTCTCACAACAAGAAGATCCAATTTCAGCAACACCCAAAGGTGATCCCCTTCAGCGTGATGAAGATCAATTCCCAACGAACATGAGAACCATGTACAATGAGGTACTTGGAGAGGTTCCCACTTGGCTACATGATACCCTGAAGAATTGAAAGAGGGTCATCAAGCCAATAGTGATAAACTTGGAAGCGATTGCGTAAATGTTAGAATCCATCACTCCAAAAAGACCAAATACTACGCTAAGGTGTGTGTCAACGAATTCATAAATCACTTCGATGATTTTTCAACACCACTCGTTCACAATGGGGAAAAGGAGATGGATTTCCAAGACTCTGAAGTCTCACGAATTCTGCTCGGGAGATCAACACTTTGGGATGGTGACAAAGAAAAAGGACATAACTCCAGGCAGTGAATCGCAATTTTGGCTATTGAAGATCTTCCCAATGGCGAAAGACCAGAAGCTGGATTCTGATAAACTAAGGTGGCGTAACGACTACGGTCTCGTGACAAATGAATAATTCACCATGGAAAGGTACTTTGAGCATGTGGAGAATTGTGAATATGAATACGAATGAAGACAAATCTTCTCACACCAGGATATTGCTCAGATAGAGGGGTGGATGAATTGCTCAAGTTTCAAACTCAGCACTCTTTTCATTTGGAGGATTGCAGAGCACAGTCAATGAGTTCATTCCCGTACGATCGGGATAGGCGGACTCTTGGCCCAATGGATAAGGCACTGATCTTAGGTGTCTTGATCTAGGTGGCACATTGCTGACTAGGATGTCTACGTGTGCATACAAGTCATTTAAGTGGGGTCCACATGTACCCATTTCTTTTATTTATGTATTTTTCCTTAAATGACCTTTTAACTTAAGTGGTTTCTATTTTTAGTCACTTTTTAAAAGTTGGTTAGAAAAAGTCAAAGGTCACTTAAGTGCCTTATTTAATGATCATATTAAACCCTAACTACTTTGTAACCAACTTTTGGGTTATAAAAGGAAGTGAGGGGCTCATTTGTAAGGGTGACTTTGAGAGAGGAGAAGAAGATACTTTTGTGCAAGCTTTGTTTCAAGAAGAAACTTTGTGTTCTTTGTGAAAAACATTTTGGAGTTAATAGAATAAGAACTTTGTGTCTCATTTATTGTCTCTTGTAACATTTGGTGTTCTTATGTTCATTAGATGTTAGGTGTTTGAATCTTGCATGCAAATATTATCTTTGATCTTATTGTCAACATTAGCAATCAGTTGTTCTAGTTCACAGTGATCAAGCTCTGACTATCTACTTGCTCATGTGTGTTCCCTTTTGCATGTTCTTGTTTGGCTAACTCAAACTCCGTTTTATTTGTGTTGGTTATTCATCTTTTCTCTTCATGCAATATTAGGCTCTGTTTTTACCTAACTCTTGCATGTTCTTTCAGTCCATTCCATTCCACTCCTTTCTTTCATTTCATTCCATTTCCTTCATTCACTTTTCTTCCATTGATGTTCCAAAACACCCCCCACATACAATTTTGAATGTACAGATGTAAATACAGTTTTGGTTTTCAATAAAGGCAGCCTCACCTTCATTGAGGAGGGACTTCGTTCCCACACTGTTGCATGTCATTTGCATGCGTGCAAATCCATATGCTAACAGTTTTTGGTGACTCACCGGGATTCGTAAATCGCTAACCAAAGGCTTGGTTAAATCTTTATGACTATCCCCTCTGCACAAGCTCCAGTTCTTCAACCGAACCTTGTGCCCGACGAAGATTTCCAAGGAGATATTGCTGCCAACCTTCGAATAGTAGCTTGGGAAAACCGTGAAAGCTTGCAGCAATTTGTGGCTGTTGATAGAGCCATTGACAGAGAAATCTACATCGAAGACCTTAGAAGAAGAGCACCCGCACTCGTGGCCAGGAGACCTCTTGGGCACGTGTTGATAGTTGTTCACCGACGCGGCCCTCTTCCACCCAGGTAATAAGTTGTATGACCATTACAGGTAACCCACCTATCTTGCAACCAAATCTTGTTTTTGCAGATACTCAAGAAGACATATCATCAGATTTGAGGCAAGCTATTTGGGAAAAGCGCACAAGTAACCATCATTTTTATCTCGCCGCATCAGTACTAGATAACGAAGAAGAGAAAGCTGCGAGAGTTGTTAGAGTTATTCAGGCGCAAATAGCTCAAGAAAGAGAGCAAAGAGAAAAGGCTAGAGCTGGTCGGAACACGCTAGTGATCTCTTCACCATAAATATTCCAAGCTGGAAGGAAAGAGGTTTACGCGAGGAGAAAAAGCTAAAGGTCGATCTGACCCTACCTTTGATTTTCAAGGAAAATTTGGTTTCAAGTTATCTCCTCCTAAGAAGAACACACCTCGTAGATCTGCGAGCCTTGCATCAAGTCCTGAAAGAGCAAGCAAGGAAGGAATCACTACCAGTCAAGCACTTGTCCTTGCTCACATTGTTTTACCTACGCATACCACCTTTCCTCCAATGGCAGCCAATGTACCATGGGGAAATGCCATAGGCCCATTGGCCTTACCTGCTCGACATGAACTCCCACGAGGATCAAGAAAGATTCTTCCCAAGTTCGACGGAGATGGGAAGACGTCACCAGAGGATCATATTTCTGCCTTCTTCGCTGCATGTGCTGTTTTGTCAGTAGAATACGAAGATGTTGCTATTCGTCTCTTCATCGAGACATTGCATGATATTGCTGCAGATTGGTTTCATCATCTACCCAATGGATGTATTACAAGTTGGGATGATATGAAAACCAAGTTTGAAAATCGATTCAAAACAGCCGAAGATGAACATGCTCTTCTTGCCCAACTATCTCAGGCAAAGAAAGAGCCTACAGAACCCATGAGGAATTTCGTGGCCAAATTCAACAAGATGGTAAACAAAGTTCCTACCGGGATTCGTCCCAACCCTGATGGACAAAAATGTTTCTTTATTAACGCACAACAACCAGAAGTGTGCTATCAGCTAAGAAGAGCCAGGGTGGCTACTTTGGAACTTGCTCAATCTTTGGCCATAGAAATCGAAGATGACTTAATCATGGCAGGAAAATTCAAGAAAAATTCCCTCAAAGGAAAGAGTCAAGAAACTCCCAACGTTTCAGAAACCATACTCACTAAGTTGGCTAATGATATGCTAGCTTTGAAGAAGCAAGTTGCTCAAAGTAGTAAACCTGCTCCTTACAAAGATATCCCACGAAAAGGATACGTTCCCAACAAAGCCAGGATTGCAGGTGCTCCAACGAGGCTTGCTATTGAAGCAGCTCCCGCAACTAATTCCAAATGTGATGTCATTGAAGAAAGCGATGATGAGATTGAGGTCGTCGAGGTTGATGAGGAAGAGCCCGATTCTGAGGCATCTGAACCTACAGTTGAAGATCCTGAGGAAGAAAGCAATAATCATTTCTTTGAGTACCGTTCCGATGAAGAAGATGAATATGAAGAAATTATAGAAGATATGAATAGTCAATCCTTCGCTGTCTTCACACGCTCTCAGAAAAAGGACCAAGATACCGCCAAGGCGGGAGATAGAGAGGTTTCCAAGGAAACTCTCAAAGGATCCAAGATAAAGGAGGCTCCTAAAGAGTCCAGAGATACTGAGGTTTCAAAGGTCAAGACTATCTTAAAGAAAGGAGAGCCTTTGTTAGATCAATCAGTTAGTAAACCAATTACGAAGAAAACTTCTTCTTCCACATCCGTATCAACCAAGCCCGAGACCAAGGTCCAAAGTGTGCCATCATCAAGTTCGAAAGAACTCATATCTGAGACTTCAAGTGCAATTACTTTGCCTAAATTTGATATCATTGATCATATCAATAAAACAAAATTTCCATGTCACGTAGGCAGAGTACTTGAAGTCCAACAAGGATCAGCTCGAGAAGTTGGTCCAGTTTATCAAAGGCGACTCTACTGTTCATTCCTCTAAAGGAATTCTAAAAACTCCCAAAGATGGGAAAACTCAAAATATTGTGGCGGCCACTACACCTTCCAATGAAAAGATCGAACCTTTCTTTGTGTCTTTTCTTATCAACGGATGCAAGTTAAGTAATTGCATTATAGACTCTGGAGCCTCGGATAATGTGATGCCGGCAAAAGTAGCACATGCTCTTGGTTTGACTTGTACGAGAACATTCGGATCGTGTTACTCTATGGAAACCAAGCAAGTTCCTCTGATCGGGCAGATTAAGGACGCCCAAATGGTTTTAGCCCAATTCCCTCAAAAGCGAGTTAAGGTAACTATTTTAGTTGCTGATATCCCCGCCTCGTATGGAATGTTGTTGAGCAGAAAATTTTGTAGGGATTTGGGTGGTGAGATTCAAATGGACTGGTCTCATGCCATGATTCCTATCAAAGGAGAAATGAAGAAACTTATGCCGAAGCTCGTGCCAAGTTCACAAAGAATTCAAAACCGAAGATCTCGCGCATGCATCCTTTTCCAAGGCTCAAGTATGGGTAATTATATGATGACCACAGAAGTTCATACCCCTGAGATCACTTGCCAAGACTCCAATGAGATCTGGACTCTTGAGTTCGATGGAAGTTGTTGCTCAACGGGCTCTGGTGCAGGAGTGGTGCTCATATCTCCAAATGGTAAAATCTTTCCTTTTTCCTATAAACTCGAATTTTCAAATACTAATAACACTGCAGAGTACGAGGCATTAATCCTTGGCCTCCAAGTTGCAGAAGAGAAAGGGATAAAAAATCTGAAAGTCTTTGGAGATGCGGAATTGATCGTGAAACAAGTAAGAAATCAGTTCCAGGTAAAGAACGATCGTCTGAGACACTACAGAAATAAAGTTTGGGATGCCATAGAATTTTTCGACGCTTTTTCCATTAAATCTGTCCCTCGTGAAAAGAATGACAAAGCGGATTCTCTAGCAGTCTCAGCGTCATTAATGATTCCTCATTCAGATTTTGATCAAGACAAATACACCATTGAAATGGTCTTTAGGCCAAGTGTTCCTGACAATGCAGAAAATTGGCAAGTATTTAATGATGATCAACAAATTATTGCCTTCTTGGAAAAGAGAGAAAATTTTGAACAGTTGTACTTTGAAGGAAGTGATTCGGCATTTCGCGAATCAACTACCTCACCCAATCAGGAAGGAGTTGAGAACGAAGATCCTGGTGATGGCATCATTCAACTCAGAGGAAATAAAATTCCCAAAGGGTTGGTTTCACTCGAAGAACTTTTTGACAAACATGACAGGTTTATTAAAGAGAAAGAGCAGCAGACCTCAAATTCTCACTGACTATGAGCAAATTAATATCGGCACCAAGGATAAACCTCGCCTGATCAATATTGGTAAATGTTGCTCGCCTGAGGAGCGCAGGAAATTCATAAATCTCCTTACCAAATATTCTGACGTCTTGGCATATTCATACGAAGATTTGAAGTCTTTCCAACCCAGGGAAATGGAGCATGCCATACCCTTGAAGCCTGGCGCAGTTCCATTCAGCAAAAGCAAAGACAATATAATCCCAAGATTGCAGGGACAATATTTCATGAAGTTCAAAAGATGCTAGATGCACGAATAGTTTTTCCTATTCGACATTCGACCTGGATAGCTAATATTGTACCGGTTCGCAAGAAAAATGGAGAAATTAGGATTTGCGTGGATTTCCGCAATCTTAATCAGGCGTCCTTGAAGGATAACTACCCACTGCCAGTCATGGACCATATTCTGCAGGCAGTAACTGGATCGGAAATGCTATCTATGCTAGATGGCTTCTCTGGCTATAATCAGATTGAGGTGGCTAGAGAAGATCAACATAAAACTGCATTCACTACCCCCTGGGGTACGTTCGCATATAGAAGAATGCCCTTCGGTTTGATCAATGCTGGTGCAACGTTTCAAAGGGCCATGGATATGGCGTTTGCAGATTATAAGGACAAGATCATTGTGATATACCTAGATGACTTGACAGTGTTTTCAAAGAAGCGAGAAGATCACTTAAGAGATTTAGAGAAAATTTTGCAAAGGTGTAAACTTCATAAGATTTCTCTGAATCCAAAAAAATCTTGTGTTTGAGTTACTAAGGTAAACTCCTAGGTCATATTGTTTCTAAGGAAGGAACTAAGATCGATCCTGAACGCGTTCAAGCTATAAAGAATCTTTCCTTGCCTACAAGTAAACCTGGAGTCCACTCTTTCTTTGGAAAGGTGAATTTTTTGAGAAGGTTCGTGCCAGATTTCGCCGAGTTGACTAAAGAAATCGCTGATATGATGAAAGGAAAAGAATCTTTCAAATGGTCAAAGGAAGGTAGAGAGGCGTTTGAGCAAATCAAGGGTGCTATTGCAAAAGCTCCTACATTGGTGTGTCCCGATTTTAAGAAGGATTTTATAATTTATTGTTATGCTTCGCCACACACAATCTCTGCCATTTTGACTCAGCACAATCAAGAGGGGATTGAATCTCCTATCGCATTCATGAGTTCGGGATTCAAGAAACATGAACTTAATTACACTCCTCTTGAGAGACATGCGTACGCGGTGGTAAGAGCCCTAAAACACTTCAGGTATTACGTGTTGAATTCTCACACCAAAGTCTTAGTTCCGGATACCGCGGTGAAATCAATGTTGACACAACAGGAACCGGGATCTAAAAGAGGTAATTGGGTCTCCAAGATACAAGAATATGATCTGGACATCAAGCCTACCAAGTTGGTTCGAGGGAGAGGACTCTGCCAACTCATTGCAGAATGAACCACAAGATAACTCGAAGAAGAACTAGTCAAGGAAATTTACCATCGTAGTTTTTTTGTCAAGATCACGATGAATGGTATTCTGATATTGCCTATTTCCTCACATACGGTGAGTGTCCGTAAATCTGATACCCAAAGAGAAACGAGCTATCAAACTAAGAGCCGCTGACACGCTCATTTGGGATAACACGTTGTTCAAGAAAGGAATTGATGGCATGTTCTCGGATGCGTTGATAAAGAACAACAAATTTAGGTCAAGCCGGAAGCCTTCCACAATCATGCTTTATGGGTGGTCATTTTCTAGCCCAAGAACGCCCATAAAATTTTGAGAGCACATTATTATCGCCCACTATGTTTTCTCGATGCTCAAATGGGTGACCAAATGTGAAGCTCACAACAATTTTGTCAAGACCGTTGTGCACCGCCTTTCAAGCCGCTTGTCATCAAGAACCCTTTCAACAATGGGGTTTAGATTTCATCGGGGTCTTGAACCCTAATTCCAGCGCTGGTCATACCCACGTACTCACTGCCACTGATTACTTTACAAAATGGGTAGAAGCTATACCGGTGAAACAAACATCTACTGCAGTAATCTGTGATTTCATCAAAGAAAACATATTGGTTCGTTATGGAATTCCTCACAAGATTGTGACTGACAATGCCTCAAATTTTTCTTCTGCAGAGATGATAGGTTTTTGTTATGGATATGGGATATCTTTGTCTCATTCATCGATTACTACCAGCAGGAAACGGTCCAAGTTCGAATCCAAAGAACAAAACCTCATTACCATCAGGCGCAAGTTAGTCAAGAAAATCAAAGAACTTGGCACAAAAAGTTATACGATGCATTGTGGGCTGACCGCATAACTCCCAAAAGGGCAATCGGGATGTCTCCATTTCAACTTCTGTATGGAACTGATGCTCAAATTCCCGTCACATTGGAGTTACCAGCGTTAAAATTAGCTCAAGCAGTTGATGATGAATGCTTCACCAATGCATTAGATAAAAGAGTCATGTTTCTAACCAAGCTTGAGGAACAAAGAAGTCAAGTGGCCAACAGGATCAAGGAACATCAATCCAAGGTAAAGAAGTTGTTTGACAGGAAAACTAAAGAGAGACAGTTTCAAATCAATGATTTAGTTCTTCTCTGGGATAAAAGACGTGAGCCGAAGGGAAAGCATGGGAAGTTTGACTCACTGTGGTTGGGACCGTTCAAAATAAGACACTTTTGTGGAGATAGTACTTACTACTTGGCATATCCTGATGGAACTCATTTGCCTTCGCCTACGCAAAGGCGATCTCAAATATTACCAGAATTGAAAACAGGTTGTTCCCTGTATGTACATAGGTATTTAGGATTTTGGTTTGTTTGTTCCTGTTTTTCGGTCTCCTCTCTCGTGTCGCCCCATTTTTGTGCCCCATCTTTCTGTGATCATGTTCATGACTATTTTGGTCTGGGTCCGTTGCTGCGTCCATAAAGTCCTTGTCCCCAATCAGAGCCAGCTGTTATCAGCCAATTTTGACTGCGCAAAATTGTCAAAAAAGACAATTAAATAATTAAAAATGAGAAAATTTTGAAAAGTATTACTTTGCATGGTTCATTGGACTCCTTGCGATCGTCTTATTTTTGTGATCGTTTCGGTCTTCGCTTCATGATTTTCTGGCAAGAACTCTTCCCGCCAAAGCTATAAAACGCATTAAAATACATTAAAATAATTAATTAATATTTAATTAATTAATTGCTCCTTGTTTGATTAAATTAATCACTTAAGGAGTATTTAATTAAATAAATATAAATTAAGATTCATCCGACAAGTTTTGGTGCCGGGGAAGTTAGCTTTTGTTTCCAACTGCCGGGTTGGCATCCCAAACCCGGATTTCCACTTTCCTGGCAATTTCCTTCAAATTCCCGACGCTGGTTTTCTTCTTTGCCAATCGCCAAATCATGGATTGGCAAACGGGCATAAAATTCCCAATTTCCCACATGGGGAAATTGGACGGATCGTCAACCCATTTTGCCATTCCCGCTGGCAATTGCCTGCTACTTTTCCCATTTCCCTGGCAGCTTTAAGCCACTACCCGGATGAGAGGAAGTCGAATTTATCCTCGTAACTTCCTCCATCAAACCCGGTGGAAAAAGTCAGGGAAGCTTCTTTTTCTTCAGAAAGAGAAAATATTTTGTTTGACATTATGTAAGAGAAACCCACGCCATTGTGAGCAAAAGAAATTAGTCACAGCAAAAGAAAGAAGAATTAAGGCAAATATATGCGCATTGTTTTAAAGACAAAGTTTTAAGAGAAAACGTGAACAGTGCGTGAAAGAGACAGCAAGGGCAGGAAGAGCCAAACGTGCACAGTGCGCAGAAGAGACAGCAAAGACAAAGTTTTAAGAGCAAACGTGAACAAAGGCGCGCCAAATATAAAACCCACGCGCCTGTGGATGACAGACGCGCACAGCCTGGGAATGTTGAATATTATTCATCTTGGCGTGAACAAAGGCGCGCCAAAGAAGAAAACCCACGTGCCCAGAATAAAACCCACGCGCTGCAGTCAATGACGCACACAGTCTGGGGAATGTTGAATGTTATTCATCTTGTTCAATAACAGTGCGCGCTGCTTAAGAAACTTGCTCCTGAAAGCTACAGGCCATCCTACAACAATGACCACAGTCAGCTATAGTAGAAGAACGAGATAAAGGTTTAGTTGAGTTGACTCGCCTTTTCATTTTGGAAAGTCACTTCCAACAAGCATCGACCAACTATTTTGTTATCTCGCTCAAGATCAATACATCGTCAAATTCGGGATTTTCCTTCAAAACGTTTTTATCAAAATCGATTAAGTGACAGAGTGTTAACAGGAGACCTGATGAAGGTTATTACGGCGCAGAATGAAACGATTCATACTGTTCAGCATTTCATTTATTCTTTTCCCCTAGAAATGAATTGAATGTGAAAGCCAACTCAAAATACCGCTGGCCTTTCCGTACTACATCCTCATATTACTTGTAAATGGTCTCTTTGAGAAACTCTAAGGGCGATAGGCAAAATTTATACCTGTCCATTATGTAAATCCAATCGGACAATAAAAAAAAAGTATTCTTTTACCAAGTTCAGAAAAACTTGTTGATTGGAGCCGGATTGTAGAATCCACCGCCAAAATACCGAGGAGCTCTTTGGCCAAGAATCGCCTTAAGGGTGTCTATCGACACGCCGAGGGCTTCAACTCGGGTCATCATCATGGCAGCATTAGGTCTTTATTGGTAATAGCATTTTCTCATCGTTTGGGAGGTACAAATGTGCTTATTATGGCAAAGCCAAAACATTCTTACTACAAGTGTTATATAATAAGGAAGAACCGTGAGCATTGTGGTAAAACCATTCTTTTCAAAAAATGTCGGGTTAAGCTCGGTATTCAAGTGAGTTGAGCCAGAGAAGAACTCAGGGAGTTCGGTTCTGGAAAGAAGGTAAGACGACACGAAGGGCATGGATCGCCATGGGAGTTCGAATTCAAGTTGAAAATGCATGAGCTCGTAATCAAGCTAGGAGCGATATGATTGAAGGCTCATTAGTGAGTTGAGTCGTCTAAACACCTAAGTGAAGAAGGAGCACATCTCAAGAATTTCTCATTCCACTCATCATTCGTCTTTGCATGATTGCCCTAATTCTTCAGGCCTAATCAACAACACAACACTATAATTCAAAGCATTGGTTCATGCGCAAGCACCTGTAATCTATATCACACAATTTCTAGAGGTGGAACTCGTTGATGAAGTACCTCAAAATATACCAGCCCAACTTGTGGAAGTAGTCACAACTTCTCAACCAAAAGTTGATGATCCGGTTCTTTCACTGCCTGCATTTGAAGAATCATCACAAATGGAGAAAATGGCGACAACATCTTTCTCACAACAAGAAGATCCAATTTCAGCAACACCCAAAGGTGATCCCCTTCAGCGTGATGAAGATCAATTCCCAACGAACACGAGAACCATGTACAATGAGGTACTTGGAGAGGTTCCCACCTGGCTACATGATACCCTGAAGAATTGAAAGAGGGTCATCAAGCCAATAGTGATAAACTTGGAAGCGATTGCGTAAATGTTAGAATCCATCACTCCAAAAAGACCAAATACTACGCTAAGGTGTGTGTCAACGAATTCATAAATCACTTCGATGATTTTTCAACACCACTCGTTCACAATGGGGAAAAGGAGATGGATTTCCAAGACTCTGAAGTCTCACGAATTCTGCTCGGGAGATCAACACTTTGGGATGGTGACAAAGAAAAAGGACATAACTCCAGCAAAGTGAATCGCAATTTTGGCTATCAAGATCTTCCCAATGGCGAAAGACCGTGGCTTGATTCTCGATAAACTAAGGTGGCGTAACGACTACACGGTCTCGTGACAAATGAATAATTCACTATGGAAAGGTACTTTGAGCATGTGGAGAATTGTGAATATGAATACGAATGAAGACAAATCTTCTCACACCAGATATTGCCTGATAGAGGGGTGGATGAATTGCTCAAGTTTCAAACTCAAGACTCTTTCATTTGGAGGATTGCAGAGCACAACAATGAGTTCATTCCCTGCACGATCGGGATAGCGGACTCTTGGCCCAATGGATAAGGCACTGATCCTAGGTGTCTTGATCTAGGTGGCACATTGCTGACTAGGATGTCTATGTGTGCATACAAGTCATTTAAGTGGGGTCCACATGTACCCATTTCTTTTATTTATGTATTTTTCCTTAAATGACCTTTTAACTTAAGTGGTTTCTATTTTTAGTCACTTTTTAAAAGTTGGTTAGAAAAAGTCAAAGTTCACTTAAGTGCCTTATTTAATGATCATATTAAACCCTAACTACTTTGTAGCCAACTTTTGGGTTATAAAAGGAAGTGAGGGGCTCATTTGTAAGGGGACTTTGAGAGAGGAGAAGAAGATACTTTTGTGCAAGCTTTGTTTCAAGAAGAAACTTTGTGTTCTTTGTGAAAAACATTTTGGAGTTAATAGAATAAGAACTTTGTGTCTCATTTATTGTCTCTTGTAACATTTGGTGTTCTTATGTTCATTAGATGTTAGGTGTTTGAATCTTGCATGCAAATATTATCTTTGATCTTATTGTCAACATTAGCAATCAGTTGTTCTAGTTCACAGTGATCAAGCTCTGACTATCTACTTGCTCATGTGTGTTCCCTTTTGCATGTTCTTGTTTGGCTAACTCAAACTCCGTTTTATTTGTGTTGGTTATTCATCTTTTCTCTTCATGCAATATTAGGCTCTGTTTTTACCTAACTCTTGCATGTTCTTTCAGTCCATTCCATTCCACTCCTTTCTTTCATTTCATTCCATTTCCTTCATTCACTTTTCTTCCATTGATGTTCCAAAACACCCCCCACATACAATTTTGAATGTGTAGATGTAAATACAGCTTTTGGTTTTCAATAAAGGCAGCCTCACCTTCATTGAGGAGGGACTTCGTTCACACTGTCAGCATGTCATTTGCATGCGTGCAAATCCATATGCTAACACATACACATGCACGTTCACTTGCCTTCTAGTTGTGAATTAAGAATGTACATAGATCATTACATGAAGTAGGGATGTTTGGCAATGTACCTCTTACAAATCCAAGCTACTCTTGAGAGCATCTACTTTCATACCCACTACATGTGTTATTGTTTAATTTTGCACTACTCACTATTCTTACTAGCACACTATTTTATATCGAATCATACACACTTTGAAATACTATATATATTTCTAACTCACTAAAGGTGTTTCATGTTTAGTATTTTTCTTGCAAGAAATATTTGCTACCATGGTTATTTGAAACTTTTATTTCTATTATTTTTCATTGTTTGTGGGATTTTCCTTTGTCTTGTCAGGAGCATGCACACTATATACTTTCCAACACTTCGTCCTTCATTGACTTGTGAAATTGTGAGAAATTTCTAGTGTTTGAAACCCACTTTTGTGGTATTCATTGTCTACTTTCTTTTTATTTTACATTTTGTCTTCTATATGCATATTTTTCTTGTTTGCACTAACACATGTTTTCATCCACTTCATTTGAGTATTTCTTGGTTTATAGTAAGCACATTCCCTCACCCTATAGGGTATCGATTCAGATCAACATTTGGTCCTCTACCTTGGGTTGTGTCCTCCTAGTGATGTCACATGAAACCCAAACAAGGGGGCATACATTGGGTGAACCATTAACCCTATATAACCACCTTGACAGCTATAGTACAACATAGTTCAAGACAAAAATAACAAAGTCTTAGGTTATAAAAATAGATCGAATCTGAATTGGGTCCTCAACACAACACCAACACTAGCACTAAGCTTTGAAAACTAGCATATGGAAAATCCTAACCCTTCCTTAGTGCCTATGACTAGGGGAAGTTACAATGATTTTCTTAGATTGACACATTTTACAATAATTTTACAACAGCTTTTACATAACATGAAAATTTCTCTAATAATCAACATGCATGATATCTTTTTTTTTCTATTTTAGGTTGGATTAAATGTGATAAAACTTGAATAATATAAGATCAAAACATCTATAGTGGTGTATATATTTTTGGAAGGAGTCAAAGAATGGAGAATAACACTAGACCTTTCTCCCTACATTCTTCTTATGATGCGCATGAGATACCCACAAAAGTCACACTTTGTATGAGATCGCCCAAAATACTTGTTGTTGGGATGAGATCACCTAAAAAAATTCTCTTTTAAAGCATGTGCATGACACTTTTTATCCTTATTAATCATCATGGATTAGGTGCACATGTTCCTTTTTAAAATTTTACATTATTTTTACACACTTTTTTACACGTTTGGATCAAATATTTCATATACACATAGTTGAATACTTTTTTGATCTTATCTTTTGTGGTTCGTCCTCTTATGGGAAGTAGCAAAATACATCATCAAGCATGAAGCACCATCAATAATAGGTACAACATGACATACACATACACTTTCACTCCTAGGGTCACTTCCTCCTCTCTAGCTTCCATGCTTCATTTTTATCACTTCATGCTTTTTTTCTCCTCAACATGATTTTCACCATTGATCTACATGGTTATTGGGTACAAATCTTTATCTACTTTATGTTATTGAGAATTCCCTCAACAACATAAAGTGGGGGCAAATATAGACATTAAATCACGCACTTGGGTATATTTTTAGGTTATGATCACATACCGCTATTTATATGATTCGTAATCGAGAAAAGTACTAATTGACCACTATATTTGGCCTCTTTTATTTCTTTTTCATTTCCTTCTTGGTCTTACACACCCTATTGTAAAGTTTGACTTTTGATACTTCATATTTTCTAAGTCTAGACACCAACACTTAGGCAAGATGCCAACGCGTAGGCACTTGTTGGATTTGGTGTTATCACTTGTTTTTCATTGATGTAAAGGGTTCATTGATGTAAAATCCTTCTCTAGCTATATAGGTGATATAGGTGCATTCATCATGTTGTCTTAGTCAATGGTAAAAGGAATTCATGGTTCTAGCATGTAGGTGATGGATCTAAGATGCATGGTGAATATTCATGGTAGTATGACTATCTAACATGGTACAAGAGGTGTCTGGAAGGTGGTAATGAGTCAACAACATGACCACATGGTCTTCTTTGTGTCTTTAAGGTCAGTCTTTTGCATTGTCATGAAGCATGATGGTGGTGTCCTAAGGAATCTTATCATATTCTCAAGGAGCTAACACTTGATAAGCACATTGGTGACTAGCATAGACTCCATAAGTGGCTCTCATTTTTTAAGGAATGTATCTAAGGTATGTGAATGGTCTCATGGTGAAATCCAAGCCAGAATAGAAGCCAACATTAGAATTCAGCTCATTTAGGACTAGCTCAAAGGAAAATTTCAAGCATGGCTCAATATGTGATGAAATAAAAAGAAAAGATAGGGAATAACCAAAGGATGGAACATAAAATGACATATAAGAGATCACATTGGGTACTACAAGCCTCTATTCATACATTTGAGACAAGATGGAGGTCATATGGAGCAAGTTCAAGTCATCTCACAAGAAAACAAGGCATGATAGATGGACACAAGGTATGATGATGAAAAAATGTGGTAGGAGCATGGTATGATGACATATGATGTTTACAAGGCTCAAAAAGTGAGTGTTGAGGTGATTTACAACCTTCTAAAGGTCAAAGATAGTACAACTATTGAGAATCAAATACCAAAGGGAACCTAGATGAGATGGGATGGAAATATTTAGAATGAACCAGAGAAAAATATCACTTAGAGGTGTTATAGGGATGTTTCCTTGAGGTTTGAGAAAATTTTCAAAATCTGAGGATGGATATTTTACAAGTTGTGCAAGTTTTCCCAAAACCAAGTTTCTCAAAGTATGCAAATTGAGCACAAAACTTCTTAGTAGTCAAGAGAAATTGTGAAGACTCATTCAGATGAACCATATGAGACAAAAATGGATTAAATTGGGATAAAATTATCATGAAAAAGTCATTTCAGTTATTGGTTGATTATTTTATAATTTCCATCCATTTTTGTGAGCATGTTTGTAACCCTCTAAACCCTAGTTTGGACCAGTTTTGGAAAATTGAGTTAGGTAGGTATATTAAATCAGAATTTTTTTCTTGGAAAACTATTTAACATATATATTAATCCTCAGGGAACATTTCCACGATGTTTTTATTTTATGATGATTTGTGGGCCCCATTGGAAAACATGTGTTTGTGAAGATTTCAATGCATAGGAGAAACTTGCAAGGGAAACCTTTCTCAAATTTGAGGTGGATGATGTTGGTAATTTTTTATTCAAATTCATGAAGTCAATTGGATTACTCATTTATAGAATTTTTATTAATGGTTGCATATTTTATCTTAATCGTAAAAGGAACATGTATTAAGAAGCTATGAAGAAGAATGAAGGTAATCATGTTGAATTGCATTTAATTAATGTTTTTAATTACCTTGATAACTATTTTTATGTGTTTTATTATGTGTGTAAGTTCATGGTTCAACATGGAAAAGTCATTTCTTGCTTAAAGGTGATTGAGCCAAAACTACTCTTTTAGGCCTATTTGAGAAGCATGTCTGAATGAGTATGAAGGTGAGACTTTATCCATTTGACCTATGGGTATGAATGCTTGAAAATTTTTATACATCCTAATTGAAGTGTTATAGGTGATATGGATATCTAAAAAGTTATTTCGCTGTTTGACCATATTGTATATAAGACTAGTTTTTGTTTCTTTAAGACCAAATGTAAACCGATTCTGAGAGATCCACGATTTTAGAAGCCTTATGCCATGAATTGGAGCAGTATGATAAGTGTATGAGATATTATAATTAATGATATTTCCATTTATAGGTTAATTCATCATGATGAATATATTTTAGGTATGTATCAACTCAATTATTGAAGACCAAATTCAGAGATGTTGAAACCAGCCATGCAAGTCTTGTAAAGTGGTGTTTATTGATGTGTTAAGTCTTGTGTTGGCTATATCTGGTAAATTTTAATGAAATTATAAATCCTAAGATTAATTTTTATATATTAATTGGGTCATGAAGATGATTGGAAGTGGTCTAGTTAGATGGTTTCTCCAGATTGTATTTGTAGAAGCTGATTTAAGCACACCTAAGAGCCTAAATGAATGTCTTGGCTAATGTGGAGAGTTTCTAATAATACAAGAGAATTATTTGGTTTGTGGGATCATGTACCACATGAATGCAAATATAAAATATTTTGGAAAATTTTGAGAGCTAGAAGACAAAAATGAGTGATTTGAAGAGTCATGGTAAATGAAAGGTCAAAGGTCATGTCTAAGAGTTATATTTATTCATGTAAGCTCATTTTTGTTAGAGTTGTTGTGGTTGAAATAAGATGATGCTCCTGTTATTAAATGAGTGTAGAGGTGAATGAAAATTTTAGAAAGAGGATAAGATAAGTGAACTAAAATAGAGATCACATCAAGTTGATGTAAGCAACTAGGTGAAGAACGTGATCAATAATTTGTTGTATGAATGAAGTTTCAGTTGTTTCTCTGTAGTTTTGGAGTGGGTGCTTCTTAGCAAGTGGGTTCTGAAAAAATTTATTAAGTGGGTACTTGATTTTATACTAGATTGGGTGCTTTAGATTTGGAGTGGGTTCTTCAAGGTGAGTGGGTGCTCACCACACGGTGAAACCATTGTAACTTTATAGGACAATTGTCCAAGTTAGTTCTCTAGTTCCAATGGGTTTTTGTCCCTTGATGGGTTTCCCACATTAAATCTTGTCTCCTCATGTGTTCATGTGTT
This sequence comes from Taxus wallichiana var. yunnanensis, assembly GCA_018340775.1. Lineage (NCBI taxonomy): Eukaryota > Viridiplantae > Streptophyta > Pinopsida > Cupressales > Taxaceae > Taxus > Taxus wallichiana. Next base: position 184,331,643 of record CM031243.1, on the reverse strand, counting down.
TTTTCTTCTCTTTATCTTTCATGGTTGGATGCTCATGTCTCTCATGGTTAACATAGTTAAGTGTGGTTGATTGAATCATTGAAAATTGCATCAAATTTTAATAAGAACTGATTCACCTCCCCTCTCGCTTACATGAAAACTTAGAAACATTCTAAAGCAACATACGAGACGACTATAAAGGACATTCATAAAATCTCTTACTTAACATGTCACAATCATTTTCTAAGGTTATAAGAAATCATAGGCTTCTAGAGGAGGTCTATAGTTCATAGGCACCCCTGACCAATTGAGGAAGAGATGACATTAACAAAATTTTCTGGGTTTGTTTACGATAGTTTCCTCCTCTTGTTTGTTAGTTTTCCAATTTGGCATAATATAGGATCAATTAATAAATCAAATAATTACTTTATCCCTTATCTTGTAACTAGGGTTTCATATTTTTGTAGCTCATTACAAGTTAGGTTGGATTCTCACTTTATTGCTTTATCATTTTTTTGTGAGTCTACAATTAGGGTTTTACAAATTTATATATTTTTTTAATCAATAGGATGAAATATGAACAACCAACCTTATTAGGAAAAATTATTTTGAATAGTTTATTAGCTCATGAAGTAGGGTTTCCTACATCATTTCAGATGCAATCATAATCCTATCCTGTCCCTCTTACTTTGACCATCAAACTAAATAAATGAATGATTCAGAGGGTCAAGTCATTACATAACTAGATGCTCACCATATAAATCTAGCCCTAGGAATTCCAAATTTTGAATGTTCTAAAGTTATAACTAAGAATACATCCCAAAAGGGTTTTATCTCATTCCCCGTTAAGTACCAAATAATGATTTACAAATCTTGGTTAAGATTCAAAAGAAGATGACCATCTAAATTACCTAAGACTTCCGACAGGATTGAGTTTTTGGAGGTGTTATGAGATGCATGATAAAATTATTGAAAACAGTGAATGAGTATACCATCAACCCAAGAGTTTCAATATTGGATGAGTATCTATATCAACCTGATTTGTGAAGGAATGCATCGATTGAATTGGGAGAAATCATCTATTAGAATTCGACTCAACAACTCATCCAAGTGCACCAAACATAAAAATTATACATGACCTTATAATTTAAGTACACTATAGTTGGCTAAAAATATGGATTGGTTGTTCAAGTCAAGAGAATAATTTTTTTGTTATATATGATTTCTATATGCAATGAACAACTTCAAGTCTTGTCTCTATGCCACACCAAACTCCGTAAAACACCTATCTCACATACACTAAGAGAGATTGTAATGAAATTGACCAACTTGATGATAAATGACAACCCAAAAAACATGAAAAAATAATTTATTATCCATGAAAAATATTTAAATTTTCTCAACCAAGTGATTTTAAGTTAAACAGACAACGTTTTCTATCACTGATTCAAGAAGGTACTTGGAAGAGGGAAAAACATGGCCAGAAAAATGATCAAAAATTCTCTCGATTTTTAACAAAATCGCTTCACAAAATTTGTAAAATTTTAGGCTTGGAATTCTCTCTAAAAATTCCTTCTATGATTTATCTGAAGAAGGATCCATATTTTTTCTTCTATTATAAGAATATAGGTAGCTTACTTTGCATTCCTTAAGAAACTAGATTTAGAAAAACTTGCATAACTTCCACAAACGTCTTCGATATTGATGAAATTTGGCATGAAGAAATAAAAGACACCCTTATAATGATTAATGTGTTTATTTATCGTAAATATTCCTATATTATGCAAACCTATCTCACTTACCTCAAGATTCATTGCAAGTCCTCAAAGGAAACTCTTGTGGACTTGTGAAATTTGCCTCAAAGTGCTAAAATTAGTCTTGTTATTGCTCATAAATTCCTTAGCTAACTTTCTGAGGTTACTCCCATGCTTACCTAGTATTTCCATGAATTTCAATGAGAAATTACACCTCATTAGGCTTTAGAACTATGCCTAAATGAGCTAGTTACAACTGTGACTCTCATCATGTAACCTATTACTCATTCCAAAATATCTTACACATGATATAAAAATTATGTATATCTTGTAGAATACATGTACCAAGTTTGTTAACCATGTCCATACCTCCAATGAGCTCCTTTCTCATTGACCAATCCGCAAAACACTGAAACCATCCTGAATGCTCAATAAACCATTGATAAGATTCTACAAATTAGTCTTCATTCCTCTAACTCGAGCTTCACTTCACTATTCATTATTTTTCCATCAATGTCACTTTATGTCAATGACAAAAAAATGAAAATGGTTCAACAATCTCCCCTTTTTCATTGATGGTAACATAGTTAGAAGAGATTTTGATGGAAAATACACACACCAACAACTTCAAATCACCATTCCTAGTTTCTGACAACACTCTCTCCCCCTTTCACATCTATGAAAAAGGATCATGCATTCAACAAGAAACACATAAAGTACATAATTACTTACAAAGCATAGGATTATCTCAAGAATCCCCCTTATATTAGCCTCACAATATTCCCACCTATGTCTTGACTAGATGAATGAATGTTTCTACCAATCAACCTCATAGCCCCCTAAACCCATGATCTGCATATTCAATTGTATCACTTCACCATGGTTAGAAATAATTCTCTATCCTTGAAATTATTCCCTTTCACTCTTTTCCTTGAATTGATAAACTAACCCCCCATGTGAAAATGCTTTACTATTATATATAAAATTTATCTCTTGGTTCTTTTCGAGTGCCTAGTTCAATTAAATGGCTATCAATCCTTAACCACCTTCATTTTAATATTCTTTTACTCTTTTTTCTCTCCCGAGCTTGTATCATTCTCATTTTCTTAATTAAGAATAGATTATACATAATACCTTTATTACTCATAGAAATTTCAACCACATCTTTCTTGTTACTACTCCTAGTCTTATAATCCCTTAAATTGTTGTTTGAACTCAACATTCATTTATCTTAATTTTGAGGCTAGGTAAACCTAGTTCTTATCAAGAGACTTATTTCAATTCTTTCATCTTCCATATACCTAGTCACATCTCACCGTATTCACCTTTCTTTATAGTGACTCTCATTAACTTCAACTTAGTATTTTAGACCCATAATATACTTAGATTCAGACCACTGTGGCATTTATAGATATCTCTAGGACTTGAACATGCCTATCTTGACTAATTAACTCTTATTTCCCTAAATTGGGACTTATTCCACCAAACAATTAAAAATATAGCCAATATTGGAATCCAATATTACTATTTATGAATTCCAAAATGTCAAATATTGGAATTATCTGCACTCCAAAATTACACATATTGGGTTCAAAAATCACACATATTGGATTCCAATATCGCATATATCGAATCCAAAATCACATATATTGGAATCCAAAATAAACTATATTGGAATTATATGTACTCCAAAGTCCCATATATTGGAATCCAGAAAATAAAATATTGGAATCCATTATACAAAGCTAGCGTCCGCTAGGCATTATTTATGATTTCTTATGTATAGAACATGTTTCTATTTTATAAGAGCTAGCATCCACCTACCATTATTTATGATATATTATAAGGGCTATTGACCACCAACCATTATTTATTCTATGTTATTTATTCTATGTTATAGGGCTGACTCGAATTACAAGAACCTTAACATCCTCTTAATAAACTATGTGCACCACATTGCACTTATAACTCAATAGTAAGGAATTCAAAGAGAGGAATAAACCCTAAGCACTTGTATTACAAGAAAATTAACATCCCCTTAATGTTATAAATCCCAACGGTGCTTGTATTACAAGAACATTAACATTCGTTTAAAAGTTAGAAACCCCAGATACACTCACATATTAATAACATTAACATCCCCTTAATAGTTATAAACATGAATTTCAATAGAGGAATAAATCCATATTACAAGAACATTAACATCCCTTTAATAGTTGTAATTATGCGATGGCATTCATCATTAACCCCGCATATCACCTTCTTCCATCCTTGTGTACCTTGAAAGAAGGGACATGAAATCACTACAGACATTTTCCTCCCACACTTGACACTTTAAATGACAATTAAAATTTTCCTACTTCCTTGTCGGAGGATATATATTCGTAATTAAATAGAGATATGAAATAAATTAAATATCCTTTTCTAAAGGTAGAATTATGGTAAATCATATGAAGAAGTATTTGAATTTCATTTTAATATTATTCATCGACCGAATCCCAAATTCATAGAATAATTCATTACAAATTACAAATGTTTTCACAATATCTATGAACACATTGATTGTTGATGTGTCCGACAATTTTCAATTCTTTATATAAATTAAATTGTCATGTGAAATTTTTTTGCAATAGATAATTTGAAGTTGAGAGGATAATATGACATTAAAAAATGGAAGTAAGAGAGTTAATACTTTTTTATTTATCCATTATCATTTAAATCCTTTAGTATATTATAAATTTCCTAAAGATAATCACACATATTATACATATAAACATTATTAAGATAGTCGGGCCTATTATACATAAACTTGTCATTAATTTAGGGAAAAATTACATAATTTTCTTTTTTAGATAGTTAAACACTTTTGACTGGAGCTATGAACTAGAGGGTTGATGGGTCCCCACCCTACAAGTATCCCACATTTTGATTGACAAAAGGATACATACAAAAACTAAAAATTAGTATGAAAAGATAACGAGGCCAACATGTAACATGAATAATCAGGCCTGCAAAAAACATAGAGTCATGAATACACAAAAAGAGTGAAAATGATAGATAAACCCTAGGGTTCCACCAAGCCAAGTGTTACAATAATCTTGAGAAAGGAAAAGGACATTACGTAAACAAACTTTAAGTACACCACACAATTAGGAAGGCACGGGTAGGTCTTATAAGTGTGACCAGGTCCTGGGATGGTACACTAGAGATAGACGCCCCATCGGATCGATAGATGCTTTGAAAAGAGTCAGAAAATTGAAGTAGGGCCCAAATTTTCAATTCCAAGGAATCAAAATCTTGATGTCAACCCAGAAAAGTGACAAACAAGGATTCATCATTGCAAAGAGATAAGGAATGCATACTTATTCCAGAGCTTTGACCAAACCCACACAATGTTCTGGGTAAATGAAATGGGACTCACCACCATGACCATTTCTTTATCTACACACAACACCAGGAAATTGAACACGAAGATGCCTGCAATCTCAAAGTTTACATGAGCTCTCCTAGTGCTCTAGAGATAATCCACACCCAAGATGTTCACAATCACAGTCATAACATCTACAGAGTCTATGTGGAAGACATTGTGAAGATGACTATCGCACACAGAGAAAAGAAAGTGATTTTGCTCTTGTTTCGTGTGTAAGAGGATGAATGGAATGTAGGTAGATGTCATGAGAGGAAAGGGGGAAAAATAGACAAAAACGTGAGAAAATGAGTGAGGATAGGTGAAAGCACAACCCAATTAAATAGTCCCTCGACTCATGTGAGGAAGGTTGACGCAATAAAAATAGATGGTATCATCAACATTTTCCCATGCATTGGCTAGATTATTTGATGAAAATGATATTATATTATATTAAATGTAACATGATACAAGATTATCTCAACAAAATAAGCGGGTGGTATGAGAGCAATCCCCAAAGCCACAAGCACACTAGGCCAAGCCTTAAAAACAACAAAGCAACAACTATAAGGGGGTATGAGGAACACCAAAAAAAGGATATATTATGAATAAAGGCTACCCATGATTGATAAACACACATTATACAAAATCACATTACTAGAGACAGTCACACACATTATACAGAAAGGTTTTATCAATTAAATCTACCACACCACCCTTAGATCCAAAAGAAGGATGTATAACGCATCTCCACTAGATTTTTAATCATCGACCTTGGATCCTATCGTAGGGGTTGTAGCAAGATTTATTCTAAGGAGTGTAGTGCCCAAAATTTTTATAGCTCAAGAGCTTGTTGTTTCTTTGCTCATAGACATGTTTTGACAGAGTCTTATTATATCGTGGACATTATATTAGAGATTTGATCTTATTAGACATGTGTGGACATTCAAGGCGTGTAGCGCCAATTTAGCTTAATTTATATGTTGTCGCATTTTCTTATGATGTCATGGATATGATGTTGTGTTTTGGAACTTAATTATATTGATGGATAGTTGTTTCATGTGGAATTCCATGGTTATATGTCACCTTATCATCTTGTTTAACTTTTGGCATATTGAGTATAATTGTGCACGTTGTTGCATTTTGATTTCAGTAGAATGTTAGGCTAGTTTAGAACTTAATGATATCTTATTATGTCATTGTTTTATATTTTATCATACAGGTACAGTTAATGTGTGCAATGAGTGTGTAGGTGATAGGTTTACAGGAGGACGTGGGACTCAGACCAGCTACACAATCTTGCACAAGTAGCCCACGGGCTAAGTCCTAGCCATGTTTATTATGTGAAGCCTTAGTATAGGAGATTATTATTTTGGGCACTATGAGTGAACCCAATTTATGTAATGTATTGTGCTTTGAAATATTAATTTTGTTTAGGGTTACTAGTGAAGTTGTAAACTTGTTTTGGGAGTTAATAATTCCACTTTCTTTTAAATTTTTGATTTTATTTTTGAGTCACTTAATCACAAGGGTTTAGGGTCACATGTGAGACCCTTGGGTGGTCCCCACACCCTCTACCCTTGTGCCAAAAATTCAAAACCCGAAATCAGGTTATTTTGGGCATTTTTGGGACCCCTTTGTAGCTTAGGAGTTTCCTAACATAAAAATGAGCCCTTGGACCCTACCTAATGGGTAGGGGGGCTTATTTTCAAGGCTAGAGGGATTTTTCCTCCTTTTTACCTCTTGTTTGGTCACATACATGTAAGGGGTGTGGATTGGATTGCTTATTGAAAGTTTCAGTAGTTTTGTCTTGCTAACATTTAAGGGAATTTTGGAGAAGAGAGAAAAAAGAAAATTTTACCCTTTCTCTCTTTTGTTTTGGCATCTTTGACCTTGTAGAAGGAGAGGGGTGACACATGTCACCCCCTCATTTGTGAGGATGCTTGCTTTCTCCTCTTCAAATTCCCATTCATGGGAAAAGAGATGGACTTTTTTGAAACTTCTTGCTTGGGATGCTTGTGGATTTTGGAGCTTGGAGATTGGCTTGAGTCAAGGTGTGGAGAAATTGTAAGTTGGAGAGCTTTCTTTGAGGTAGGCTCTTATGTATTTTTCTTGTGTTGCATTTATATTAGTTGTTAGATGGGTTGCATGGTTTTGTTATTTGGTTGTTGTTGTTTGTGTTTACTCCCTCCATTGGCATGATGGATTTTTGGAGTGTGGGGGAAGAGAGAGGAATTTTCCTCTCAAGGCTTGATGGACAAGCCTTGTAGGGTCTTAGTGTTTTCCCTCAATGGTTGAGGTGGGTAAGTTGATTCATTTTTCCTGAATCTCCTTCCCCATTCTTGGTAAGGAAACCCCTTTAGGGTTTGAAAATCCTTCCAAGAAGGACTTGGAGAAAGGGTGGAGGAATAAGGAGGATTTTGATTGAATTTAGGAGCAATAAGGAGGGTAGAGAGATTTTTTCTTTTTTCAAGCATTTTGGAATATAATTTTTGGAGAACTTTCTCCTCTCTTCCCCACCTTTGAGGAGAACATGGGTACTCCTTATAAAATTTGAAGTCTTGATTTTTACTTGTTGTGTTTTCCATGTGAATGTGTTTTGGATGTTTCACCCTATTCTTGTGAAAGTTGTGGATGGTAGTCCTCTTTCCCATGGGCTTGGGGGAGGCTAGCATGCATCCCAACCTTGGGAGAGGCATGTAATGATGCCTATGGTTGGGTGGTTAACAAGCTCTTTCTCCTTGTATTGTTTTTTTGAAGGCATGGAAGTTGGATGTTGGTTTGGAGTTGGTGGCATCATGGTCTCTCATTGAAACATTACCTCATTGTATCTTGAAAAGTATAGCTTATGGAAACTTCCTCTTTATTGTAATTCCTCTTCCATGTTGTATTTGAACATCATTTACAAGATTGAAATTCCGTTGTAATTGAAGACCTTCTTCCAACCTTGGATGGGAATTTTGATGGATTGTCGCCTTGTATTTTAGCATGCTTGTGAAATATGAAGCATTGAGTTATTGAGTAGTTTGTGCAAAAGAAGATTTGTGAAATAATGTTTTTTTTCTTCTTTAAACTATATTTAGTAGAAGCATTCTTTTTACATTCCCTTAACATGCTTGTAGTTGGAATAATTATTTGACAAAAAAATAAAATTCTTTTGCATTGTATTTGAAAGGCATAATATTTCTTTGTTGAGGGCTTTATGAATAATACACTCCTTTGCAAAACTATTAGAAATCAGACTTTTCTATTTTTCTTTAAAAAATAAAAATTCTTATGTCTTTCCTTATGACAAATCTAAAAATCATTGAATGTGGATAGTGGGAACATACATTTCATTTTTTTAATAATAAGGTTAAAATCGATATTTATTCTAAGTTGAAATCAGCTTTGTTATCTTTGTGTACAAAAAAATATATGTGTAGTGATTGTGCAAGGTATGTGTTTCTTTAAGATATTTGTTAAGATTTATTTGTGTGTGATGTGAATATCACTTCTCTACTCAGTTTTTTTTAAATAAGGAAACATATACATATATATATATATATTGTATTATATAAATCATTCAAATTAATATATACATATATATATATATAGGTGTGTATATATGTTAAAAACTTGAAATATTTATAATCTAAGTTATATATGTGTTATGTGTTTATATCGAAATAAAAACAACCTTTTTTAACTGCATATATATATATATATATATATATATATATATATATATATATATATATATATATAAACGTTTGTTTTAAAACAATACATATGAAACTTAAAACAAAACAAGAAATGCACAATATTTCTTTGTTGAGGGTTTTATGAATAATACACTCCTTTGCAAAACTATTAGAAATTAGACTTTTCTATTTTCCTTTAAAAAAAAAAATTCTTATGTCTTTCCTTATGACAAATCTGAAAATCATTGAATGTGGATAGTGGGAACATACAGTTCATTTTGTTTTAATAATAAGGTTAAAATCGATATTTATTCTAATTTGAAATCAACTTTGTTATCTTTGTGTACAAACAAATATATATGTAGTGATTGTGCAAGGTATGTGTTGCTTTAAGAAATTTGTGAAGATTTATTTGTGTGTGATGTGAATATCACTTCTCTACTCAGTTTTTTTTTTTTTTAAAATAAGGAAACATATACATATATATATTTTGTATTATATAAATCATTCAAATTAATATTATATATATATATATATAGGTGTGTATATATGTTAAAACTTGAAATATTTATAATCTAAGTTATATATGTAATCGTATGTGTTTAATATCGAAATAACAACTTTTTTAATCGCATATATATATATATATATATATATATATATATATATATATATATATATATATATATATATATATAAACATTTGTTTTAAACAATACATATGAAACTTAAAATAAAACAAGAAAGTTTTAATTAAATTTGAAATTTATTTATAAACAAAAAAAGTGTTGGTGGCGGGGGTTCGGCCTCTTACCCCCGCATATAAAAAAGAAAAATAATAGTTGGTGTGGGTAGGTTCATCCCCCACCCCCGACTGCTCCGGGGTGGGCTGCCCCCTCATGCCACTCCACGGGCCACTACCCTCACCCCCATCCCTACATAGCTTCCTTGGCCACTATTCCGGACATGCCCCACCCCTACAACACCCCAATCTCCCTCTCCATGATGTCCCCAACCTATACCCCTTCCCTCCATGCTTGTCCCAACCATAGCCCCTCCTCCCGGGTCCGCCGCCCTCCTCACACTACCTTCACACAGCTCTTCCCCCGATTTTCCTCCCCCATACATCTAACAAAATACATGTATTCATTTTTTAAAACAAAAACAAATAAGAAATTAATGGTGGGAGGCAATTACCACCAAAGGAGGAGGAAGACACAAGAAATGGACAAGCTCCCATGGATCCTCCACACAACCTACAAGAAGAAATAAATCTAAAATGAGAGAAAATAACATGGGAGAGCAAAGAAAAGAAAGTGATAAGGAAGTTTAGCATAAAATTTTGATCTTGGTTTGAGGATTATTTGATCCTAGGGTTATCATTAAATCCTACACTTTTTAAGTCATGAGGTTTTAATGGGAATTAAAAAATGGGGTGATGAATTAATTAAATAAGTAGGGGATGTAGACTTATTATTTATGGCCCTAATAAGCTTAAAATATGATTAAATAATTAAAGTCAGGTTTAGACTAGAAAATTAATTTAATTAGGAAAATTTAAATAGTATAAAAAAAAATTAGTCGATTTCGAGAATGGGTTATGAAATAGATTTGTATTAATTCAACATTTCAAAAAAAATTACCCTAAATTTTTGCTATACTTTGGTCTAGTTTTTCGGTGTCCGGATGGGGCATTACAAGGAGATGCATGTATAGTTTGTTGAGGGTTCTTGTTTGGCAACAACACCAAACTTGCACCACTCATGGAGTTATAGATCATGCTTGTTAAGGCACACTTTGGCCAATTTGCGGATGTACATCATAGTGGTGTGAAACACCATCCGATCGTGCTTGTTGAACTTGTATTCCATGATATTATTGATGTTGTTTTCATATTTCCCAATGATATTAAGAGGTGGTTGATCAAAATCTAGGTCTTTGTTATCCTCCTCTTTAAGCTCCCCCCATCTCACTCTATCGAATTCCATCAATGCTTTTGTTTTATATTGGCTAGCGACCGCTATGATCTATTTGTTTCTTTGGAATAACATTTTTAACATTTTTAAAATGTCATTAAAATTATGTTTTAAAATGTATAACCTATTTCTTGTAAAGAGTGCAATATGTAATGCTTGTCTCATTCTCCTTAATCACTCAAATCACTTTGGTTATCATAGTAAAACCCTACAAATAAAAATAAGAATACTTATGCTCGCGTAAAATTCTTGTCAAGGTTTTTGAGTTAATATTTTTTTAGGGTTTGAGGGGTCTAAGGGATCTATATTATCTCTGCCAAAAATATTGACCAATTTAGGGTTATGGTCCTGTTGACTCTTCATATTTTATTTAGATTTAAGTGAATTTAAGTAGTAAATTACTATTACAAATAAAATTAAACAAACGTGTTCGTTAAAGTGGATACTTATTGAACGTAATCAATAGAGGATAATATTGTTTGAGAGTGATGATGTATAACATTACAGGGGCATTCGATCTCTATGTGCATGTGCATGTCCATACACTCTCTTATGAGAACATGTTTCTTAGAAGAACAAAGAAACCAACTCAAATTCTTTATATCATCATTTACATTAAAGTTGGTGGAAGAAATCAAATAGTACAAAACATCAACATCTTGCATTGCCTTAAGGGGTAAAAATCGAATACAAATCATCTAAAAATACCACATGAGTGGGCCACTTAACTCGAGAATAAGATTATCATAACCATAACCATTGAGCTTATTGATAACTCTTTGTACATTTCCCTGTTGATGAAATTTAAAAACCAAACCTCCTGCTAAGCCCCATCTTATAATCCATGGCCATGTAGAAACATGTGTTGTGTTTAAATAACTTGAAAATCTCATACATATCAACATTCATCATGTACTCAAACAAATTGGTAACCCGATCATAATTTTCATAATTTTTGTGGTGGATGGTATCAATGGAGAGGTCCATGACACCCCGAGATTGGGAAGGATGTAGGTTGATAACCCAATAATGGAATAAGTGGTAGTACCTCCAGCGTAACTTACACCTACGGTGAGGCCCTTGGTGGCCTTATCCATTGTTAAGGAGTTTCTGGCATTAACGTGGGTGAGATCCTTGTAAGTACATTTTGATGGAAATTGATTACCCTTCTAAACGCAAATACAGATAACCATGAACTCCTCAACACCCTTTAATCTAGCTAGGATAGATAGTTCATCTCCATCAGATTTTGAATCATCGTCCTTAGATCCCGGTGGGTGGGGGAGCTCTAGCAAGATTTATTCGAGGATATGCCTGTAATGTTTACTGAGGGTTCTTGATTGGAAAAAACATTGAACTTTTACCACTCACGGTACTAAATATCATGCTTGTTAACGTACGATTCAGTCACTTTACTGATTCACATCATAGTGGTGTGAACCACCTTCTGCCATGCTCATTGAAATTGTATTCCATGATCTTCTTTATGCCATCTTCATTTGGCTGAATGATATTCAACTGCCGCTTATGAAAATCTAGATCTTCATTATCCTCTTATTTAAGCTCCACCCATCACACTCTGAAACACACTATCATTGTTTCTATTTTATACTAGCTAGCGCTTACTAGGCTTTATTTACTACTTTGGAATAATATTTTTAACAGTTTTAAAATGTCATTAACATTATGTTTTAAAATGTATAACCCATTCCTGTAAAGAGTGAAATATGTAATGCTTGTCTCATTCTCCTTAATCATAATATAACATGTGTGTGGGACATGTGTGTGTATTATTATCCTCCTATTTAAGTTCCCCGTATCTCACTATGTCGATGTAATCACCGTCGTCCCCTAGCTCAAGAAAAGGGAAAAGCATTGAAATCCTCATGTTTTTGGAGAAAAGTTATCTTTTGTTTGTAGACACTCAAAACGATGGTTATCACAGTAAAACCCTATAAATCAAAATAAGAATACTTATGCTCGTGTAAAATTCTTGTCAAGGGAGGACAACTCATCTCCACCTAATTTAATCATAAGGTTAAAAAAATGAAAAATAAAGGTTTTTAATTTGGTTTAATCCCCACAGATTTGTCAAATCATCACGTAATGTGAAAACATAGAATAACACTTGATAGCACAAGACAATCTCTTACGAAAAATTTTTCTTAGAAGAAAAAAGAAACCAACTCAAATCCTTTCTATCATCCTTTACATTAAATTTTGTGGAAGACATCAAAAAGTAAATAACTTCAACATCTTGCATTGTCTTAAGGGGTAAATAGAGAAGAATACAAATCATTTACAAAAATACCATAGGAGTGGCCCATTTTAATATGAGAATAAGATTATCATAACCATACCCATTGAGCTTATTGATAGCTTTGTGTGCATCCTCTATGTTGATGAAATTAACAAAACCAAACCCCCTACTAATCCCTGTCTTTAGATCCATGACTACGTAGACACACATGATGTATCTAAATGGATTGAAAATCTTGTGCATATCAACATCCATCGTGTCCTTGAACTGATTTCTAACCCGATCAAAATTTTCATCATTTTTACAATGCATGGTGTCATGGAAGAGGTCCACAAAACCCTTGAGACTAGGAGGGATGTAGGTTGATTGCCCAATAGTGAAATAAGTGACGAGAACACTAGCATTGCTTCCACTTATGGTGAGGACCTCAAAAACATTATCCATTGTTAAGTTGTATGTGGTGCTAGCGTGGGCGAGATCCTTGTAAGTCCATTTTGATGTCTAGTGATCACCCTTCTTACCACAAATATGGAAAACCATGAGCACCGCACCACCCTTGGAGCTAGCCATGATGAACAACACATATCCACTAGATTTTGAATCATCGACCTTGGATCCTAGTGGGTGGGGCTGCTTTAGGAGTATTTCTTCTAAGGATATGCTTGTAAAGTTTGTTGAGGGTTCTTGGTTGGCAGCAATGTTGAACTTTTTCCACTCGTGGTGATAAATATCATGCTTGTTAAGGAATGCTTTAGCCACTTTGAAGATGCACGTCATAGTGGTGTGAACCACTGATTTCTGTGCTTGTTGAAATTTTATTTCACAATCTTCTTCACATTGTTTTCATCTGGACCAATGATATTCTATGGTGGTTGATGAAAATCCAAGTCTTAGTTATCCTCCTCTTTAAGCTCCCCCAATAACACTCTACCGCATTCCATCACTATTTATTGTATACTTGCTAGCAACCATTAGCCTTTATTTTCTTCTTTAGAATAATATTTTTTACATTTTTAAAATGCCATTAACATTATGTTATAAAATGTATAACCCGTTCCTGTAAAGAGTGCAATATGTAGTGCTTATCTCATTCTCCTTAATCATAATTCAACATGTGTGTGGGGCATGTGTGTTATATTTATCCTCCTATTCAAGCTCCCTATATCTCACTCTATCAGACACAATCATTGTCATCCCTAGCTCAAGAAAAGGAAAAAGAAGTGAAATCCTCACACATCCAGAGAAAAGTTATCATGGATTTGCAGACACTTTGAAATTGCTTGTTATCATAGTAAAAACCTACAAATAAAAATAAGAATACTTATGCTCACGTAAAATTCTTGTTAATGGCAAACAATGTATCTCCACCTGATTTAAGCTTAAGGTTTTTTTTAAAATAAAAAATATTTTTTTAATTTTTTTTTTAATCCCCACAAATTTTCTAAATCATCAAGTACTAAAAATCATAGAATAACACTTCATAACACAAGAGAATCTCTTATGAGAACATGTTTCTTAGAAGAAAAACTAAACCAACTCAAATAATGTGTATCATCATTTACATTAAAGTCATTGGAAGACATTAAAAATTAAAAAACTTCAACATCTTGCATTGTCTTAAGGGGTAAAAGAAGAAGAATACAAATAATCTACAAAAATACCATAGGAATGGCCCATTCGACTATGTGAATAAGATTATCATAACCATAACCATTGAGCTTATTGATATCTCTCTTTTCTTCCTCCATGTTGAAAAAATTAACAAAACCAAACCCCCTGATAACCCCATCTTCCAATCCATTTCCATATAGACACACATGATGTGTCTAGACAAATTGAAAATTGCATGCAAATTAGCATCCATCGTGTCCTCAAATAATTGTGTAACCTAATCAAAATTTTCATCATTTTTACGGCACATGGATTCACCTGAGAGGTCCACAATACCCATGAGACTAGGAGGGATGTAGGTTGATTACCCAAAGAGTGGAATAAGTGGCATTACCGCCAGTGCTACTTCCACCTACGGTGAGGCCCTCAATGGCCTTATCCATTGTTAAATTGTTTGTGGGACTGGAGGGGGAGAGATCCTTGTAAGTCCATTTTTATGTCCAGTGGTTACCCTTCTTACCATAGATATAGAAAACCATGAGCATCGGAACAACCTTGGAGCCAGCCAAGATGGACAACACATCTCCAACAGATTTTGAATCATCAACCTTGGATGCCAGGCATGTTGGGGCGCTTTAGAAGGATTTATTGTAAGGAGATGTTAGTAAAGTTTGTTGAGGGTTCTTGGTTGGCAGCGATTCCAAAATACACCACTCACAACTCTAGAGATCATCCTTGTTAAGGCATGATTTGGCCACTTTGCAGATGCACATCATAGTGGTGTGAACCACCTTCATGCCATGGTTGTTGAACTTGTATTCCAAGATCTTCTTCGCACCATTTTCTTCTGGCCTAATGATATTCGGTGGTGGCTGATGAAAATCTAGGTCTTTGTTATCCTCCTCTTTAAGGTCCCCCTTCACACTCTGTCGGACACCATCACTATTTCTATTTTATACTAGCTAGTGGCCGCTAAGCTTTATTTTTTTCTTTGGAATAACATTTTTAATAGTTTTTAAATGTCATTCAAAACATTGATAAGATTTTTGAGAAATCTATTTTCATTCCTGGATCATGGATAAACAGTTTGTTTGGTCACGATACAATATTCCTATATGATCATGATGCAATCTTCCACACAACAATAAATAGAAAATATTTAAAATAATGATCTGCAAAACAATAAATAGAAAATGTTTCAGTTCTATACATGCTAGCAACCACTAGGCTTTTTTTTTTCTTTGGAACAAGGTTTTATCATTTTCAAACTATCATTAAGATTAACATATGGTAAAAATCATTTTATGATTTCAGGGAAGCCTCCATGGATCTACAAATCAATAAGCATAACATGTTTATGTTTTATACAATCTAGTGTCCGCTAGGATTATTTATTGCTTGTGAATAAGGTTCCTATCAATTTAAAAAATTCTTTAAGATCAAACCATGCATTACTAGAGGAAAAAATGTTTTTTATTTTAAATAATCCAACATTGATGTGTGAATTGTTTTTAAAATATGTAGATATGGGAAAACTCATTCTTTTATTCATCCATTATCCATGATTGTCTCTTCACCCAATTTAGCAAAAAATATTTTTCTTGCCGAAAAAATAATCAGAAAAAATAATTGTGCAATGTGAATCCTTAAGAACCTTAAGGCGGTTACTTTATTCCATAAAAATGCACCATACATTGTTGTATTTGGAAGAAAAGTATATAATTCAAACCAAAATTATGCGTTTGAATTTTTTTAATGATCTACACATGTTCTTGTGTTCTCCTGCATGTTTCAACCATGTACATAATTCAATGTAAATTTTTGAATCAGTCTTATAGTTTCCATCAAATCTCCAGTATGTTGGGGTTTTGAGAGTAATTTCTTCTTTGATCTTGTGTGATAAGAATCTCACTTCATTGATCAAAAGTATATTGTTTTCACCATAGACATTACTATAAATGTCTACTATCTTATGGTTTGTGTTTATTGTGAACTTACATTGTTGACATCCCCAAATAAACTCGAAGTTGTTTCTTGCAACTAAGTAATTTTTTTTATGAACATGTACTTCACTGTTGTTGAATCCATAAATGAAGACCATAATGTAGTGTTAAAATATTTTGATGCAAAGACTTATCAAGTCAACACTAAACTCTCGTTCAAAGTATTCGGTATTCCTAGATCCAAAATCGGAACCATATTACGAGCTATTTTGTCGCCAACACCAAAAATTCCAAACAAAAACCTTCAACTCCCAAAACTAGTAATTTTTAGGCTTCCCAATAGGATCTATAAAAAAATTAGAATTGATGTAATATTCCAAAAGTCATTAAAAATAAGGCATCAAATTATTTAATCACAACTCAAAAACAACTTATAAAACAACTTATAAAACTATAATATCATCTAAATGACAATGAAGATATAAATAATACCTACTTTTAAATTTGTAATCTCAACATATAAAATAAAGACTAACCATATGACTGTAAAAATGAATATCATTGTGAAAAACATTTTTAAATAATTAATAGCTATATATTTTATGTTTGTTGCAATTTTTGGATGCCCTCTCGCAACACTTAAACCCCGACATAGTATTTGTGTTATGTTATTATACAAATTGGTCATTGACCACTTATCTTTGAAACAATTTTATTCATTGGATTTCTTCCCCACCATAAAATTTTCCGGAGGGTTTCCTTTTGGCCCATTGTAATACACAATATGTTTCTAACGCCGAAAACAATACCATCTCTAATCCAAATGTTTTGGAGAACTTTTTCTACAATTTCATCTTGTACACACAAATGTTCTTTACCAAAATAACAAATGGTTTGAATTCAAATGCTATTTTTTTCAAATCATTAATCATCTTTTCAACTTCGACACAAAAGAGATAACTAGAACAAAATACCACTTCACATTTCTGCACGCCAATATCTTTAAAAATTCCTTGATCCCACCTTGCAAGTTTAGTGTCTCATTACCGAGATTGATTATCAAATATTTGTAGGATTGGTTTTTGTCATAGAGAAAATCCTCTAAATATAAAATCATTAAATAATCCTTTTGGCCAACTGCACAAAAGTATTTTTTCTCGATTATTTGTAATTTAATATTAAACAATTCAAATAATAAAAAATTCAAGTATGTTAACACTTACTGATTAAGACTCCATCTTGGATTCCCTCCCACCCCCTCTGCAAGTTCTTATGATTCTCATTGTATTAAAAAATAGTAATAAATTCAAAATAATATTTAAGTCGATGTAAAAAAATACGTGAAACTCACTTTTATACAATATTGCATATATGTAGTTGTATATTGGTGACCAAAGAGGCATAAGACATTCATTCCTAGACTATGTTTGGGTTAAAATTCTATGATGGGATTAGCGATCTCTAATAGCCAATTGTATAGAAGTAATTATTTTACAATTGTCCGTAAATTAATATTAACCAATAAATGAAAAATTTACTATAGGTTCTTTAAAATATGAGGGTCTTATAAATGGTTTTGTTTATAATTATATATGAATATCATACCATTTTTCATCTATGAGTTCATGCATGATGTGACAACAACCTCCCCACTTGGCATAAAATCTGAAAATAATTGAAGTTTTAATTAAAAATATGTAAAAATGACAATCGAAAAATATCTTGGAGCAATAAATTTATAAAACGAGTATTTCCCACTCACCTTTTATAGATTCATTGGATGGATGGTTAGTGGAATATGGGGCAATAAGTTGAATTGGTTACGACATACTAAGATTGACATCATCTCCTTTGGTTGTATGTGGAGAGGAAGAGACAATGTCTTCCTTTATTGGTTGGTTGTCTACATAAATTTTTTTATTAAGGGTAAATAGTTTTTTGAAAGGGACTATACCCTTGTGCAAGAAGGATAAAAATCCAGATGTGAAAAATAAGGCACAAATAAAAAGAACAAAGATCTAGGTAAAATGTTAACGCCCGAGTGCAGGAAGCAACCCTGCTCGAATAAAACCCAATACCAACAACAAATCAACATAAAAACAACTGATTTACAGCGACCAAACAATCAAGCACCCGAAAAGAAATTGAAGCATTAATGAGCAAACCGAAAGACTAGGAAACTAGCAAGGTGGAGAAGTAGTATTCTTAGAGAAAAGTTATTTCTTTTTACGTATCGTTATCCAAATTTCGTAGAATCCTCCGTAATTAGAGGATTTAAAAAGGAGGTGTATTTTCCTTATCCTCCATAGATCCAACTGAGCAACGGATTCAATATCTTCTTTTGTATTTTCCTTTATGTCACCAACTGGATGAGATTCTTTGGCACATTCAACAATTGGAATTTATGAAAGAGGGGTTTCTGGGACAAAATCATCTTCAGTATCTATATTTGAATCCTCTTTGGCTTCAAAAATCAGGTGTTCAGGGAGGGAATTTTTCCACCAGTTGTTTTTTCCATTTCTTCTCTTTTCCATTCCACAAACATCAGCAGTGTGTCCGGTAGCAAAACACTTTCTGCACCTAAAGGGCAAGCCTTCATAATCTAATGTTTGTGTCCAAGTTCTGTTTTGGACTATAAGCTCTATATTAGCAGGGAGATTTTTGGATGTGTCAAGCTCAACAAGGATTCTAGCAAAGGTTGTGTGTGTGAAATCAGTGGTTTGGGGGTCAATGAAAAGGGTATGACCCAAAGTATTTCCAATAGCAGTTAGACAAGTACGGTCCTAGAATTGGAGTGGTAGATGGGGCAGTCTAATCCAAACTGGTTTGCAGGAAAAGGATTCAGTAAGTGGGTTAAAAGATGGGAACCAGGGTTTCAAAACCAGGTAGTGGGATTGAGAAGCCCAGAGTTTTTTAGCTATGACTTCCTTATCCCTAATTGAGGAAAAAGCAACAATAAATGTACCTTTCACACATGGATAAAGATCTAACTTACCAGATAGAATCGGGATCCAGTGATTTGTAATCTAGTCATGAAGGGTTGCTAGGTTTGGCCAGAGCCCACTGAATCTCTCGATCAAGGCATGCTCTTGGTAGAAACATTCTGAATCGAGGACTTCATCCCCAAATGAAATGCTAGGGTTAGTAACCACAGGGGTCATAGGTGTGATCATCCCCTACGTGAGACTCCTTCCCTATAAAATATCCTTAAATGTAGTCGATCTATTTGAGTTATTATTCAGGACATGATTCACATCAACCTTGGTATCAGGAAATCCTTTCGTAGTGATCTTCGGTGCAAATCCACTGAAGAAGAGTATTTGTTAGGTTGCAGAGGAGACCCGCCACCTACAGTTCTACCATTGTTACAATCACCATTAGCAAAGTGATTAGCACAGGGTGATCGAGCCTTCTGTATAGGTATTGGTTTAGATTCATCCCCATGACAGGAACTAGCAGGCTTAAGAGTTGAAGAGGCTGCCTTAGCGCCACAAAAATCCTAATCAATCCATAAAAGGACCTGATCTCGTCTGTGTCTCCACCAAAGCATTACCTCTGCCATTTTTTTACCATGGCCACCGTATTTTCGTGACTATTTAACCATTTAGGGTTCGTGGAGAGTTCTCCGTGTAGGTGTTCAATTGTTTGCATAAATATTGTATGTATTAGTTCAAATGCATTAAACTAATAGAATTAGTTAAAGTGATCTTAATCAACATACCTTTTTTCAAATGGAAATAGTAATGTTGTAAAAACATTTCTTGATCATGTGATTCAACAATAAAAATTGTAGATAGACCAGAGTTGACCAAAACATGCATTGTAACACTACCACCGTATTTGACACTATAACTAGAGAATTATCAAAAGTGAGTTGAGTGAACATATGAGACCAAAACCCATAAGATATCTTATAAAGAAAAGGATGTGGATTTCCTCGTAGGCCAATTTCACTTGCAGTCACATTTTTTTGTAGAAGTTGATCCATCCAATACATGGCTATTTCCATTGTATCCCCATATTCAACATCACAATTCTGCACATTTTTTATTGTGTACATAAGACACAAGCTCTTAAATTTTCCACTACTGTCATAAAATCTGTAACATCCTTCCACAACTAATTCCCCTTGTCTTTAAATTTTTGCATGTATTTTTTTATTATCTCTCTTAACATTTTTGAAGAAGCAACAAGTAAGAGCACAATAATTACACAATTTAGAAAAATATATCCTACAATCAAACATGTCCATTATTGCATCAAAAGTGATTACAATAAACAAATTACAAAAATCAGGATCACACATTTTGCATTGAATGGATTAGTTGATGGAATAGAAGATATTATTGATTGGAGCTGGAAGGGATAAACACATTGATAGGTAAATTCTTTAGTGTCTTCCATCCTTGTTGGAATATTTTCTTCCATTACAATCACATAGTTTTCTATAATTACTTGAATTTCCACTAGGAAAACCTTTGCCACTTCACATCAAATTTTCTTTATGCCAATTTTTCACTTCCTCTAGAATCAAATTTTCTTTTTCCTTTAGTATATTTTCCCAAGATTCTTCGACAATCCGTGGTAGTGAGATTCATGCACACCATATTTTTATACAATATTTTTTCAATGCATTCTACCAATACACGATTACATCGATATTTACTTTTCATATATTTTTTAGAAATTTGTCTCTCATCCTTCGTAATTTTTTTCTCTTTGGCACTAAGTATGTAAAGTTTGCGATAACACCTACTTCAATAGAGTGAGTTAGCCATACTTTCCTACCTACAATTTATCTAGTAGAATTGATATCTCCTCATCATTCATTCCTCTTGTAGGCCTTAAGTAATTCATTGTGAACCTTGCCAATGAATTTTGTTAAAAGTTAGGTAGGTTATCCTTAAAAGGAGAAAAAGCCATCCCAACCGATTTTAATAACTCAATGGTTGTCAATTTTGTCCATATGTCCTCAAGTAAAAAAATAAATGTCATTTTATCAGAAAGGCTCTCTGTCTTAGCCACTTTGAAAATAACAAGACATTGCATCTCAAAACACTTCATTGAAAGAGGAAATAGTGTATTTACTTTATGCATATTAAAAAATTAACTTGTAAGAAAAAATGTGTTAAAATTAAGTTTTATAACCTTCAAATCCTTTGAATTTGAGTTTACTACTTTGAGACTCCGAGGACATCCCAGGGATCTCCAAATCATTTGAGCCTTACTGCAGAGTACATAAATAAAATTAGTATCAATCCAATTTTTGTTTACATCATTTTGCTACTGGAAAATTTTAACAATGACTCTGCAATGAGCTTGTAAAGACATAACGTGAGCCTTTCTAAACTGCATCTTAGTATGTAATGACTTGTATTTTTGTCAACCAAAATTGGTTTTGGGAAAAAATGGTATGTTGGCCATCAAGAATGTGGAACTACACTTCATCCCTTTACAGATCATCTGGATCCTCGAGTTGCACAAGTTCCTTTGTATAAGGTAAAAAAGGAAGAAGAAGTGCATCCTTCAGTGTAGGAATAACATTAATCAACATTGAATAGATAATAAAGTCAACATTCTCATCATTCATAGGACATCATTGATATTCGGAGGTGCCAAATGGCACCTCGAAAATTCAATTGGAAAAACATCACTATTAAACAAAAAAATTTAATTGTTCCAAATTTGAAGTTTCTGTTTGCTCAAATATACTGGTCACTTTCTTCAAAAACAACCAATTTGTTATTATTTTTAAGCCCTTGAAACTTTGACTTAGATGGATCTATCTCTAATTTAGACATATAAGATCTCCTCAACACTGTAAATAGCTTTCCATGTTTTGGTGGAGAGAGAATTTTTTTCTATTCAAATAATGAAAAATAGAAGATCTATCCTTGGTTATATACAATTTTTTGAATACCAAATTCATGTTATTATGAAATTCAAGGGAATTTTCACAACCCATTTTTCTTACTCGTATGAACTTCCCCAAATTCCAACCATATTTAAGACATGAACATGCCTTATTTTCTCTAGAATCCTTCATTTCCAGTTTCTTGAATAATGAAACTTCCAACTCCATGTCAAGAATAAGGCACTTATTCATTACGATGTCAATGCATTCAACTTGAATATGCAATGTTTTCTCATCAATAACTTTTAAATTTAATACCATACCAACTTCACGATAACTTCCTCACAATTTTTTTTTACCATAGATCACCCCGTAATTTTCTAGGGAATGCATTTCTACAAACTAGTCATCGTCTCTCTTTTTCCAATCCTCTACTCCTTCAATCAAAGGAATTTTCATGAATGGAGTGCAGATAATGGAAGACATATTACATTAAAAAGGAATTAAACAAATTAATATTTCATAAGTAATTGGAAAGGACAAACTCTTTTTCTCAACAATGCAATAATAATGAGCTGTCATATCTTGATGTCATTATTTTCATAGAGTAAAAGTTAATAGGAATAAATATTTATAGCATAGTGGTCACCAGCATAATTTAACTCTCCTTTAGTTATAAAAAACAAGAAAACATTATTTTATGCATTGAACTAAGAAATTTAAACAATTAGTTGTTATTAAATTTGGTTTGTTTCAAGTTCTGAATTTCTTGCTAGAAGTGAAGACTAGAATCCGTTAGGATATATATATTCCCATCACTGTAAATAACATATTTGAGTTACGGTAGATTGTGAAAACCTAGAATCCAACATGGGTGAAAGGTTGAGAATTGAAAATTTAATAATAACAAATCTTACATGTCGTGATGTGTTTGGGTGTTGTAATTAGGTTCCTTATATAGTTTTTATAAGATATATCATGTCTATCTCATAATTGATATTGACTAGTATGATGAAAAATGTCTAGTAGCTGCTTAGGTTCAATTAGTGATCAAATAAATAAAAATCATGGAAAACCCTAACGTCTGCTAGGATCCTTGCAGCGTTAATCTACCTAATGGGTGTTAGGATTAAGATTACATGTTTGACTACATGTATTGTATTCTTTTGAATCTTTGTTTTGAATCATGTATATTCGAAAAATTTGTAATAAAATTTCTTGTCTTGGAATATTTGTTCTCTTCTCTTGTCTTGAAAAATAAAAAATGTCGTAAGCATCCTCCCTAGAGGTCGCTAGTCTTGCAAAATTTAAATACAATAATGGAGCATAATTAGTTTTTAGTGAATTCATTAATTCTTGTCCCATATAAAAGATAACAAATATCCTAGCGGCTTCCAACATCAAGATAGTATGTTAGGATAGGAATAACATGTAATAGACTTCAAATAGTCTTGTATTAATTACGTGTATTCAAAAAAATGGTAAATATATTTAATTACGTGTATTCAATAAAGTCGTAAATATATTTATTGTCTTTGAATATTATTTGTCTCCTCTTTTCTTTAAACATAAAAGAAATGAATTTTTTTGGGGACCGCTAAGGTATTCATGAAATTTTGTAGTGATCTTAAGTATTTAATAAATGAAAAATTTAGTGTCTACATTCTCGAAAAGTATAAGTGTTAGAGCATAATAATAGAAGTACACATTTTAAACTTCAAATGTCTTGTGTTCATATTGTCCCTACATATTTTTATAAATTACGCGTTAAAAAAATAGTCCATAACAATTTATGAAATATCAAGGGCGTACACAAACATTGCTTAGGTATAAAGGATAAAAAGGCCATGAAGAGCAACATACCTTTGAGAAGGATGACGCCTTATGTAGTTCTCATTTGATATTTTGTGTATAAAACATAATCCATATAATTTCATATATACAAAAATGTTTTACAACCAGTAAGCACCCTTAGTTAAGGCTAGTAATAAAGATACACACATAGTTAGACAATTTTAGATCATAGTAGAGGTAATGAGCCGATTATTGTGAATCCTAATGTAATAGGTTTCTAGTGCCACTTAATCATAAATTTATTTTAAAACAAATACCATTTAATAGATCATGATTTTTTTAATATGCATATTTTCTTTTACACATTTAAATTATGTGGAGAACATATTTTTGAGGCATTTAAAGAAGTAGTTTTGAATACAAAGGAATTTAAGGCAACCCATTAATTGAGAATAAAATCAGCTTCTATGGGTTGTCTATATGTCACCATTTCATTGGATAATTTATTGATTAGACTTGATGTGACTTACTTTATTCGATAGTTTTTATTTAATTTTAAACTTGAATTTAAGAAACTAATGGTAGTTTATTTCACATACCCACTCACAGTCATTGACCCATGCATGGTCATTGGCTCCTTTCCCTTAGCACAAGTATAAGTATCCTTGAATCTTGTATGGTGTGGTAGCCATGAAAAAATAATGGGTGACTAATGACTAGAAATTTAGTAAAATATTAAATGTATAAATCAGTAAGTTTAAGTGTTGGAATGTTATTTTTCCTTGCTAATGACTCGAATAGTAATGAATTAATTATTGGAGGTGAATCCAATATTATTTCTAACTTCTTCATTAAAACACATACCTTTTTAGGGAAAATCAATCTCGTGTGATTAAAATTCCCTTTGTGTTCTTTCATTAACTCCATATTGGAGCTTAAATCTTATTTATTAAGATAACTACTAAATAGGCAGATTTTGTGATGAGATTTGCAATTGATATGTTGATAGGTTGGATTCATCACATTTTCCAATAAACATTGATATTAAATCTGATGGCAAGCTTATATTAATTTCAGGACATGCAATGGCATATTCAATCCATATATTTATCTTATCTCTCGCCCTTATTTTCACACCTTTCAGGTTTCTTTCACAAGATTTCATTTATTCTGTAATGGTCGGACCAATGTTTCATTTCATGTAATTTTCCATGGATGTGAGTGAAATGGGATTTTATACCAAAATTTTACGTTGCCATTTGAAATCTATTTTTGGATTGAATTAGAGAAATACCTGGTTGTAATTGAGGGAGTTCTTGGAGATGATTATATTTATTTGGAGGGTTGTCGAGGGTAAATACAAAAGTTTCTTTGATGTTCATTTTTCATCTTCTTATCATACATCCGACGAAGGATTGGGCTTTGGATATGGGTCATCACTAGATCAAGCCAATGTATAGGGTTGGCATGGAAGTGGAAATGGAAAAAACATTGAGTGCGTCGTGGCCCTTGATTTTTATGTTCACTATAAATAAGAAGGTTTGGTGCACATAGACATTTTTACATATTTCTTCAAATGGTTTAATTTCCTAAATAATTTCTTGTTTGAAGTGGAAAAATGGGGTGAGACACCAACGAACAAGTGGTAGGTCACTCCACTTGCCTAACCTAGATGACATGTCACTCTGCTACAACAGGAACTAGAACATTGGGATATTCTTCGTTGGCAAGGTTTTGAGGCATACAATTGGCTAAAGAGCTATCTTTGTCTTTACTAGAAAAGAGCATATTTTCCGATTCACCAACAAAACCATTTTCAGGCCCGTTAAGGTAGAGGTTAGAAATGGTCATGTGTTTTGGATAAATTAGTACTTCTAAAATATGTTAGGCTCAATCGTTATTTTGGTCAATTGTATAGAATTTCCAGTTCCATTATTATGGAATTATACTATCGGCTTATTGGTCAGAGTTTTTGTATTTCCAACCACTTATTTTCTTGGCATTGGCCCTTACATTTTTCACCAAGTATTGCTATATCATTTATTAATTTAGACCGATACTATCGTTATATCTATAAGGTAAAGGGAAAGGGACCCTTCAACCCTCCTTTAATTATAAAATATAAGAAATCATTAGTAGAAGTTTATGTTATGTGTTGCACTAAGCAATTTAACTACTTAATTGCTATTAAATTTGGTTTATTTTAAGTTGTTAATTTATTAGCGAGATGTGAAGACTAGAAGCCAATAGTGTCTATATATTCTAGGATACCTTTCAATTAAAGTAAAAAATAATCTATATAGATTTAGGTTATAGAGGATTGATTGCGAGAAAAGAATCATCCTAGGGGTCGCTAACATACGATGTGAATCCAGCTGCAAGAGGTTGAAATACCTCCAAAAACACACATAAACAACTTTGTAAATAAAACTAGGAGTTTCAAAATAGCTTACTTCTCATTCTGGAATTCACACTGATCTATTACATCATTATAATTCTCCTTTTATTTCAAGACTACTCTAAAACCCTAAAATGCCAAAAACCCTAAAATGCCAAAAAACCCTAAAATGCAAAACAACTCGGATTGACCCCAAAATTTGCGTGCCAAATATGAATTCATAAATTAGGGCTCACACAAAATTTAGACTTATTCTAAAAATCACAACAAAAGTTATTAAAGTTCTAAGACCTAGTCAAAAGCGGAAAAAACATTCGGAGCCAATTTTAGGCCACTAGATGACGGAATATGAGCCCGAAAACATGCCAAAATGAGCACAAACTTGCACTTAAAACTTGATCTAGCATAGTACTAATGTATATCTACCACCCTATAAAATTTTAGGACGATCCAACGGTCGGATCAAAAGTTATGGCCTCTGCAAGTTATGCTCCCGCATCATTCTCCCCTAGTTGAAAAGAATTCAGCTCCTGCGAATTCTGTTGATGGAACTCATCTAATTTTGCACTATCAATTTTCCTCAACTCCCACTCAGGAATCCAAGTGTTTTCTTCTTGCTGCAAACCTTCCCACTATACCAAATATCTGTTGTAGCTCCCATGTCTAGTAGTGATTGTCTTTTGGTCCAAGACACGCATTACCCTCTCCTTTTTCTCCTTCGGCATCTGTTTCTTCCAGTTTATTTCTTCCTCCTCTGCAACATTTTCATCATGACCTGGAAACTTATATAAATCAAAAACATTAAAAACTGGTGAGATAGCAAAGTTTTCAGGTAGCTCCACCTTGTAGGCATTATCACTCATTTTCTTCAGAATCCTACATGGCCCAATCTTCTTATACTTGAGTTTATTATATGTTCCCTTTGGAAACCTCTCTTTTCTAAGATGAACCATCACCATATCTCCTTCTTCAAATACACTTACTCTCCTACTGGCATCTGCAGCTATTTTATATTGTGCATTACTCACTTTCAGCTTTTCCCTCACTTCATCTTGTAGCTGTAGAATGTGTTCTGCAAATGCTTCTGCATCATCACTAGTTTCATCTTCACCTGGTAGAACAATTAGATCAAGGACCTCCTTCGATTCCTACCATATACAATCTGGAAAGGAGACCTCCTGTTGACTTGTTTATCGAGCTATTATATGCAAACTCGGCTTGAGGTAAAGCTAAGTCCCATTATTTTGGCTTTTCTCCAACTATACAACGTAGGAGATTTCCCAAGCTTCTGTTCACTACTTCAGTCTGCCCATCATTCTGGGGGTGATATGCACTACTGAATTGTAGTTGTGTCCTCAATTTATTCCAAAGATTCCTCCAAAAGTGACTCAAAAACTTTGTGTCCCGATCTGAAGTGATCATTTTTGGAATTCCATGTAATCTAACCACTTCTGAAAAAAACAAATCAGAATTCGGAAAGCATCATTACTTTTTTACAAGAAATAAAATGTGCCATCTTGAAGAATCTATTAACCACAACAAAGATAGAATCATCCCCTCACCGTGTGTTAGGAAGCCCTAACACAAAATCCATACTCGTATCAACCCATGGCCCCAGTAGGGATAGGAAATGGCATATACAACCCAAGATTCTCGTGCATGACCCTTAGCCATTTGTAACACTCTACATCTTGCTACAACCCTACTGATGTCACTCTTTACCTTTGGCCAATAATACTTTTCTACGACAAGAGAAATTGTCTTACTTATACCAAAGTGTCCAAATGAACCTCCACTATGCAATTCTCTTATAATATTTTCTCTCATTGAACCAAAGGGGGATGCACAATTATTTCCCCTAAACAAATAACAATCTGTATCAAATAATCAAAAGAATCACTACCTACTGTAGGCTCCTTAAGCTTTATGAAAACATCACCAAAATCGGGATCACCTTCATACAATTCCTTAACCGCCTCAAACCCTAGGACTTTATTTTCCATTGTTGTCAAAAGGGCTATACGCCTGCTCAAGGCATCGAACTTGATTACGCTTACTGACTTATGCTTTAAAACAAAAGTATATTCTTGCAAAAATGAAACCCATTTTGCATGCCTACTATTTAGTTTCTTCTGTGTGTTTACATACCTCAAGGCTTCATGGTCAGTGAAGAGTACAAATTCCTTTGCTACCAAGTAATGTCTCTAGTTCCTTAATGCCTGAACAATAGCGTAAAATTCCACATCATAAGTAGAATATTTCCTCCTGACTTCATTTAGCTTTTCACTGAAGAATTCCATTGGTCGTCCTTCTTGACTCAACACAGCTCCAATCCCAACATGTGAGGCATCACAGTCAACCTCAAAGACCTTGCTAAAATCTGGTAATACCAAAACATGTGCTTCTGATACTTTCTTCTTCAAAAATTCAAAACTATCTGTTGTTTACCTTGGTCCATACAAACTCCCTCCCTTTTGTACACTCTGTTATGGGTGCAGCAATGCTACTGAAATTCCTGATGAACTTCCTATAAAAAGTTGCCAATCCATGAAAACTATGAACCTCTGTCACATTCCTTGGAATAGGCCATTCCAGAATTGCCTTTACTTTTTCCTCATCCATCCTCACTCCATCCCCTGATATGACAAATCCCAAAAAAACAAGACTCTTCTGAAGGAATCTACACTTCTTTAAGTTTGCATATATACTCTCTTTACGTAACAAGTCTAGCACCAATTTCAGATGTAACAAGTGTTCTTCCACCGTCTTATTGAATATCAAAATATCATCAAAATAGACAACAACAAACTTACCATTGTATTCTCGTAGTACTTTGTTCATCAACCTCATGAATGTACTTTGGGTGTATTAGATAGCCCAAATGGCATCACCATCCACTCATATAATTCATCTTTTGTTTTAAAAGCGAGTTTTCCATCCATCCCCTTCATGGATTCAAATCTGGTAGTAACCACTCCATAGGTCAATCTTACTAAAATATCGGGCTCCCGCTAGCACATCCATCATATCATCCAATTGCGGAATTGGAAACCGATACTTAATTGTGATCTTGTTTATGGCTCTACTGTCTACACACATTCTCTAGTCTCCATATTTTTTGGGAGTCAATAATGCTAGAGTTGCACATGGACTCATGCTTTCTCTCACTAACCCTTTCTATATTAGATCTATCACTTGTCTGTTCAACTCTTCACTCTGTGTCAGACTCATCCGATAGGCTGCCTGGTTTGGAAGGGCCGATCCTGGGATCAAATCAATATGGTGTTGAATATCTCACTTTAGAGGTAACCCATCTGGTAGCTCATCTGGTATGACATCTTTGTATTCTTTTAGTATCTTTTCTGCTGCAATAGGTATATTAAAGCCTTCTTTCTCTAGCTTCTTTGACATTAGTGCATAACAACATCCAGCTTCTTCCATTTCTGTAACAAACTCTTTTGTAGCCAATAAGCCCTCACTCTTCTCTTCTTCCTTAAAGGGTAATAATACCACCTTTACACCATCCTTCCAAAAGGTATATGTATTTTCCCTCCATCATGTGTAACCTTTCTATCATATTGCCAAGGCCTACCTAGTAATATATGACATGCATCCATTGGGATAACATCACACCACACCTCATCCTCTGTAGGTATTCCAAATTGAAAACTTTATAAGGCATATTTTATCTATGGTTACTTCATTTCCTTTCTTGAACCATGATATACGATAGGGATATGGGTTCTTGTCACAGCTCAGATTCAGTTTATCAACCATTACAGTTGAAACCATATTTTCACAACTACCACCATCAATAATAATTTTACATACCTTTCCTCCAGAGGTGCATCTCGTTTGAAATATATTTGTTCGAAGCCACGAATCAGCTCTAGCAACATCACGTTCTTTCTCCTTCCTTGGGACAATCATCGTCCTCCTTGTCATGAGGGTTTCACCCAAGTCTGCAGCAACCTCCATTTCTTCTTCCTCTTCATCCTCATCCAGATTTACTCGTGGTTTTTCTCCTTGCCATCTATCTTATGTAGGATAGTGCGGAAACTAAAAAGCTCTGTGCCCCTCTTCACCACATCTGTAACATGTATATTGCCTTTGGGGGCTGTTCCAGCCCCGTCCTCCATTATAACCTCTTTCCCTCTGAAATCCCCTACCTCTTAGGTAGTTACCATGGCTTTGACCAGAATCTTCATGCCCTTCTGTATTAGAGGATTCACCTTTTGTAGATTCAAATCTACCCCTGCCCCTCATTGGATATGATGATGGACCTCTCTTCACACCTCTTCTAAAATTACTCCTCTTGTTATTTTCCTCGACTTTAATGCAAGTTGATAAGCATCATCTAGGCTATGGATCCGGAGCATACTCAGCTCATCTTGTATGGTGTAACTCAACCCATTTATGTACCGTGTAGCCTTTTGTTCTTCAGACTCTCCCTATTCCACCCTGATTGATAACTTGTAAAATTCATTAGTATACTCCTCAATGCTGAGATCCTTCTGCCTTAGGTTTTGGAACCTTCGAAAGAGTGTCTGAGCATAATCTATAGGAAGAAACTTTTCTTTCAGCTTCTTTACCATTTTATTCCAGTTTCGGATCTTGCCCTTTCCATTCCTTTGTCTTTCATTTTGTAGGTGATCCCACCAGATCAATGCATGTCTGGCTAACTTAGTGCATGCAAAATTAACCTTCTTCTCCTCTGAAAGGGTTTTCCACTCAAATAATTTTTCCATGTGATTTAACCAATCAATCAACTCCTCTGGTCGTAACCCTCCACAATAATTAGGAACATTAATCTTGATGTCGTCATTCTTTCCCTCTAAATCCTTGATCAATCTCTCCTCAAATGGTCTCTCATTCAAGGTTTCTTCGTCTCTCTCATTTTCTTCTTCATCTCCTCCTTCATTCATTAATGGAGGCTCTTCTTCAATATCACTATCTGGGTTTGCATCCCCATTTGCATGTCTCCTTCTAAGGCGGGTAACTTCCCCGTGAGCTCAGCAACTTGTCTCTGTAGCTCCTGCATATGCCTATTCATCTAGGCATAACCTCCCCTCCACATCTAGCCATGGTTATATAAAATAGAGGTAAAAACTACACATAAAAATGTAATATGTTACCTTAACTATTTCCACAAGATCAAAATCCTACTCTGATACCAATTGATGTGAATCCAGCTGCAAGAGGTTGAAATACCTCCAAAAACACACATAAACAGCTTTGCAAATAAAACTAGGAGTTTCAAAATAGCTTACTTCTCATTCTGGAATTCACACTGATCTATTACATCATTACAATTCTCCTTTTATTTCAAGACTACTCTAAAACCCTAAAATGCCAAAAAACCCTAAAATGCAAAACAACTCGGATTGACCCCAAAATTTGTGTGCCAAATATGAATTCATAAATTAGGGCTCATGCAAAATTTGGACTTATTCTAAAAAGCACAACAAAAGTTATTAAAGTTCTAAGACCTAGTCAAAAGCGGAAAAAACATTCGGAGCCAATTTTAGGCCACTAGATGACGGAATCCGAGCCCGAAAACGTGCCAAAATGAGCACAACCTTGCACGCAAAGTTGACCTCAGCATAGTACTAATGTATATCTACCACCCTGTAAAATTTCAAGATGATCCAACGGTCGGATCAAAAGTTATGGCCTCTGCAAGTTATGCTCCCGCATCACATACTTAACATAGTGACCACTAGGCTAAATTTTTCATTTTAAAAATGTGTGTAAATAATATTTTAAAGATAATAATATTTCTTAGAACATCAAATAAATAAATTAAATAATATTTGGTACACGTGGAAATATTTTCAGAGTTGTTTAAATGGGTTAATTCCCTAAATCATTTCTTATATGAAGTGGAGAATTGGGGTAAGACACAGACGAAGAGGGGGTAGGTCACTCCACTTTCTTGGCTTGGATGTAATGTTTTCTCCAATGCAACAGGAAACAAAAATTTGGAATTTTCTTCACCGATAAGGTCATGAGGCGTATGATTGATTAAAGAGTCGAGTACTCTTGCTAGAAAGAACGTCTTTTACGGAACCTCCAAAGAAAACCATTTTCATGCCCGTTAAGGTGGTGGTTATGGAGGTGTCATCTGATTTAGATAAATAAGTGGTTTAAATATCCATCAGGTTTTATCTTTTTTTAGTTTTTATATAG
This sequence comes from Taxus wallichiana var. yunnanensis, assembly GCA_018340775.1. Taxonomy (NCBI): domain Eukaryota; kingdom Viridiplantae; phylum Streptophyta; class Pinopsida; order Cupressales; family Taxaceae; genus Taxus; species Taxus wallichiana. The sequence goes on along the minus strand of CM031243.1, from coordinate 184,298,796 downwards.
CTTTGTCAATTTAATTTTTATCGAATCATCTTATCTGCATCTTCTTGGTCTAGGTTATTTTCATATTCCCAACCACTTGTGTTTTTGGCATAGGCCCTTTTGTTTTCTTCAACAAAGTATTGCTGGATTGTTTGGGTTTTTAGATTGATCCTCTCATTGTATCTATAATGTAAAGGGAAGGGAACCTTTAACCCTCCTTTAATTATAAAATACAAGAAATCATTAGTAGAAGTTTATGTTATGCGTTACACTAAGCAATTTAAACAATTACTCACTATTAAATTTGGTTTGTTTCAAGTTGTCAATTTGTTGGTAGAAGTGAATACTAGTGGCCGCTAACGTCTATATATTCTAGGATATCTTTCTATCAATGTAAAAAAATAATCTTTATAGCTTTAGGTTAGAGGGGCCTTAATGCAAGACAAGAATTATCCTAGCAGCCATAATGTCAAGACTATATTATGTTGGACGTAAATAATATTTGGTGCATGTGGACATTTTTTCGAGTTTCACAAATAGTTTCTCATTCTTAATCATTTCATTTATGAAGTGGAAAAATGGGGTGAGATATTTGTGAAGGGAGGTAGGTCACTCCACTTACATGAGTTGGATGCAATGTTTGCACTAATGCAACAAGAACCAACATGTTGGGATGTTATTTTCCGAAAGGTCGTGAGGCGTACAATTAGTTAAAGATATGGGCTAATGCTAGAAAAGGACATCTTTTTTATGGAACCGCCAATGGTAACCATTTTCATTCCCATGAAGGTGGAGGTTACCTAGGTGTCGATTGCTTTAGATAAATAAGCGGTTCAGAAATGCATTTATATCTTTTTTGGTTGTTATATATCCTTGTGAGTTTCATTGTTATAAAATCATCTTGTCTGTCTTATTGAATTGGTTTTTATCGTATTCCCAACCACTTGTGTTTTTACATAGGCCCTTTCATTTGTTTCAACAAATTATTGTTGGATCATTTGGGTTTTTAGATTGATCCTCTCATTGTATTTGTAATGTAAAGGGAAAGGGACCCTTCAACCCTCCTTTAATTATAAAATACAAGAAATCATTAGTAGAATTTTATGTTATGTGTTGCACTAAGCAATTTAAACAATTACTCACTATTAAATTTGGTTTGTTTCAAGTTGTCAATTTGTTGGTAGAAGTGAATACTAGTAGCCACTAACATCTATATATTATAGGATATATTTTTGTCAATGTAATTTTTTTTTTATAACTTTAGGTTAGATGGGATTTAATGCAAGACAATAATTATCCTTGAGACTATATTATGTTAGATGTAAATAACATTTGGTTCATGTGGACATTTTTTTAGAGTTACACAAATGGTTTCATGTCTTTAATCATTTCTTATATGAAGTGGACAAATGGGATGAGACACCAATGAAGGGAGGTAGGTCACTCCACTTCCCTGACCTAGATGCAATGTGTGCACCAATAAAATCAGAACCAACACATTGGGATATTCTCCCTTCAAAATGTCATGAGGTGTATGATTGGTTAAATAGATGGGATGCTCCTAGAGAAGAACATATTTTTCTATAACCTCCAGCGAAAACCTTTTTGAGGCCCGTTAAGGTGGAGGTTATGGAGGTGTCATCTAATTCAAATAAATAAGTGGTTAAAAAATCCATGAGGAAGTATATTTTTTTGGGTTATTATATAGCCTTGTTAGTTCCATTATTATCATATCATCTTGTTTGTCTTACTTTGGTCTGGGTTTTTTCATATTCCCAACCACGTATGTTATTGACATAGGCCCTTTCATTTTTTCAACAAAGTATTGCTAGATCGTTCGGGTTTTTAGACTAATCCTCTCATTGTATCTATAATGTAAAGCGAAAGGGACCCAACAACCCTCCTATTATAAAAATCAAGAAATCATTCATAAAGGTTTTTGTTGTGCATTGCACTAAGTAATTTAAAAATTACTCACTATTAAATTTGGTTTGTTTCAAGTTGTCAATTCATCGATAGAAGTGAATACTAGTGGCTGCTAGAATCTATATATTCTAGGATTTCTTTTTGTCAATGTAAAAAAACAATATTTATATCTTTATGTTAGACAATCCTTAATGCAAGACAAGAATTATCCTAACAGTTGTTAATATCAAGCTTTATTTATGTTGCACCAATGCCATGAAATAATCTATGACCTTAGTACCCGCTATCCTTCAAATGTCATGTGGTGAAATTTGAATAACATATTGAACTCGGAGAGGCTACTAGGATGAAAATTTGAGACCAATGTTGACTACCAATTTGAGACTTTCCAACAAATCTATTACTAAAATTCCATCCACATCTCTAATTAAAAACCTCACTCCCGATAGGCCTAGTTTTCCTTTTAAGGCTCCGTTAAAGTTGATTTTTCAAAAAGTGGGAGGGGGTGGAAATTTTTAATGGTAAAAACTTTTATTATACAATATCTATGAACTATAATGGTGGAGAAGAGATTTTTCTAAGTGGTACATGGACGTGGGCTTGGTTCATATAGAGAAGTTCGACCCTACCTCAAGGTACCCCAATGGCCGATTATTAAAAGCATCCAATGAACTCAATGGCAATGGAACTTGGGTTGATGAGTATAAACTACTTGAAAGTTTTGGATGGTAAAAACTTGTATTATATCACATATTTGATTTGGAGTGGTGGAGGAGCACTTTATCTAAGAGGGACATCGAGGTGGTCTTGCATCCTTAATTTCCTCCGATCGATCTGCATTCAAATCACCCTACTATGTTCTGTTATAAAATTTCCTCCACTTCCCATTGAAATTAGATAATAAGAAAATTTATGCTAGTTGATCAAGATAGCTCGAGGGTCTCACAAGTAAATGTAAAAAGAGTCAAGCCCTTAGAAATAGAATAAAAGACTTAGCCAAAACATAATGAAAAGGAAAAACCTAGAATGAATCCCATTATAAAATCAAAGATAGAAGAGTCATGGAAAGCACCACGTGTTGGCCCGACACAATTTCAAAAACCGAAAGGGAGGAAGAAAATCCCAAAACCCCACTGGACTTCCACATGGAGTCAATAATAAAGGTCTCGACAAGGAAAGGATCCTTATATTAATATTCATGTCCCTAAGGAGATATATAATATCCACGGAGAGTGCCACGTGTCAGCCCGACATAATTTCAAAAGAGGCAAGGAAAATGGGGACCCTGGAGATGCGCATGGCCTCTACAAAAATCTTGACACAAATGGGCCCCTAACCCAAAGAAGGTTATAGAGAAATGTGGTAGGTTAATTCCACATATGAGGGGTAATGTAACTCATCTATAACTTATAAATAATCACACCTTTCAAAATTGGAGGCCAAATAAGTTATTAACTTGTCACTTCACCTGAAGAGTTAATGCATTGTTCTATGTAAAGAAAGCTAACCATAAAAAAACTCAAAAGGTTCACCTACACTTGGGATGCCATTTATAAATAGAATAAAACAAAAATAGGTGTCTCCCAAACCATGACCCAAAATCCAATGCACAAAAATCCAAAAATCTAGATATGTAATAAAGATCTGAGGGTGCATTCGTTAAAAGGTGATCCCACTTCAAGGAAGGCAGTTGCAAAGTAATTGAGAATGTGATAAATAAGTATGGTTCTCATTCCTTAAATGATAGATCATGGGGAAGTATGAGAAATATTTGGCCAATCTATTTCTATCACTTCATCCCATTTATTACGGTGACAGGTGATTGAAAAGTCTAGTTCATGAATTTATCTCTTCTCTTCTTCTCTTTCTATATATTGTAATCGACGACGTTCATAAAAGATATCTCCAGAGAGTTAGCCATGTTTCTTCTCTAGTCTTGTCTCTTCCCCACTAGGGGGATGATCTGGGAGACCAAGCCTTCTTCTTAAAGATTTGTAATGGAATTGTTACATCTTACTTAGTGTATGTTATCATGTGTACAATTTTGGAGAAATATAATATGTCTTGTGATGCATTTCATCCATCCTTTGCATGCTTTATCATCTCTGATAGCCTTTATTTCATTGTTGGTATAGTGTGCATATTTCTAATGTTCACTATGGGTTTCAAAAGTTTTGCTTAATGGTTTTGATGTGGTGTTTTGTGTAAATCTATCTACGTCTCCATGCGTGCACTTTGTCCACCCTTTTCATTGTTCACATTTTCCCCATTTTGGATAGTTGGATTATTTATTAACTTATCCCCTTTTTCCTCGTGCATCACTTATGTTAGTTTTGTGCTATGTTTGATTTTATTTGACCCTCATCTCATCCCACAGAGAAGATCCAACTTCTTTAAAATTTGGAGGTTACCTTAGGGCACATGTCCCACTAACCTAAGGTATCCAACAACTCTGACGGTTCATCTATAAAGATAATCATCAACATTTTTCTTGCACACCCAATGGGATGGGTATGAAGCATCCTGTCATTTTATTTCATCAATTTGGTGTGTTCTTGGTGAAATTAAGCCTATAGAGGCATATACAAAACACATTTGATGACTCCACGTGGTCCAAACAACCAATTTATGAAATTTATAGACCTTTCTTTCATCCATCTCTATTCATCTTTATTTACATGTCTCCCATATTCTTTCATTCTAGGAATTTATGCAATCATGAATTCATTCCTAGAATGGAATTCACACTTGTAGCAGTATCATCAACCTCTAATGAGCTTCATGACTTCTCTACACCAACAAGATAACCATGATCGAGCCTCTATGCTTACCCATATGAGCAATGCCAAGCTCAGTTTGGCTATGGAAACCATTAAGGACACATGTATGAATATGAGGATTATAGTCAAATGGAGGATGCTAGTCTACTAGAGAAGATTCAAAGAATGGATGCGAGACATGATTAAATATCGGGCTACAACACAAATGCAAGCATTCGGATAGGATGTAGGGAACCTTGACCATAAAAGGCCCTATTCCTAGAAAAATTTCTTCCCCACTTGTGTTGTGGATCTATGGTATTGAAACATATGAGTGAAGTGCGAGACAACCTTGTCAATGGGTAAGTCAATCATCGACTCTTTGTTTTCTAGCCCCCTTCCCAAGTTATATCATGTCATACTACTCCAAATAATGAGTTCCCCTCTCCATCTCCTAGCCTTCCATCCCACCTCATTTCTTTTGTCCCTTTACCTTCCAAATAGTTATCCCCTCCATGCAAACAAGTGGTGACTCCAAATCCAAAAGAAGAGGAGCACGGGGGATGATTAAAATAAAGTAAGAGGATTCAAATCATGAGTTAGATGCATAAGAGATTATAGATATCTCCCCTACGTATTCTCTCAAGAAATATGATTTTTGGAAGAGTTTGATCTCACAAGATTCATGTTCGAAAATGAAGCTATACACGATGAGAAATTTGCAGAATCGAGACCATCATGCAAAAGGGAAAAATCTTGGCACATTAGGACGAAGATGAGCTTGATTGCTTATTTGACTTGGAGGAATGTCTCAATGAAGAGGATCCCACTAGAATCACAACCTTTTTGGGTTCATAATCAATTCTGCAACAACAATATCCTTCTACTCATGACAGTCCCCTTGAAAAAAATTCAGAAGCTCTTAATAAAATCATTAAATTATTTTTTCTTTCAATCAAAGAGTCTAGATTCACCGATGAAGCTGCTAAAGTGGTGAAGGAAAAGGGAGACAAGGATGCCACCACTCCTATACTAGTTATCAAGACAGAAGATCAACTATTTGTAGAATCCTAAGAAAGTACAAATTAATATGCAAATATCTCCATCTAGGAAATTCTGTAGAAAGGCCTCATCGTCAAGGTCGAAATACAGAGTGAGGGGAAAGCACAACACATCTCAAAACCCCACCCCATCAATAGTTTTTCCTCAATAGAGCCAAGGAGAATCCAATACTAGTCATGCTTACATCACAACATGAGTATAATATTCAAAGCCCCAGGGTCAGTGGCAACACCTCCAACCAAATGATAAACATCTCGAGGAGGTTTTTTTTTTTTTGTTGATACCATGGGTAGAAGAGTGGGAAGTAATTTTTCACTCTTATCACAGGTCATATCTATTTTTAAATTAATCACATGGATACACTTTATAAGGTAGGGAATATATTTTTCCCTTCCTTTTTTATTTTTTATTTAGCTCTTGCTGGCCTAGTTAGTGTAGGAGTAGGAGTAGATTTGTTTTCAGTATAAAAGTGCTTTTGCACACTTTGCATGTCTTACTTGAGGCATTTATGACTTAAATATTTGTATATAGCTTTGTTCTTATTTATCTAAAGGTTTGAAGTACCCGACCCGTGAGTATTTATAACAGGGAGATCCTCATCTACCTATGATAGTTGAAAACTTCAAAAAACAAATGCAGAGAAACTAAGCTTAGCTAAAAAGGAAATCTTGTTGACTCTCTTGAGAATGAATTGTGGAAGGACTCATACCCAAGGTCGACATATAGTTTTTTTACAAGCCTAAAATAGAATATGATCCATCTTTCAGCCTCAAATCTTATGATGCGAGGAGTGAAATTCATTATCAAAAATAAATTCTACTCTCACAAAAATATAGAGTTTTATTATGAGAGTTAAAAGGCCTGAAGGATCATTTGATAGCTACGGGAGCAAGAAGTGATATTTCAAAGGCCCCAATACATGGTTAGAATCAGCTCATGATATAGACTCCATACTCGGATGAATAGATGCAAACAGAGGGTTCGTCCTAGTTAGGCTAATGGCCCCCATGAGTCATCATAATTGTTATTAAACTTCCTCCACCACCCTCTGAAATTAGATAACAAGAAAATTCCTACTGGTTGATCAAGATAGCTCTAAGGGTCTCAGAGTGAATATAAAAATATTCAATCCCTCGGCAATAGAAGAAAATACTCAGTGTAATGACCCAGAAATTCACACATGCTAACAACATAGTAGAAAGTATAGGATTTTTTTTTACTTGCTTGACACATAACACGACACAACATGTCACCACCAAGGTTATAACTAGCTCTGTGAACATCTCGATACAAGGATGACCACAAGGGTAGCATGACAATGTTCACACCCATCAAGGATAATCCACTTTTCCTTTTGACAAGACCACATAGGAAACCACCACAGAACACACTTATAGCTAGGGAAAACCACAGTGAGACATTCTTGAGGGTTATTTATTTTAATAAGACATCTTTCAATTGTTAACTTACGTTTTCAAGGAGACTCAGGATATGAATCGTACAATTCATCTTACGAAATTAAGTTTATTTCTTATACACTATAGAGTAGTTCACTTAAAGTCTTCTCATTATGAAAATTATTTATTTAATTTGTTTATTAAGAAAAAGGGGTAATTTAGCTCCAAGGCCAACTATTCACACTTACGCTACTAGAACTCATTCATAACCTTATAACAACATGGGTTCGCGTTCAACACACTTAAGAGGAGAAATACAAAGCACCTTGGAAAAATTTAGAGGAAGAGGGTCGAGTTGAATTCATCTTTAAGACCTCATTAATTATTACCAAGATTTAATTGAAGCTTGAGAACTTATCCAAAATTATTAAAGATTTTACTTAGGCTTCACTGAATGAGTTTAATAAAATGAAACAATTTACCTTCCAAAGGCTGAGAGATAGGTTGAGTGGTTTCTAAATTGTTTTCTCCTACTTATTAAATCTTATTATCTTCTAACAACTAACAATTCATTTCACCTTAGGATCGTTTTACAAATTTCACCATAAAAGGGATAATGTTCACTAGTGGAGCTAGGGATATCATGTTATATAATTTTACTTTGCAATGATAGTCTCGCCTTTGATTACTTAAAGAATTACTTTCTCTCAAGTTGGTAACCTCTACGTTAATTTATTTGAATATAACTTTTAGTTTAACTTCTATAAGTATTAAACAACCCATGTTATTTTACTTATGACACATTATTACTAAGTCATAGCAAGATTTAACTCAACATTTATTCTCAAGGGTAAAGTTTAACAACACTCATTTACAAGAACAAAACAAGGTTACATCAACTCTTAGAATACCGATAATCCAATAAGGTCACTCAACAAGAGGTAAAAAAATTTTCTTATATTTTCAATGATAGTCAAACGATCCAAGGTTTCCAAAGTTAAGATGACAAAGTCCACAATACATTATACTAAGACACTGACCTTCTTCTAAAATTTCCACTAGACTTATCAACAGTTGAACAACATAAAAATGATTCGTGCAAAAGAACTTCTCAACTGAGGTTGATGTAAAAATATACATTCTATCCCTCATCTACTCGCATAAGCCATCTGCAACAATTTTTTCACAAGAGTCAATTCATGAGAACTAAGTGAGATAAGGCTACACAAGCCACAATAACTATAATCTATCAATACCATGAAAGGAAACACTCTATTACAAGAATTGGGTCAATTCTCTAAACACTAACAACACCCCAATTTTAAAATAAAGTCTCAACCATGTCAATCAAAGAAAGAGACATTGTACTTCAGTTAAGAACAAAACAATGAAAGTATAACAATTGTACAAGAAGGGTCCTTGGCCTTATAAGAAGAAATAAACAATCTATAAGAAACAAGATTCCCATCGAAAATTAAATAGTTGCAAGATTGAAGTTTGATATACATGCCATCCATCTAAAATTACCAAAAGATATCAAAAGTGTAGGCTTTAATATAAGATTTCTAAAAGACAAGAGTTGATCAACCTAACAAAGAGGAACCACAATGTTCAAAGATTAACATGAAAGGCCAAGCATATTAGAATTTCATTCCTGTAATCACATAGAGCATATCACTGAAATTAAATATACGGACACCACACAACATAAGTTTTGAAGTGAAGGCAAAGTATACTAGACTTGAACATTAACTCCCAGAGATTCCCCAATCATTCAAGAAGGACCAATGCCCTTATAGGCTAATAACAACACGTGAGAGAAGAAGGGGGTTCCGTCAAACAAGAGTATAAAAAACATCATCCAAATTTTATATCTCTAAGGATTTACAAACCTCCACAATAATTCTAAAATCTGGTTAATGTAAAAGAAATTATCTCTTTTCCAAATCAACAATAATTTAAGGCAACCCTTGATAACACAAACAACCATCAAACATAGATACAAACATAAATTACTAAGTGACATTAACAAAACAAAACCTTCCGCTATGAATCCATAAGACTATCAAATGCAAGATGAGTTTTCCCGAATATTAATAATGTTTAAGGCAATTTCCATCACAAAATATTAAGGTAATTACATGCATAGAAACCGACCAATATTAATTAATAGCATTAAAATTAAAAAGGGGAAAGAATTCAAGTTAGGAAAATAGAAAAATGCCATCAATAATAACTCTGAGAGGGGGATTAGACCAAAACTATTCTAGTGTTAATGAGGGACTGGATTCACACAATTGCAACCTCAAGCTTAGCTGATCAAAAAGCTAGTTACGGCTCAAATTGATAGGGATGGTCAAGGTACTTCCTGAGGATGGCCTTAAAATCCTAAGAACAAGATGAAAGATAATACAAGAGTCTAAACATGTGAGGAATGAAACGCGTTGCACACAAACTTTCTCATTCTAAAAGTTTTAATACCAAATCTCCAACCCGGATAGCCCAAGCGTTGATCACTCCAATTCTACAACCTTTCTTTCTCGATGTCAAGAAGTTTATCAAAGGGGTTTGAGAGAGATATTTAACAACATTCGAAAAAATACAAAGAAAACAAACTCAAGTGATAGGAAAGAGCTTCATAGTTATCATAAACTTACTTTAACGACAACGAAAATTACTAGTTGGATCAACATAATAACATTGAAACTCAATCATAGAGAAGAAGATATATATATATATATATATATATATACACACAAAAAAAAGGTCTATCACTCGAGCAAGAGAAACATAACACCCAAAAATGAGGGCACACGCATGCTTACCATTAACATACTGACAATGATAAAAGCTTAAACAAGAAGAAAACAAACAGAAAGGGGAGATCTCCCAACATGGCATCCAACTGACAAATCGATTCAAGGAAGATGGCAGTTTTATTTCACAATAAATTAATTATAGTAACAATAGCAAAGTGTAGAAATATCTTGCCTGCTCCTCTAGCTTTGTGAGGCATCCAAACAACCCAAGGTCCAGCAATAGTAACCCTCTAGTTGAATCTTCATCCGCATCATGCAAGGTGCCAACATTCCACTCAATCCCAAACTCCACTGTCCTCCAACTTGTTGGGTGGTCTACACTCTTCTCACAGCCAAAACGTGGCACAGGAAAGTTACAGCCAGGGTATGGAGTCCCCAAAACATAGCTCTATAATACCTTGAAGGAAACATGGTCTCAAGGATGCTAAGACTGCAGTAACTACACAAAAAGGGATTTAATGAAAATCCCAGGAACTCAAAAAGGAAAAGAATCTGCCAAGAGGAAATTCAACTCCCTAAACTTGAAAACATATTCCCACTGCAAGTCTAAAAGGGGTGATCGGAGCGAAAAAAATAATCCATCTCAAAGATAAGGGGAAAATGAATCTACCCAAAGGAGTCGCAGGTGACTCAAGGGGGCCACGCAAGAAGAATGTGGGAGAACAAAACGCAGGTAAAGTGTTTGACAAAATGCCACAAAGAGATGCAGTCTCAAGGGATGCTATCCTTGCTAGATATTCACAAAAAAGGGTCATCAAAACAACTAACAGGTCAAACCTGACCAGTATGCCTTTACCAACATTCATGCGGTCTAAAAAAAAAAGGTAGTTGTAGTTTAGAACAGAAACGACCTCCAACGAGCAAGGAGCAAAATTCGGACCAAACATCCTAGATAAACAAATCATTGCACCCAAGGAGCAATCGTGATGAAAAATACCTTGATAGAAATGATTTCGATGGCCTCTCTCCCCACACAGCTAGGTAAAAATGGTAGTTTGGAACAGGTATGGACATCCATCCACACGCACAGGATGAAACATTAAACTCAGGTATCAAGGAAAAACAAATCTGAGCAGAAAGAATAAAACAAAACTCAATAAGCATGCGGCCAACATTAGGAGCACCATTTGCAGGCTGCAACCATGAGCCAGGGAGGAAAAGAAGGAGACAATGATCCAAAAAAATATTTTCCCGTGCATTAAAAAAAATGTGTTTCAGTCTGCATAAGCAAGGCACCAAA